>CM059186.1:71129290-71564384 GCA_030323885.1 Branchipolynoe longqiensis | reverse complement strand
TTTTTGTTCTCTGTTGCCTGTCTTTCAGGTAGCATTTTATCCAGTCCATAGTGTTGGATTTTATGCCCATGGATTCTAGTTTTTCCAATAGTATGTTATGGTCTACTGTATCGAATGCTTTGCTGAAGTCAATGAAGGCTGCTCCAACTAATTGTTTTTGGTTCATTGACGCCAATATGTCATTTGTTAGGTTAGCTATTGTTTTAGATGTGGAGTGCAGTTTCCTGAAACCTCCTTGTCTTTCGTTTAGTATATTGTTTTTTTCCAGGTGTTCATTTATGTGTCTATGTAGCACTTTTTCAATGAGCTTGCCTGGGGTTTGAAGAATCGATATTGGCCTGTAGTTTCCCATGTTTTGTTTGTCTCCACTTTTGTGGATAGGGGTAATGGTTGCCATTTTCCAGGCTGAGATAAAATGCCCCTGTTCAAAGGAGATGTTGAATAGGTCGACTATAGTGGCTGGGATGGCTTGGAGTGCCTCTTTCAGCATTTTGGTTGGTATTTCGTCTATTCCACTTGGTTTATTTGTGTCTATGTCATTTATTAGTTTTTTTACTTCTATTATATCTGTTTTGCAGGTGGGGATTTCATTCTGCACAGTTCCTGATCTATTTTCCCACCTTTTTTTAAATTTTCCTGACAGCGTTTGTCCTATTGTGGCAAAGTGCGTGTTCAGTTTGTTTGCTGCATCTTTGTCTGAGAGTATTGTCCCTTCGTTATCTTGGAAGGTTGTGTGCTCTTCTTTGTTATTTTTGGGGAATAATAGGTCTACATTCTTCCAGAATCTGTTTGTATTGCTTCCCCAGTCTCTGTCCTGCTTTATTATGTATTTCTTTTTTGCTGTTCTCACAGCTTTGAGAGAGTGGTTTCTGGCAATATGGTAGGCCAGTTTGTCTTCTATAGTTTCTGTGAGCTTTGCTTTATTACCCAGTTTACTTTTGGCTATGATGAGCGTTAGCAGGTCATTGTCTACCCAGGGGTCCTGGTTTTTTTGTATTTTTATTTTCTGTGTTTGCAGTTTTTTTAGTAGTTCTTTTCTCGCACCCATGTAGTTTACATCTCCATAGTCAAAATAGGGGAGCACCATGCCCTTGAAGATTTTTATTGACATTTCTTGTGTCATGTAGTCTCTTAGCTTTGCAAATAGCCACAGTTTGTGGTTTACTTTTTGTATAATTTTATTTATACATAGGTTGTAGTTTAGTTGGCTGTCCAACTCAAGGCCTAGGTATTTGTAATGGTCTACATTTTCTAGTGTTTGGTTTCCTAACTTACAGTGTAGTTTTCTTTCTGGCATTTGTTTATGCGAGAAGAGTACTGTTTTTGATTTGCTTGTGTTGATGGTTATTTTGTTGGACTCACACCACTCATCTAGTTTTAGTAGGAGTTTATTTAGTTTAGTTATTACCTCCTCCTCTGTGGTGCCATTTGCGTATATGACTGTGTCATCTGCATATAGTTGGAGGCATTCAGTTTGCAACCATTTTTCAAGGTCGTTTATATAGATTATAAAGAGTAGTGGCCCTAACACTGACCCTTGGGGTACACCACATGTGACAGGTTGGTTGTCTGATAGTGTATTGTTTATTTTTGTTTTCTGTTGCCTGTTGTTCAGGTAGCATCTTATCCAATCCATAGTGTTGGATTTTTATGCCCATGGTTTTTAGTTTTTCCAGTAGTATTTTGTGGTCTACTGTGTCAAATGCTTTGCTGAAGTCAATGAAGGCGGCTCCAACTAATTGTTTTTGGTTCATTGATGCCATTATGTCATTTGTTAGGTTAGCTATTGTTTTTGATGTGGAGTGCAGTTTCCTGAAGCCCCCTTGTCTTTCGTTTAGTATATCATTTTTTTCCAGGTGTTCATTGATGTGTCTATGTAACACTTTTTCAATGAGCTTGCCTGGGGTTTGAAGAATTGATATTGGCCTGTAGTTTCCCATGTTTTGTTTGTCTCCACCCTTGTGAATGGGGGTGATGGTTGCCATTTTCCAGGCTGAGATAAAACGCCCCTGCTCAAAGGAGATGTTGAATAGGTCTACTATGGTGGCCGGGATGGCTTGGAGTGCCTCTTTCAGTATTTTGGTTGGTATTTCATCTATTCCACTTGGTTTATTCGTGTCTATGTCATTTATTAATTTTTTTACTTCTATCATATCTGTTTTGCAGGTGGGGATTTCGTTCTCCACAGTTCCTGATCTGTTTTCCCATCTTTTTTTGAATTTTTCTGACAGCTTTTGCCCTATTGTGGCAAAGTGTCTGTTCAGTTTGTTTGCTGCATCTTTGTCTGTGAGCATTGCCCCTTCGTTATCTTGGAAGTTTGTATGCTCTTCTTTGTTATTTTTTGGGAATAATAGGTTTACATTTTTCCAGAATTTGTTTGTGATGCTTCCCCAGTCTTTGTCCTGCTTTATTATGTATTTCTTTTTTGCTGTTCTCACAGCTTTGAGACAGTTGTTTCTGGCGATGCGGTAGGCCAGTTTGTCTTCTATTGTTTCTGTGCGTTTTGCTTTATCACCCAGTTTACTTTTGGTTGTGATGAGTGTTAGCAGGTCTTTGTCTACCCAAGGGTCTTGTTTTTTTTGTACTTTTATTTTCTTCATGGGACACATCTCATCAATGGATTTTCTTATTTCTGTGATGATGTTGTCCCAATAGATATCAACATCATCTCTGTTTTGTGTGATGTTGTTTATGTTTTGGTGCAGATGATTTTTTAATGTATCTTCTGAGTAGTTTTTTAAGGACCTGCCCATTTTGTATTCATAGTGATTTGTGCTTTTAAGCTTTTTCCTGGTTACATATACTGGTTACATATACCTGGTGAGGCAACAGAAATGCCTAGGGTATTGAATGAACTACATTATCTTTACAAAAGCGACTGTTCGTTGGGAGGTCAGCTAAAATAATGATAGGGATTTCACAATTTTTTTTACAAATATGTTATGTTAACTTGACAAGAGTGTGATGACAAATCTTAGCTATGAGTAAACTAATATATATATTTTTTTGATATGATCTTCAAACATTTGTTTTTGTCAAAATGATCAGTATTTTTTATGTGAACTGGGCACAATTGATCTTAAAAATATGATTATTCTTTTTTTATCATATACTGATTGACATTATCAAAAGATGAACTATCAGGATAGTTGTCTATAAATGGTCATTATGTATGATATTCACATATTTGGCTTGAGGTAGTGAGACCAATTTTCAGCAGGCTGCACAGTGAAATGGGAGTAACTGATGGCAGTAAGACAACAACTCTGAACTATTGGGGAATGACTTTCTGATCACTAAAAATGGTATGAACTGATTACTCTGTAACTCCATTACAGGACAGATAGATGCATTTACGTTCATTTGTTATTTTGGAATAGGCAGGGCTGAAGAGTTAAATATATTTTTTTTATATATGTTTCATTATCTTGAGGTAGCAACACTGATAATGCAGCACGATTGAAAAGTGGATCTGTTTAGATATGGTTGTTTATATTGTTGATTTCACTTGCATGAGCAAAGACTGGCTGGACCAGCAAGGCTAAAGGTGGGTTGATGTATATATGCTCTTATATGTGTTCATTCGACTTGAGGTAACAAGACTGATAAATTAGCAAGGCTGAAAAGTAAACTAATATATTTTTTTTTTTTGAGATCATAAGCCATTTTTTGCAATATATCATACTATTATTATTAATTAAATAATATTACTAAAGCTATATAGGCTTTACAAACCTGTATAACACTGCAAAAAAATGTTTTACTATTGATGATATAAAATGATACAAAGTAAATGACTAATTACTAAATTCTTTGAGGTTTGACAAGAATTCCTAAAAAACAATAATTTCATTTGATATTTCTGAACATAACATGTTGAATGTTGTCACTATTGCATGAAGATGTGTTCATTGAAATTCATGGGGATACATTATTAACATTATTGTCATGAGATGTCTTTCATATTGAACAAGGCCTAGATATGTGGGTATCCAGAATGGTTATTCAATTGAAAAATCATGTACATATAGGATGTTGAATGTTGCATGAATAATTCATTTGAAAATTCATTGCATAATTGTTGAATATTATCATTGTTGTCGTGAAACATCAAAGACATAGGGTTGTCATGAACAGTTGTTCATATGAAATTCATCAGGTTTCTATTTGACATTAACCTATGTAGAGTTACTACTAGTAAACTGCAATATGAACTATAGGTAAATGACTTTCTGACCCAGGTTCCAGGCAGAAATCTTCAGTGAAGGGAAGTAACTGCATGACTACACAGTGAAGGGAAGTAACTTAGGGTAGTGATGATGATTTTCTGACCCCCAGGTTCAGGAGAGATAGCTGCATTTAAGTTCAATTTTGAGGTTGAACGTATGAGTACTCTTGGGTAGGATGTTAAACTATAACCATGAGCATGAAAAGTTTCATTTGAAATTCCTTGACATACAAGATAATCGGAATATTAACATTTGTTCATGAAGTTATTCATTTGAAAAACTAAATAATATAATGTTGAATGATATCATAATTGTCAGCAGAGGTCATAGACATAGGTTGTCAGAGTTGTTACATTTGCATAACATAAATGATTTTGTTGAATATTATCAATATAACATGGAGATGTGTTCATTGAAATTCATGAGGTACATTATTAACATTATTGTCATGAGATGTCTTTCAGATTGAAGTTATTCAATGGAAAAATCATGTACATATGGGATGTCGAATGTTGCATGAAAGATTCATTTGAAAATTCATTGCATAATTGATGAATATTATCATTTATTTCTTGATTTGTTTCAATTGACTTTGACTTATGATTGAACATTGCATTTATTTGCAGACATTATTAACTAATGCTATCATTAACATTATTTGTGCTACGAGATCATATTAATGATCTTGGTACTAGAGATGCATGTCATTGACATTATTCATGTTGTGGAAACATATTAATGATCTTTTATACTGAAGAGTTATTTCATGGACATTATTCATGTTGTGGAAACATATTAATGATCTTTGTACTGGAGATGTATATTATTGATGTAGGAAAACAGATTAATGATCATTATATTGCAAAAGCATCTAGCTATATAATCTATATGGTTATAGATTTAAAATTTGAAAATACGTGGAGTATATTATTATTCTAAAATAATTTTATTGAATATAAACATAATGATTGATATGTTACATCGATAATTTCTGTGTAAGAAGAAGTCATCGCTTGCCTTCTACAAAGTCTACATCACAGGTTCACAAGACCTGGAACATTGAGATCACATCAGTAATAACAATGGACAATGCTCAGTTCACGAGGAACTGCAGCATATGCTGATGGTCACTATGTTCGAAATAAGGTTCACGAGGAACTTTAGCATATGTGACTGAGTCAATGATTTCATAGCAGCAGTGTGATGGACAATGCTAGGTTCACGAGGAACTAAAGCATATGCTGACGGGTGCTTGGATGGATGATCCTATAGAAGTATGCAGCTTTACCATTGACATTAAATTGACTTTGTGATATCAGCAATATCAACATGAGGCTCAGTTTGCGGAGAATTGTAGCGTATGCTGATGGTCACTATGTTCGCAATAAGGTTCACGAGGAACTTTAGCATAGGTGACTGAGTCAATGATTTCACTTCAGCAATGCGATGGACAATGTGGAGTTCAAGGAGAACAAACGCATAGGCTGATGGTCATTGGATTGTGTTAGGGATATCAAGAGTGGAGACTGGCGTAGTTCACAAAGAACTAGCGCAGAGACAATTTATTCAATACAAATTCGCCGTTTCGCCGGAGAAACGCCTTAACATCAAAAATCGACGTCAACAGAAAGAGAACATTCTAATACTGCTACAGTATGGGTTGAAACTTGAGCAAGAGCATGTAAATCTATTATTATTTAATAATATAGATATAAGTATTATGGTTTTGAAGTTCAAAAAGAACCACTGTCATTGCTTTGTTTACATTATGCCACCGAGTTAACACTGTCGTATATGAATTTCTATTGCCGCGATTATATTTGTTAATACTCATATTTGATGCTTTATCTTTGTACAGGAGGTACAAAAAGACATATTGATTCATTTCTTTGCCTTTATTTCGACACAAAACGACTTAAAATTGGTGAAATCAAAGATTTTGGTCTTGATTTGCAAGAAAATAGTTCCTAAAACTAGGTCATCGATTCAAACCACTTAAGCCTTGTTTTCTCATTGGATTGAGTTCCGTAATGTTAATCCTATGAAGACCTGTCGAACAACCACGCGTCTACCATCGACGTCCCCAGGTTTCTTCTATTTGACAGTCGGTAAAACAAAAACCTTGTACAAGCGTGTCGATGTTGGAATATTTGACAGCAGATACCAAATCCGATTAAGCACTAATGTAAGATCGATGCTTTGAGACTGAAATATACCTGTAGAGCATCGCAAAACAACCTCTAAATCGTCACAAAGTCGAAAAACGGTTGGATTAAGCTAAAAATGAGGGAAAATGAAGAAAGATGCCTCTTAAGACATCATATTAGATACTAGAATGATGATATAGTATTCGAAACATATTGGAAATTGACTTTATAAAAATATTTTTTTTATTTCGAGTCAGATATACCTTATCCACTAACGCGACTGCTAAGACTTAAATTTATTATTGATAGTTAATATATGGAGATTTAAAGGTGAGAGGACTACAACGTAGTACTGTGCACTTCTTTCTACGCTGCTGGGCAGATGGTAAGAAGTTGTAAAATTTTCCGATATTATGGCACATGAGGATATATGTGAAACTACTATAATAAATTGCAACTTGTCTATATAATGGTAAATGGTGATATATAAAATCCAAAGGCATATGAGGGATATGTGGAGTTGGTAAACTATTACTCATTAGGTATAGAAATTGTATAGTAAAATAGTAGAGAGGAGGAGTGTCACTTCTTAGATAGTCTTTGGAGGAGTCGCCTCACATACCCCCTCCCCCCATGGTGTTATTTATGGATCATAGGCCACAACAAGGCACTGTAGCCAGCAGAACAAGGCCTTGGATACAACAGATTGAACTCTGATTGGTGGATCGAACCATGTGACCACTACCATCTTGGATTCTAAAAGGTATAGATATAATAAACTAAGCAAGCTCCTTCTGGTTCCTTCTGCACACTCTATCTCTTGCCTTCCTTCTCTATACTTGCCTGCAGTGATTTCCTATTTAACCTGCCTACACAACCACAGCTGCCAGCCGTCGCACTTTACATCAGCTTGCCTGTCTGGTGAATGAAGTCAGTCTTTACTCTGATTACCTCGTGTTGCCTGTCTGCTGAATGAAGTCAGACTTTACTCTGATTATCTTGTGTTGCCTGTCTGGTGAATGAAGTCAGTCTTTACTCTGATTACCTCGGGTTGCCTGTCTGGTGAATGAAGTCAGTCTTTACTCTGATTACCTCATGTTGCCTGTCTGGTGAATGAACTTAGTCTTTACTCTGATTGCCTCGGGTTGCCTGTCTGGTGAAAGAAGTCAGACTTTACTCTGATTACCACGTGTTGGCTGTCTGGTGAATGAAGTCACTCTTTACTCTGATTACCTCGTGTTGCCTGTCTGGTTAATGAAGTCAGTCTTTACTCTGATTACCTTGTGTTGCCTGTCTGGTGAATGAAGTCAGACTTTACTCTGATTACCTCGGGTTGACTGTCTGGTAAATGAAGTCAGTCATTACTCTGATTACTTTGTGTTGCCTGTTTGGTAAATAAATACAGTCTTTACTCTGATTACCTCAGGATGCCTGTCTGGTGAATGAAGTCAGTCTTTACTCTGATAACCTTGGGTTGCCTAACTGGTAAATGAAGTCAGACTTTACTCTGATTACCTCGTGTTGCCTGTCTGGGGAATGAAGTCAGTCTTTACTCTGATTACCTCGGGTTGCCTGTCTGTGGAATGAAGTCAGTCTTTACTCTGATTACCTTGGGTTGCCTATCTGGTGACTGAAGTCAGTCTTTACTCTGATTACCTTGTGTTACCTGTCTGGTGAATGAAGTCAGACTTTACTCTGATTACCTCAGATTGCCTGTCTGGTGAATGAAGTCAGACTTTACTCTGATTACCTCGGGTTGACTGTCTGGTAAATGAAGTCAGTCATTACTCTGATTACTTTGTGTTGCCTGTTTGGTAAATAAATACAGTCTTTACTCTGATTACCTCAGGATGCCTGTCTGGTGAATGAAGTCAGTCTTTACTCTGATAACCTTGGGTTGCCTAACTGGTGAATGAAGTCAGTCTTCACGCTGATTACCTCGGGTTGCATGTATGGTTAATGAAGTCAGACTTTACTCTGGTTGCCTATCTGGGGAATGAAGTCAGTCTTTACTCTGATTACCTCGGGTTGCCTGTCTGGGGAATGAAGTCAGTCTTTACTCTGATTACCTCGGGTTGCCTGTCTGTGGAATGAAGTCAGTCTTTACTCTGATTACCTTGGGTTGCCTATCTGGTGACTGAAGTCAGTCTTTACTCTGATTACCTTGTGTTGCCTGTCTGGTAAATGAAGTCAGACTTTACTCTGATTACCATGGGTTGCCTGTCTGGTGAATGAAGTCAGATTTACTCTGATTACCTCGTGTTGCCTGTCTGGTGAATGAAGTCAGACTTTACTCTGATTACCTCGGGTTGCCTGTCTGGTGAATGAAGTCAGACTTTACTCTGATTACCTTGGGTTGCCTGTCTGGTAAATGAAGTCAGTCTTTACTCTGATTACCTTGGGTTGCCTGTCTGGTGAATGAAGTCAGACTTTACTCTGATTACCTCATCTTGCCTGTCTGGTGAATGAAGTCAGTTACCTTGCTGACCACTGATAAAGCGGCGCCACCCCTCCTGTTAACACTCGGAGTGATCTAGCTGTCGACACAGGCAGTGCAGCTGACAGTTCCTCCAGCAGCCCCATGTTGCCATTGCCATCACGGGCTCCCCCGGCACCACCCACCCCCCGACACCACTCACCCCCCCCCCCCTTCTCAGCACCCCTGCCCTCCACCTTTTTTTCTTCTTTTTTAAATATTTTGTATTGAGGCTGTATTTATACTGTCCATAACATGTAAGCCCGGGTACCCAGGCTTGTTTTCAATGCTGGCCACCTGTATAGTGTTGGTGTTGTCTTACCAAGCAGTAGCTGCTGATAAGTTATTTGATTGTCTGCATTTCAGTAGCAGATAGATCTGTTGGTACGCTTAGTAGCCTATGTTAGTTTTTTTGGGGCCCTCTTGGCATTGAATTTTTGTTCTATTCTTATTACTATGTTAGTTGTTTTCTTAGGGTTCTATGTTAGTGTTTTGGGGTTTTCTTGGGAAGAATTTTCCGCATTTTTCTACTTAATTCTATACTAGCCTATTTTATTTACATGTCCATAGGCCTGTACGTAATAGGTGGTTGAGTTATGTTTGTTTGAATTTGATTTGATTTATATTGTTGTTGGATATGTTATCTAGCTTTTATATTTCCGGTTATCCCGCCCTGGGCTGTCCAGTTGGTGGGCCGTGACATATCACCTGCCCACTTGTGGTGCAGTTCAGTTGGGGTTCCCAGTTTTTATTTTGCACAGATATTTTTTGTACGTTTTTAGGTCAGGGATTTGTCTTTCTTTCACCGTTTGCGCATTCCATGCCTTGGCGGCCATTTCCAGTGTGCTCCTTTCATGGGCTTTGATCTGGCTTCTGGTCTGCCTTAGTAGTGGTGCCTTGCTTGCTCTGGTGTCCCTTAGTGGTTGGGTTAGATGCTTAATGTCTTGGCTATATCCATATGCTAATGTTTTTAGGTGGATTATCCTTCTGTTTTCTAGTAGCTTTACTTTAGTTCTTTTGTGTAGGTCATAAGTGGGGTGTAGTTTGTCTACTTTCAGGCAGATTTTCAGGGCCCTATTTTGTAGTATCTGCAATCTTTTAAGTATCTCTTTTTTAGCACCCATGTAGATTACATCCCCATAGTCAAAGTAGGGGAGCACCATGCCTTTGAAGATTTTTATTGACATATAGTTTCTTAGTTTAGCAAATAGCCATAGTTTGTGATTTACTTTTTGTATGATTTTTGTTGCACACAGATTGTAGTTTAGCTGGCTATCTAGATCTAGGCCTAGGTATTTGTAGTGATTTACACTTTCCAGTGTTTGGTTTCCTAGTGTGCATCGTAGGTTTCTTCCTGTGATTGCTGTATGTGAGAAGAGTACAGTTTTAGATTTATTTGCATTGATGGTTATTTTATTGGACTCACACCAGCCATCCAGTTTTAGCAGGAGGTTGTTCAGTTTGGTTGCTACCTCCTCTACTGTGCTTCCTTCTGCATATACAACAGTGCCATCCGCATATAGCTGGAGACATTCTGTCTCCAGCCATTTTTCTAGGTTTTTTTGTATAGTATAAATAGTAATGGTCCCAGGACTGATCCTTGGGGTACACCACAGGTGACAGTTTGTTGGTCTGAGAGTGTACCATTTACTTTAGTTTTTTGCTGCCTGTTGTTTAGGTGGCATTTTATCCAGTTAATTGATTTGGATTGAATGCCCATGTTGTTTAATTTTCTTATTAATATGCTGTGGTCTACAGTGTCAAAGGCTTTGCTGAAGTCGATGAAGTCTGCTCCAACTAATTTCTTTTGGTTCAATGATGCCAGCACATCACTTGTTAGGTTTGCTATTGTTTTTGATGTGGAGTGTAGTTTTCTGAAACCTCCTTGCCTCTTGTTTAGTATATTGTTTTTTTCCAGGTGCTCATTTATGTGCCTGTGGAATATTTGTTCAATTAGCTTGCCTGGTGTTTGCAAGATTGATATTGGTCTGTTGTTCCCCATGTTTTGTTTGTCACCACTTTTGTAGATGGGGGTGATGGTTGCCATCTTCCTTGCTGTGATGAAGTGTCCCTGCTCAAATGATATGTTGAACAGGTCGACCATGATATCTGGGATGGCTTGGAGTGCCTCTTTTAGTATTTTTGTGGGGATTCCATCTATTCCACTTGGTTTGTTTTCATCTATGTCATTTATTAGTTGCGTTAGTTCTTTTAGGTCAGTTTTGCAGGTGGGTATTTCATCCTGGATATTTTCTGACTTGTTTTCCCAGATTCTTGTGAATTTCTTTGATAACCTTTGTCCTACCATGGCAAAGTGGGTATTTAGTTTGTTTGCTGCATCACTATCTGTGTGCGTATTTCCATCCTTATCCTGGAAGCTTATGCATTCTTCTATCTTAATTTAGGGAAATAGTAAGCTTACATTTTTCCAGAACTTATTTGCGTTGCGTCCCCAGTCCTTGTCTTGTTTTATTATATATTTGCTTTTTGCTGTCCTCACTGCTTTGAGGGAGTTGTTTCTGGCAGTATTATAGGCCCTTTTATCCTCTGGGTCTTTAGTATGTTTCACTTTGTCACCTAGCTTTTGTTTTGTTGCGATATGCATTAACAGTTCCCTGTCTACCCACGGGTCTTGGTTTCTCTGTATTTTTAGTTTCCTTATGGGACACATTTCATCTAATGATTGTTTTATTTCTGTGACAATGTTATTCCAGTAGATATCAATGTCATCTCTGTCTGTTGTGAGGTTGTCTATATTTTCATATAGGTGTTTTTTTAGTGTTTCTTTTGAGTAGTTTTTTAGGGATCTGCCCATCTTATATTTATATTGGCTTGTGCTTTTGAGTTTTTTCCTCGTTACATATATTAGCTCATGGTCACTTATACGCCAGCTTCTAGTACCCCATTTTGTGGCATGGTTTGAGTTGGTTAGTATTAGGTCAATTGTTGAGCTATTGTTTCCTAGTCTTGTGCTGTCTGTAATAAGTTGTTGTAGCCCTAGGATTTTGATAGTGGTTTGTAGCATTAGTTTATTTTTGTCGTTGCTACTGTAGTTTATGTTGAAGTCCCCTAGCACAAAGATTTCTGCATTTGTTAGTTTTCTCACTGCATTTATGCTTTTGTCTAGAGTTTCAAGGAATGTTTCAATATCCCCAGACGGTGGTCTGTAGAGGCTTGCTATGGCTATGTTAGCCTGCTTCTCGTTTTTTATTAGGCACCATAGTAGCTCCGTTCATTTGAGTTGTTTGCTATTTTTAGGGCCTCAGTGTCTAGATTTTTTTAGGTTTTGCAGTAGATTGCAACACCTCCACCTTTTTTTGTTTGGTTTGCTATGTTAATTTGCTGTCTGTCATTACGTACAAGCCTATATCCTTCTATGTTGAGGGTGTTGTTGTCTTGATGTTTGTCAGTGAACCATGTTTCTGACAGTGTTAAAACATCAAGATTTTCATTTTGTAGGTGCATTTTTATTGTGTCTATTTTATTGGATGCACTCTGGCAGTTTAGGTGGGCAAAGTGCGTTCCCCTTCCCAGCCTGCATTCAATTTCATCTACCATCTTTCTTTACCTTTAGGTTTGGCATTTGCTAAATTTCGCGATTTTTTAACTTTGTTTAGATTGTTTTATGGGCGTATGGGCTGGTGCATACAGTACATATGCCCTGTTTTGTTATATAGTTTCATACATTACCGTAGACTGCACCTGCGAGTGGAGGGGAGGTACAAGCCCTGGAATGGGTTTTAGTTATACACAGTATTCTTAGTGCTTTAAATTTTGGTTAGTGGTATTTTATGAAAAGTTTGTGATACTCATGGTTTGGAGCCCTGGTGTTGCTTCTGCCACCTACTTCCGGCGGAGCCGCCGCCCTCAACCCCTTACCGGCATGCCCCGCTTTCCACCCCCTTCCGACCACCTGGGACATTACCACTGCAGAGCAACAAGAATCGGTGACCATTCCTCGCACTTAATTTATTACCAGTGAAGATGAATTTCAGCCCAATGCAGGTGAGGTAACCCCATTGGCCAGTCACCGTTCTATTTCCCTGAAATGCAAGTCATGCTCACATCCTTCGCACTCCCACAGCCTCCCCCGGCCTGCCTCAACAAATAACATGGGGATATCTTTGCAGTAATTTTCTTCTTGAAATCACATAACCTCCCCATTTTTAAAAGGAATATTGTCAGCTTCCTATTTTTAACATTGAGCCTCGTCAATCTCCAAACACCATCGAATGCGAGGTGTCGCAGGCATGATGGAGCACACTTGTAACCTACAGAGTGGGTAGATGGCGCTAAGAGATCGCCAACTCGCCAGCTGTGCAACAGAAGGGCGCTGTACCCTCAGATGAACTCATCTGGTAACAGTGGACTGCCCTTTGTAGGCCGGACTGGGAGGTGGAAGCTCCACAGAAGGTCCTTAAGGGTGCGCTCCTACCTGAGGTGCTCCTTGATGCTGTCAGCGCGCAGCTCCTCCAGCAGCTGCTCGCCGAGCTGCCCCCTGGCGGCGCCGTGCTCGTGCACGTAGCTCCTCCCTGGCGGGTCGTCCTGATGGTGCCCCAGCGGCGGCTCGCTGCTGGTCGCCCCGGCCGGGGTGGACGCTTGGCCGGGGCACGGCATCCCGTTGGGCGGGCGGGCGCCGGCCCCCGGCGCGTAGAGCCAGGCGGGCCGCCCCAGGTAGCCGGCCAGGAAGCCGACACCGAACCCCATCACGAGCACGACGAGCACCAGCACGGACAGGGCGAGGCGGGACGCGCTCATGGCTGCTTCCGGTCGGCTGTCAACACCACACAGGTATCAGCACCCAGTTATGGACTGCCTTTTGTTTTGGAAGCCACAGTCTTACATACGAGTAGGCACGAGCTAATGTCCGAGTGGGTGGGCACCGTGATTTCAAATAGGTTGAAGCTGAAGGCTGAGGCCCACTTGAAAGCACTCTGCTCACAGACGTGCCTAGAAATATGTTCGATCACGTCTTTTGTTTGTTTATTGCACATGTACAGAAATAACTTTTATCATAAATCATTAAATGGCTAACTTTGGAGATATTTAAAGTGCAATCATTTAAAATTAATCTTGGCATCATGTCAAAACTCTGACAATATAGGTTCCAGCTGTAACATGTTCTATTAAATTATCTTAATATTCCCTTCTATGCACAACACATATGCTACTATCTAAGATATGTAGAATCAAATCTATATAAAGGCTTTGAATTAGAGAATGTGCTCTCTTCATCGGACTAAGCAAATTAAATGCTTAATTCGCAGGTACTGTTTAACGATGCGTGGTAGAGATGTGTGGTTATATGGGGTAAGTAAAGGGACGTCGATTCACAATCTTTGACGCCGGGATGTAGTGTGCTTTCTGTTTTATTGATGTGGGACACTTACTTATGAATACTTAATTAGCGACCAATGAGCCTATGTATCAATTATATTTCATTGATGAATTTGTTCCGGTAATCATTGCTCTACTGAATCGTTTCACTACACGGGGTCATTAGAATTAGTTCATATTTAACTTCTAGAGAACAGTTAGTTTCCACATATGCGAACTAGAAATAGTAATGTTGGTAAGTATATTTGTAAATAGGGCATTACTACAAAACATTGCGTTGTTTCTAAATGGAGTCATAGGATACTTTAAATAATGAAGCAGATTCGGCATCAAGCTCCGACAGTCTAGTTAGTAGTGTCACGGAAAGACACAATGCCCCCCCCCCCCTTCAAATATTCATCAAATAGCAGAGGAACGACAGGAACAAAAACACCCTAAACATTTATAATAGAACTAGTACTCTGTCTACTTGTATGGTTAAGTGTAAAGAATCTAAATCTACTCTGACTTCTGTTGTAAACATAAACTACCAGTGCACATGTGTGCTGTCAGCTAGGTAGGTCATTATATGAGACAGATTGCAAACTACCATTTTGGAAGTTGGTGCTCAGATTGTAAGTTCAAACCCCTCATGCAAGCACCCTCCATTTGCAGTTAGTGCGTGCTACGCACAGTGCGTACCTGGTACTGTCTGCTGGTTGTTGTCTGCTGATTGTTGTCTGCTGATTGTTGTCTGCTGATTGTTGTCTGCTGGTTGTTGTCCGCTGATTGTTGTCTGCTGATTGTTGTCTGCTGGTTGTTGTCTGCTGGTTGTTGTCTGCTGGTTGCTGTCTGCTGGTTGTTGTCTGCTGGTTGCTGTCTGCTAGCTGTTGGTTGCTGACTGCTGGTTGCTGTCTGTTGGCTGCTGCCTGCTGTCTACTGGTTGCTGGCTGGTTGCTGGTTGCCGCCTGCTGCGCCAGGTCCGCTAACTGCGGCCCGTCTACATGGTTCTCATCCCACACCCGCCTCCTGTCCGACTCAGAGGGCCCTCCTCCAGGTGCCCGCGTCCTTCCTCCCTGCAGGTACCAGCTACCAACCACACGTCAGACTCAGAGGGCCCTCCTCCAGGTGCCCGAGTCCTTCCTCCCTGCAGGTACCAGCTACCAACCACACGTCAGACTCAGAGGGCCCTCCTCCAGGTGCCCGGATCCTTCCTCCCTGCAGGTACCAGCTACCAACCACACGTCAGACTCAGAGGGCCCTCCTCCAGGTGCCCGAGTCCTTCCTCCCTGCAGGTACCAGCTACCAACCACACGTCAGACTCAGAGGGCCCTCCTCCAGGTGCCCGAGTCCTTCCTCCCTGCAGGTACCAGCTACCAACCACACGTCAGACTCAGAGGGCCCTCCTCCAGGTGCCGGAGTCCTTCCTCCCTGCAGGTACCAGCTACCAACCACACGTCAGACTCAGAGGGCCCTCCTCCAGGTGCCCGAGTCCTTCCTCCCTGCAGGTACCAGCTACCAACCACACGTCAGACTCAGAGGGCCCTCCTCCAGGTGCCGGAGTCCTTCCTCCCTGCAGGTACCAGCTACCAACCACACGTCAGACTCAGAGAGCCCTCCTCCATGTGCCCGAGTCCTTCCTCACTGCAGGTACCAGCTACCAACCACACGTCAGACTCAGAGGGCCCTCCTCCAGGTGCCCGAGTCCTTCCTCCCTGCAGGTACCAGCTACCAACCACACGTCAGACTCAGAGGGCCCTCCTCCAGGTGCCCGGATCCTTCCTCCCTGCAGGTACCAGCTACCAACCACACGTCAGACTCAGAGGGCCCTCCTCCAGGTGCCCGAGTCCTTCCTCCCTGCAGGTACCAGCTACCAACCACACGTCAGACTCAGAGGGCCCTCCTCCAGGTGCCCGAGTCCTTCCTCCCTGCAGGTACCAGCTACCAACCACACGTCAGACTCAGAGGGCCCTCCTCCATGTGCCCGAGTCCTTCCTCCCTGCAGGTACCAGCTACCAACCACACATCAGACTCAGAGGGCCCTCCTCCAGGTGCCTGAGTCCTTCCTCCCTGCAGGTACCAGCTACCAACCACACATCAGACTCAGAGGGCCCTCCTCCAGGTGCCAGAGTCCTTCCTCCCTGCAGCTTCCAGCTACCAACCACACGTCAGACTCAGAGAGCCCTCCTCCAGGTGACCACGTCCTTCCTCACTGCAGGTACCAGCTACCAACCACACGTCAGACTCAGAGTGCCCTCCTCCAGGTGGCCACCTCCTTCCTCACTGCAGGTACCAGCTACCAACCACACGCCAGACCCCCGCACCCACCTCCACATGGCAAGTGTGGCCCTTGGCCCGCACTGACTCGCTCAGAAGGTAGCGGGCAGGACTGGTCCTGTGGCAGACACGCTGTCAAGCCTGCTCCTTGAGGCGGCTTCCTCGGGCAAACTCACCCAACCTGCGGCCGTCTTCCGCCTTGTGGGCGCGGACTGGCGTGGGCTGCGGGGAGAGGGGTGTGGCGCGTTCACCTCATGGCGGCGGGTATTGGGTGTTGCTCACTTAGTTGAAGGGGTGGCAGGCATAGTGGTTAGTGGTGAGGTGTCAGTGGACAAACTGAGCGATGATCGTGGCCTTTAGATGAAGCATGTGCGGGTGTGTTGTGCACATTAACTGTTTGTGACAGGCCGACTACCGTCTTACGCAACTCACACGAACACACCAGAGCAACAGGAGCGTGAGCGGAGGTCACTAGTGAGCACGACCCTACACGCACACTGAGAAAATTCAATTTTATTTAGGCTTGTAATAATATCACATCAGCACTTCCAAATGAAACGGTGGTTAAACCTGTTAAACAGCTACACATTTTCAATGTCAACAATGCAGATCACCTGGTGAAAAATACCCCAAGAAAATAAGCTATATGTTTAAATTCCAAGGTTAATACATGGTTAGTGTAATGTGTTCGTAGGGGACTCTGTTAACCTGATTTTATTGCGTTTATTTTCTCCGGTGCTAGTTCCATTCTGGTACCCGTGTTGACACACGGGGGGAGGGGGAGCGGGACCTACCTCAGGCGGTAGCATGTCCATCTGTGAATGTGTGGGTCATCCGATCGATCCTGCTCAGTGGGACATTTGCAGTTTGTGCTATTTACCGTTCCAACCAGTGGTCCACAACTTGTTCATCAAAGGTTGTGGTATGTGCTGTCCCATCTGTGGGAAAGTGCATATAAAAGACCCCTTGCTGCTTATCGAAAAGAGTAGCCTATGTGGCGGCAGCTGGTTTCCCCCAAAGAAATATCTGAGAATGACGATATGTTTGACGTCCATAGCTGATGATAAAAACCAATATGCTCTAGAGTCATTAAATAAACCAAACTTTCCGTGTTGACACGCCACCATATCCGGAAAGGCTCCATGCACAGAGGCAGCTTTAGCAGCACTCGGACAGCGCACCTTAACCTACCTGACCACCTCCACACACAAAGGGCAGCTTAGCCCACTCCTGTGTTTTAAAGCATGCCAAGGGATCACGCTTCAGAAGCGCATGTATGTTATTATAGACCTTTGGAATATAACATTTATCTCCATTAAAGCTGCATATTCCGATGAAAGCCTTAATTTGTCGAAACCAAAACAATTATCTATATTTTATTTTACATATCTAACTTGGGTACTTATTAAGCATTTCTTTATAAAATAGTAAGTAGCAGAACATGTTTACTGCTGAAGCCTATGATGCCAGAGTTTTGACGTGCTTCAAATATCTAAAGAATTGGCATTTAAAATAAAAGTTATTTCAAACTAAAGTAAAGTAGATAATAACGACCATCCTACTACAGTTATCTAAATAAAATTACAGAAATGTTAACCCACCGGACTATGCAACTGTATAATCAAATCGCAACTAATTATCAACGGGGCTTCTGTCATGTTAAGTTAGATTGTTAAAACCCCAACAAAATGTAGGCTATTTGCAAAAGCCGCAAAATAACAAATGCTTTAGAACTGTCATCTTGGGATCGTTGTTCATCGTCCACCCCAACAGTTTTGACATTTTCACTATAGAGTTAGAAAACGGCCGAATAGAATTGAGTGATTGGTTGGTGGTTTCTTTACGCCTTGTCGGCAGCGTAGGCCATATATATTCACGGCGAGAATTGTTGGGTTCAAATTTTTTTTGAATATTGCCTCATTGAATCATATTGTCAGTTAAACCGGACGGCTATCTCATACTCAATGCAGTATTATCTCACATTCAGCTCAGTGCTATCTCACTTTCACTAAGTTTCAGAGTAATGTTATTTCACATTCGGTGCAGTGTTATCTCACATTTAGTGCAGTGTTATCTCACAAATAGTGTAGTGTTATCTCACATTCAGTGCTGTTATCTCACATTCATCACAATGTTATCTCACATACAGCGCAGTGCTTTCTCACATTAGGTGCAGTGTTATCTCAAATTTAATGTAGTATTATCTCATATTCAGTGCAGTGTTATCTCACATTTAATGTAGTGTTATCTCACATTCAATGCAGTGTTATCTCACATTCAGTGCAGTGTTACCTCACATTTAGTGTAGTGTTATCTCACATTCACATTATCTCATATTTGACACAGTGTTATCTCACATTCGGTGCAGTGTTATCTCACATTCAGTGGAGGTTCTCACATTCACTACATGATCTCACACTCACCACAGTGTTATCTCACATTTGGGGCAGTATTATCTCACATTCAGTGCAGTGTTATCTCACATTCAGTGCAGTGTTATCTCACATTCACCACATTATCTCACATTCGGTGCAGTGTTATCTCACAATCGGGGCAGTGTTATCTCACATCCAGTGCAGTGTTATCTCACATTCAGTGCAGTGTTATCTCACATTCACCACATTATCTCACATTCGGCACAGTGTTATCTCACATTCGGTGCAGTGTTATCTCACATTCTGTGCAGTGTTATCTCACATTCAGTGCAATGTTATCTCACATTCGGCACAGTGTTATCTCACATTTGGCATAGTGTTATCTCACATTTGGTGCAATGTTATCTCACATTCAGCACAGTGTTATCTCACATTCACCACATTATCTCACATTCTGCACAGTGTCATCTCACATTCGGTGCAGTGTTATCTCACTTTCACCACAATATTATCTCACATATGATGTAACATTAATTCATATTCCGTGCAGTGTTATCTCACATTCGCCACAATATTATCTCACATTCGGTGCAGTGTTATCTCACATTCAGTGCAGTCCCTCACAACAGGTGCCGAACTGCGCAGGACTGAGGCGGGTCCACACTTACCACTCGGAGTCAGGACCAATGTTTTAGTAAACCCTGTGTTCAGCCATGACGTTGAAAGGCTGGTGATGAACCCGAGGTGAAGGCGTGTCGAGGGGCTCGCCTGGAGGAGGGGCAGGTGGACACAACACGAGCGGCATGCAGTGTTAAAGCCCCGGTTAGACATACTGAACAGGGTGAATCTGAGATGAGGACAGACTCCATAACCTTGCACTGGGTGTAGGCGATCAGAGCCTGGGGTTGCAAATTCGCCGAGTCCTGGATCAGTCATCCCGGAGCCACGTGTTCAAACCGCCCAGTGTGCCTTGTTGGTTCTGTTAAGCCCCAGTCACACATACCCGGATCAGGGGCCGGACGAGCCCTGGACTGCTATCCGGGGTGGTCCGGGGCAATCCGGGGTGATCCGTGGCTTGTCCGTGGCTCGTTCGTACAGACACCCCCTGATCCGGCCTGATCCATGGCTCGTCCGGCGCCGTCCGGGCTCAGCCCCGGATGTTTTAAAATGTTTAAAACATCCGGGGCGGTCTGGGGGATTTTGTGATCCGGGCTCAATCCGGCCTGATCTGGGGGTGGTCCGGGGGTGGTCCAGGTATTTCAGGGGTGGTCCGGGGTGGACCTGCCTGTCCGGGGGTGGTCCGGGGTCATTTTGAGCCACGGTTTGACCCGGACCATCCCCGGACTATCCAGGACTACCCCCGGCCTAGCCACGGACCACTCCCGGACTGCCCCCGTAAGACCGGGGGTGATCCGGGGGTGATCCGGGATAGTCCGGGGGTAATCCGGGGCAGTCCAGGGGTGGTCCGGCCTCATCCGGGGCCGGTCTGGCCCAGTCCAGGGGCAGTCCGGGGGTGGTACGGGGCGGTCCGGGGCTCGTCCGTGAAAGTGTGACTGCGAGGCAAAAATCTATGAAAACAGTGATTTTATCTGTGGCGGTCCGGGACCGTCCGGGCCATTGGTCCGTGGGTGGTCCGGCTCAAAATCCGGGGTTCGTCCGGATATGTGTGACTGGGGCCTTAGCATCGAACTGCCTCGTAAACCTCTCTAAATCGACCAACCATGGGACTGACTTTAAATGGTCCGTTTAGGGAGGTGGTCGGTAGATGGTTTTATCGTTACAATGGTATTGTATGGCCGATCGTTAGGGACCCAAATAAAGAGATCGATATAGGGGAGTGGTCGATCTGTGGAGGTGGTCGGTTAGAGAGGTTTCCTGTATTTGAAATTGAAGTGTCGCTTCTATTAGGGGCCGACTTTGATCGTGTGTGTTACAAAATACAATAGTCTATTCCTTATGTTACGATGGCTCTAATAACATCAGTTCCTTTGGCAAAGCTACAGCTGACATTCAGCCAACTAGGTTGTCAGTGTCGGAGCAATCTTTATTATCATGACATTCGATGCAATGTAAAATCTCAATTAACAACGGAATAGCTGGCGGCTACACTACATGTCGTTCAATTGTAGTAAGGTCTAAATGTTATAACATTCACAATGAAAGTCAGCAGTGTTCAATAAAACTAAAGAGTAGGTTCTACAGCACTACATGTAATCGTCCTGATATGACCTTAGATGTTGCCAACAACTCCAACATGTAATCCGTCATCATACTTAAAGGTAGTGTTCTACACCTACCGTTCAATCCGATATTAGTTAAAGGCTTAAATGGGAGTAATAACCATTTTTCTATAGAGATATCTAATGCACAATTTGAACACCTGTTGTGTGGCTGTGTTTAGTGGACACTTTGCTGAGTCATGTAGTGCTGGGTGTGGATGAAAGGTTCCGAGTGGACATGTTGCTGTTGTGTGGTCGTGTTTAGTGGGCATTTTGCTGAGTCATGTAGTGCTGGGTGTGGATGAAAGGTTCCGAGTGGACATGTTGCTGTTGTGTGGTCGTGTTTAGTGGGCATTTTGCTGAGTCATGTAGTGCTGGGTGTGGCTGAAAGGTTCCGAGTGGACATGTTGCTGTTGTGTGGTCGTGTTTAGTGGGCATTTTGCTGAGTCATGTAGTGCTGGGTGTGGATGAAAGGTTCCGAGTGGACATGTTGCTGTTGTGTGGTTGTGTTTATTGGGCACTTTGCTCAGTCATGTAGTGCTGGGTGTAGATGACCGAGTGGACATGTTGCTGTTGTGTGGTCGTGTTTAGTGGGCATTTTGCTGAGTCATGTAGTGCTGGGTGTGGATGAAAGGTTCCGAGTGGACATGTTGCTGTTGTGTGGTCGTGTTTATTGGGCACTTTGCTCAGTCATGTAGTGCTGGGTGTAGATGACCGAGTGGACATGTTGCTGTTGTGTGGTCCTGTTTAGTGGGCATTTTGCTGAGTCATGTAGTGCTGGGTGTAGATGAAAGGTTCCGAGTGGACATGTTGCTGTTGTGTGGTCGTGTTTATTGGGCACTTTGCTGAGTCATGTAGTGCTGGGTGTAGATGACCGAGTGGACATGTTGCTGTTGTGTTGTCATGCTTAGTGGACATTTTCCTGAGTCATGTAGTGCTGGGTGTGGATGAAAGGTTACGAGTGGACATGTTGCTGGTGTAGTTGTGTTTAGTGGGCATCTTGTTCCATGCAGTGCTGGTGTGTGGATGGTGACTAGAACACAGAAGGTGCAGCGATGAGTCCTGGATCGTTAGCAGACAAGGCACCAGTCTACCATCTTCTGCCACGTGCTTCCGCCATTAGCCGTGCAATGCAAGCCGTTGTAGTCAGCTGAAGCATGGGAATGCAGGGCCGTTACTTATCAAGTACATTGGCAGCAAATGTGTCAAACATGGGGCATGGTGATTTACTTAACAAGTATATTGTCAGCCAATGTATCAAACATGGGGCATGGTGATTTACTGAACAAGTACATTGTCAGTCAATATGTCAAACATGGGGCATGGTGATTTACTTAACAAGTACACTGTCAGTCACTATGTCAAACATTGGGCATGGTTATTACTTAACAAGTGTATTGTCAGTCAATATTTCAAACATGGGGCATGGTGATTTACTTAACAAGTACACTGTCGGTCAATATGTCAAACACAGGGCATGGTGATTTACTTAACAAGTACATTGTCAGTCAATATGTCAAACATGGGGCATGGTATTTAATTAACAAGAACATTGTCAGTCAATATGTCAAACATGGGGCATAATGATTTACTTACCAAGTATATTGTCAATAAATATGTCAAACACGGGGCACAGTGATTTACTTAAACAAGTACATTGTCAGTCAATATGTCAAACACATGGCATGGTGATTTACTTAACAGTACATTGTCAGTCAATCTGTAAAACATGGGTCATGGTGAATTACTTAACAAGTATATTGTCAGTCAATATGTCAAACATGGGGCATGGTGAATTACTTAGCAAGTACATTGTCAACCAATGTGAAAAATATGGTGTGGGATACTCAACTTAAAACTTCATAATCCCATGAATGCATTACATTTTCAAAACCAAAGCACTTACGAAGATTTGATATACCCAACTCAGGTACAGCTGCACTAATTAAATATGTATTACTGCAGAGAAGGATACTGAGATAGATCAATAGTAAGCCTACTTGTAGATGCTGAAGCCTATCGATGCGCATGGCAAAATTATTTTTGTCATGACTTTATTTTAAATATCTTTAGATCAATTGTATGTGTAGATGCTGAAGCCTTTCCATGCACACCACCAAAACTATTTTGTCATGACTTTATTTCAAATATTTTCCTTTACAATAATAGGTTTAACAAAACTAAAGTAAACTAGATTATATCTGATCAACCTAATATATGTATCTAAGGGAAATGGCAAACTCAGAAGCACCAGATTCTGCGACTTACCAAGTACATTGTTAGCCAATGCATCATGCACAATTATGTAGCCACACATGAGACTTGGGAGTTTACATGGTTAGCGAATATCAAGCATGACACTTGGTAGTTTACATGGTCAGCCAATATCAAGTATGAGACTAGGGAATGAGTGACTCGTCAGTTGCCGATGCTGGTATTCCGAGTTCCGCTGGTCCCTCAGGACGGACTATAGCTGTGACCCAGCATGCTGGATCACAGCTACAGCTTACAGGTGGGAAGTTGGTTTTGGGCATCCTAAAGGATAAGCTTACTTTTCACCTATAAACACATTCCTTCTGTTGACCAAATGTGGATATGCCACCACTTACCTTTCCAGGTAGCAAACTTGAGTGAATTCACCCTAGCTGCGAGGGTCTGGGGTTCACTCAGCGGCACGTCCTTTGCCAGAATAAGGCCTGGTGCAAGCTTGACCCTGCCCCACTGCTCTGCGCTGATGGAGTATACGGTGTTCCCTCCATCCTCACTCATTAGAAAGCCACGCTGGTTGCGGTCGGTCCCGTACAGCACCCCGGCCGTCAAGTCGTAGCCAATCACGCTCATTAGCACTGAGTTCAGCACTGGAAACAACATGAGCACATGATTATTAACCTGGTGAATTCATGTTAACTCGTCTAACTTGTAAGTCATGCGGTGTTATGCAGTCGCAGTCACATAGCTGCACTGATTGGTTCAGGATCGCACAGAGCTGTGCAGCATCACAGAATCATGCAGCATCACAGGACCATACAGTCATGCAGCCACACATAATCATAGCCATGCAGCCACAGAGAATCGTGCAGTCATGTAGCATCACAGAATCATGCAGTCATGCAGTGACAGAATCATGCAGTCATGCAGCCACACAGAATCATGCAGTCATGCAGCCACACAGAATCATGCAGTCATGCAGCCACACAAAATCATGCAGTCATGCGGCCACACATAATCATGCAGTCATGCAGCCACACAGAATCATGCAGTCATGCAGCCACACAGAATCATGCAGTCATGCAGCCACACAGAATCAGGCAGCATCACAGAATCAGGCAGCATCACAGAACCATACAGTCATGCAGCCGCACAGAATCATGCAGTCATGCAGCCACAAATAATCATGCAGTCATGCAGCATCACAGAATCATGCAGTCATGCAGTGACACAGAATCATGCAGTCATGCAGCTACAAATAATCATGCAGTCATGCAGCATCACAGAATTTGCACTCATGCAGCCACACAGAATCATAGTAATGCAACCACACATAACTATGAAGCTATGCAGCCACACAGAATCATGCAGTCATGCAGCCACACATAATCATGCAGCCACACAGAATCATGCAGCCACACATAATCATACAGTCATGCAGCCACATATAACCATGCAGTTATGCAGCCACACAGAATCATGCAGTCAGGCAGCCTCACAGAATCATGCAGACATGCAGCCACACAGAATCATGCAGTCATGCAGCCACACAGAATCATGCAGTCATGCAGCCACACAGAATCATGCAGCCACACAGAATCATGCAGCATCACAGAATCATGCAGCATCACAGGACCATACAGTCATGCAGCTACACAGAATCATGCAGTGATGCAGCCACAAATAATCATACAGTCATGCACCATCACAGAATCGTGCAGTCATGCAGCCACACAGAATCATGCAGTTATGCAGCCACAAATAATCATGCAGCATCACAGAATCGTGCAGTCATGCAGCCACCCAGAATCATAGTAATGCAACCACACATAACCATGAAGCTATGCAGCCACACAGAATCATGCAGTCATGCAGCCACACAGAATCATGCAGCCACACAGAATCATGCAGTCATGGATCCACACAGAATCATGCAGTCATGCAGCCACACATAATCATGCAGTCATTCAGCCGGACAGAATCATACACTCAGGCAGCCACACAGAATCATGCAGTCATGCAACCACACAGAATCATGAAGTCATGCAGCCACACAGAATCATGAAGTCATGCAGCCACACAGAATCACACAGTCATGCAGCCACACATAACCATGCAGTCATGCAGCCACACAGACTCATGCAGTCATGCAGCCACACAGAATCATAGTCATGCAGCCACGCAGAATCATAGTCATGCAGCCGCACAGAATCATGCAGCCATGCAGCCACACAGTATCATGCAGTCATTCAGCCACACAAAATTGTACAGTCATGTAGCCACACAGAAGTCATGCCGCCATAGATATTCTTGCAGTCATGCAGCCACACAGAATCGTGCAGTCATGCAGCCACACAGAATCATGCAGTCATTCAGCCACACAGAATCATACAGTCATGCAGCTACACAGAATCATGCAGTCATGCACCCACACAGAAGTGTGCAGTCATGCAGCCACACAGAATCATGCAGTCATGCAGCCACACAGAACCATACAGTCATGCAGCAACACATAACCATGCAGTCATGCAGCCATGCAGAATTGTGCAGTCATGCAGCCACACAGAATTGTGCGGTCATGTAGCCATACATATTATAATATTATTAATGCAGGGACATGCAGCTGTATATAATCATGCAGAGTATGGTAGCCACACAAAATCGTGTACAGTTATGTAGTTAATATAATTTAATTATTGAAAATCGCAATCCAGTTATGCAGTTAATGTAATTAAATGATAGAAAATCGCAATCCACCCTCTAAGGGGGGTGGGGCAAAAAGTAAATCCTTGTCCCCGTCACTAGTTTCAGCATGTTCTGCTTTTAATAGAAGGTTTGATTTTGTGCTGGAAGGTGGCGTATTGTGTACATCGCCACTACTTCAGACATTTCCCACTAGATGGAAGCACTGTCAACATACTGGCACCGCTGTTGAAAATATGTCCAGTTTTCCTATTGTCGACACTTTCTGTCCCTAAAATAGATCGATGGATAGAATTGTATGTAACCCTTTAAACTGCTATTATAATTAGTAGTTAAGCTACATCCAAATGAATTGTTTATACTAATGATCTGATTGATAGGGCATTCACATTAAACTGCATTGAAGTGCTTATCCTCTCAGGTGTTCTGCTGGTCCCTCGGGAAAGACTGAAGCTGTGACTCAGCACACCGGGTCGCAGCTTCAGGTTACACAGCAGAAGCTGCTGTTGCTGCACCTTCTAGCCCTATCGTTTAACCCGCGCCTACCCCCGTCACACACTTCCCCTGTGTAAGCTGAACCCTCGTGTCAGCGCCCGGCCCACCCACGGCTCCCTGTTTTCGGGAGTTGATATAATGACCTATGAGTCATGCAGCATCACAGAATCTGCAGGGAAGGATAGCAATGCCTTTAACAAGATTACAATTTCTTTGAAAAGACATTGATGTAGTTAACTAAAGCCGTGTTTACACGGGCAATTGTAAAGCGAATTAGACAAAGCGATTTATATGAAGCGAAGTAGTGATGCGTTTACACACCCCGAGTTTGAAGGCGGAAATCGATATCTGCGCATGAGCACATCCATACTAACCAGCGCCAGTTTGGGTTCTTCGACGTCACCATGAGAGAGTGTGGGTTCGACCTAGATATGTATTGATTGAATCGTATTGTTTTGGAACGGTCAACACTTCTGCTGGGTAGTGAAACCCTAAAAATAAATGATGAAAAAAATATCTGTGCACCTCTAGCCGGTTCATAGACCAAATGATATAATATGCGCTTTTGATCGACCGGAAAGTCAACAAACTAAGGTCTCGACTGCGCATGCGTGTGACGTGCTTAAGCTAGTTCATTTTATATAAACTACCTCGCGAGGCGGTTTACATAAAGTTAATAATATGAATCGAATCAGCCCTAATCCGCTTCAGCGTTGCGTCTACATGGCGAATGTGAGCCGAACTAGACAAGGCGAATTATTTGAGGCGGCTTAACTCACCCATGTAAACACGGCTTTTTTCATCATTTTATCAATATGTTTTAAAGTTGCAACTTTAAATATAAAGGACAGAGTTTTAACAGAAAGGAAAGGCATTTGAAATGAAAGTAGGCCTATGTTATGTTTGAAAATGTTTGAAAGGAATATATTTATTTTGTACCTTGCCACGTGTTGCTACTGCCGCATCCTTCTGATTTAAAGCAGAATACCTCTCCCTCTGGCAGCAGACTTGACGACCTGAAAACAATACAAACATAGTCTAATCAACACAGATATTACTGGAGATTTTCTGAGAATCCAAAGAAGGTCATTTGAATTTCAGCAAGGGAGTGGAGGTTTGCCGCCATTCCGGCGGAAACTGCCGCTGGTGGCGCTCCGATCGCGAACCAGCACGGAGCAAAAGCGGCCAAGGCAACGAGTCGACAATAATATATGAATAATAATGCTCGTAATAAACACTATATCACGACGACCGTTTCCCTCCGCTCATGTGTAAGTGCATACTGCAGTGTACTTCCTATGATGACTCACTTTGTCGGGTTCGCATCGCAGAAGAAGAGGTAGTTGCCTGCCTCTAAGAACGGTCGCGCCTTTCTCTCCTCTGGAAGTTAATGGCGAAACCGTTATCAGCGGCGCGAACATTGAAGCACCACAGTTGATCTTTGCAGCAAAACTGTCCGGTAATCAACGTAATGCAGAACATCAATAAATGAGTAATGAATGGATAGAAGTACCAAGCGCATCACAAGTTTTCGTTTCTGCATGCAAGGTGTCTCAGTTGTCTAACACCACATGTTTAAATCAGGGGCGTAACCAGCTTTTAGAGTTAGCGGCTTAGGAGCATATAAATAAAGTCACCATGATACATCCCAAATAATTAAACATTTATTGTGCATTTTTATTTTGTATTGATCATCAACACATAAGGAAAATACAGTTTTCACATACATAGATGTGTCCCTGGACCACCGTACCATCGGTGTACTTTTGCTAAGATGTAGGCCTTTGCAGGGCCCGGTGTTTCTGTCACCAAACACACTCGGCTGACTTATACCCCAGTCACACGAGGCCTGCACTCATTTACGATCGATTCGCGACAGCAAAACATACTCATTGCGCCCTCCTTACACCCTCCTTAAGTGCTGGCGCCACGAGGACGCCAACCTCCCGGCGTCCATTTCGGAAATTTTGGACTCAAGGAGGTTGCAGCTGCTGCACCTACAACCTCCTTGTATCCTGTTCCGGCGGTGCCATTCAAAACTGGTCAGCGCCCAGACACCAACTGCCCTGGCGCCAACCTGGTGCCGACCTGGCACCGACCTGGTGCCGCCTTGGCGCCGCCCTGGCGTCGACCATGTATTTGAATCAATGTATCGAGTGGGACGCTGGGAGGTTGGCATCCTTTTGGCCGTATGGAGGTTGGCGGCGAATGCTGGCTCTCGTGTGACTGCAGTATCAGTGACTACTTTGTAGTTATAGGCTCAGGGTGAATACACTGGGTTCAGCAATACCCCTGTCACAGTACAACGCTTCTCACCGGCGCGCCGCCAACACGCAAAATCACTTTCAATCATCGAGAAACATCAAGCTTTTCGGCATCAGCGCAACATATTGGTAGCACACAGCCGACATTGTGCGAAAAAAAACTAAAAGGTTTGGCGCGCCGCCCTGATATGACCTTAGATATAGCTAGGATGTAAAACAACAAAGCAACAGTTTGGCACAACGAGCCTCACGCGCGCGCGGCGTGCACCTAGTATTTGCATAACGTTATTCCAGCGATGTCGACGTGCTTCTGACGTCACCATAATATTGGCACCAGTGCATTGTCGCGCATTGCTGGTCGTCGAAAGTTTTGCGCAAGCACAAAACTTCGCCGATCCGATGACGTGCGCCGTCGACCATCGCCGTCCATCAACGAATACCAACGCGTGCCTAACGCGTGCGTAACACTTCCTGACGTATCCCGACATTGCGGCAAAAAATCACACAGATCGACACGCTTTGGCGAGAAACGTCGTAATGTGACAGCCCCATTAGACACTCAATTCACTTGGTGATTTCTAGCTGAGGTTACGAGTTCAGTATATTCAGTATTTTTCACGGCAGTACAAATATTTGTTAAAGTAAATAATTTATTTCAAGTAGAGTGATTTGATAATCACTAATTTACTAGTGTTGTTTGTCTGTTTAAATTACTGTTGATGAGCATCTAAATAATCATTCAGTACCATTCTTCTTCAATTCTGAGTTTACACGAATTCAATAATATAATATAAATTATAAACCAGCTTCTTTTTCTCTAAAAGAAAATGCAGGTGTTCCCAAACATCATTCAGTACTGTTTTTCTTAAAATTCATGTTTACACTAATTCAATAGTATAATATATACTAGCTTTAAAAAAAATATATTTTAGGTTGGTTTTCTTTTACTCCGGTGTTCGGAGATGCGTGCGGGACGGGCCAGAGCTGACATGATAGCGGGGTGAGACACCGCGCTGAACCTACCAACAACCGCTGCTGACGGCACGTCCTGTTTCCATGGATCACTGACCTCACAGAAGTCTAGATTCAAAATGAAAAACAGAAAAATCTTTAATTAATTTAGGAACCACATTTGTATTTGGATATACTTTTACAGTGCGCATAGTGAGTATGAATGCAATCTCCTGTACAGCTTGTTGAGACAAACACAACAAAGAAAGTCTCACACATTCACACAGCTGTGCTCTCATAGGCATAGTCTTGGCATAGCATGGTCTCTATAGTTCACATTTAAAGTATAGAAGATAAAATATAAAAGAAAAAGAAGCCTTGTTTAATGAACGTTCTGGTGAATTTCAATGACATCAGGGGCTAAATGTATGAGCCAAAATTTATCGGCTGCGGAGTTAAGGGCGGCCGACGGGGTATCTATTGTCGGCGTTAATATATGTGTCACGGGGGATGTATTAGTCCAAAGCGCGCGCGGGTTAGCTAACGTTTCAGTTATTTATAGATTTGGGAAATCCCTCTGCCTTTGTAGCCATATATTAGGCTCAAATATATTAAATTCTATCATATTTAACAGAATTACATACGGAATAAGTGAAATATTGTCAATTTAACCCTAAATTCGAACCCTCCTTAAGGCTAACCGCCGCATTGGCGGCGATATTAATAGTTATATTTTCGAATCGACGAACGTAAAGTAAACAAATCGCCGCCGCCGCCGCATCGACCTCCCTTGCCATACTGGCGGCAGCGGCGGTTTGTTTACTATACGTTCGTCGATTCGAAAATATAACTATTGATATCGCCGCCAATGCGGCGGTAGCCTTAAGGAGGGTTCGAATTTAGGGTTAAATTGATCAACTTTCACTTATTGCATATCTAATTCTGTTAAATATGGTCGCATTGAATAGATTTGGCCCGAATCGGTCCCTAACCTGCACGTTATCCCAGGCTCAAGTTGGGGTTAGTGAACTCGACCTTAACTCCCTAGGTGTTTGCCTAACCCGCCCTCATACATTGACACTTTGGCCTCTAACCCGGGAAATCCGCACGACGCGTGGGTTACGAGCCCTAACCCGTCCTCATACATTTGGCCCCAGGTATTACTACTGCCATGTACAAAACACCTGGACTGGTAAAACCGAATTTTTCATAACATGGTAAACTGGCAATGATATTTCTGATTGGTTGAAACCACTGAATCTGACGGCCATTTTGAAGGCGCTTTTTGCCTGCTACCTGAAAAGCGCAACATCTCAGAGTCGACTCCGAGGCGTAAACTGGCCGCAAATTGGCCAAAAAGACGTCGTGGAGCAGTCTGTTAGGCGCCTCCAAGGCGGACCCTGAAGGGGACCCTGCTGAGGTTTTAAGGGTAATGTAACCCGTGCACCTTGTTACGAGGGCGGCGTTGTGCATCCCCTAACTTACCGGGGGCCACGTCGCCGGACGCCGGGCAACCATATACCTCGGCCCGAAGGTCCAGCGACTCGTCAGGGACGTCGACTGTCGAGACGGTCAGCCGGAGGTGGCGGGTCTCCGTCGGGCAAAGCAGTGTGTCCTCCCACACTCGGGTCACCTACGGAAGTCGTATGTACAACCGGAAGTGCATGTTGACACAAATGTTCAGAAAAGCATGCCCGCAACTACAAACAATGTCGAGCTGAGAAACCGAACTGGAACAAATCACCAATAAAATATTACTTAATTATTCTCTGCTTTTACGTGTCTCGTTCTGGCACTTGTCTGTCATGATATATGCTATACTTATGGGCCACCACCAACTCATTGATTTATTGTCTATGTGTGCTGCCACCTTGTGGAAATAAAGGGTTGACACAGCTTCAGAAATCAAGCATGGCATTTTAAGTACTGTCCATCGAATCACATAGAATACACGACCATGGCAATGCCTCAAACTGAACCCTTGTCGTGTACGTGGGTGTTTCCAGCCCTCCCCCAACCCCTGCCACCCCCCGGGGCACTTACCTTCGGGCCCTGCGTCCAGGCGCTGCCGTCGTCGCTGAAGGACACGGTGTAGGCCGTCACCTTGGCCGCGCCCTGCTGCTCGAGCCACACGCCGGTCACAAGCGTACGGTTACCCAGGTCCACCTGCAAAAACACGGGGTAGCCGGCGCACCGCACCCCCGGCCACCACCCCGCTGTACGAGCAGAGAGGACACGCGCATTACTCCACACATGTACCATTATATATGTATGTATAGGTGATCGCTACGCTGGGGCTTAATACTATAAATATATAATAGTCGTCTTATCAACCAGCAGCAAATCAGACACTTCATGCCCGCCTTCCCTCACCGGAATCAAGGGGAAAGTGGATCACAAAAGTTGCGTTTAAGATTAGTTGTTTTTTTCATAACAAATTTTTCATATCGATGTCTAAATTTACCTAAAGACTATTCCATGTTAGGCGACTTTAAGAACAAAGCTTGCAGTATTGCCAGTAACAGCGCCATATGTGATACACATGGATCAAATCGAAACCGTTTCACCTTACAATTATGACTCACACGAAATCATTACGATCCAATAAAAGTAGCTTTTGTTCATGTGCGTTCACCCTTTGAGAATGACTTGGTTGGTTATTACAGTGCATGTGCTGCTGTGCTGCATGGTGCCGTCACACTGCGGGAGTTACCTGCGCTCGTCACCCTGATGGCGCTGACCGCTGCACGCCGTCCGCTGGTCCGCAGCTGGCAGTCCCGCAGTCCGCCGTCCACGACGAGACCACGCCTCAGGCATCCTGCACACACACCACCATCGTTACTCTGACGTCATGCACCAGCACACCCGACAACACACCCAACAACAATGTCACTACCGACCCCTCCCACCAACATACCCGACAACAACGTCACGTTGCCAACCCCACCCATCAACACACCTGACAACAATGCCATGTGCCAACCCCAACCACCAACACACCGACAACAATGTCACACGCCAACCCCTCCCACCAACATACCCAACAACAATGTCACATGCCAACCCCTCCCACCAACACACCCAACAACATCCTGCACCGACCTGTCCCGACAACAACATCATGTGCCGACCCGTCCCACCAACACACCCAACAACAACGTCACATGCCGACCCTTCCCACCAACACACCCAACAACAACGACACATGCTAACCCGTCCCACCAACACACCTGACAACAACATCACATGCCTACCCTTCCCACCAACACACCCAACAACAACATCACATGCCGACCTGTCCCACCAACACACCCGACAACAACGTCACGTGCCGACCTGTCCCACCAACGCACCCGACAACAACATCACATGCCGACCCTTCCCACCAACACACCCAACAACAACATCACATGCCGACCCTTCCCACCAACACACCCAACAACAACGTCACATGCCGACCCTTCCCACCAACACACCCAACAACAACGTCACATGCCGACCCTTCCCACCAACACACCCAACAACAACATCACATGCCGACCCTTCCCACCAACACACCCGACAACAATGTCACATGCCGACCCTTCCCACCAACACATCCGACAACAATGTCACCTGCCGGCACCTCCCACCAACACCTGACAACAATGTCACGTGCCAATCCCTCCCACCAGCACACCCGAGAACTGAGTCAAGGAACATTGAAACTGCAGTCCGATGAAAGCAGCACATTTTCGAAACCAAAACACTTATCTAGATTTGATTCTACATATCTACCTATTAGGCACTTTTTATTTATAAAATGGGATACTAAATCAATTTAATAGAACCTGTTTCTGCTGAAGCCCATCGTGTAAGAATTTTAGCATACTTGCCAATATTAATTGGGCCATATTTTCACTTCAAGTATCTCCAAACTTTGACGCGCCCTATCAGTTCTAGTTAGCACAAACAAATCAGAATGACTTCAGAAAAGAAAAGTCTCCAACAAAATCAGTTGGGAGTTTAGACTGCCTAATGTAATGGAAGAAATGATGTAGGTCGATTCCCAGATCAACACAACACTACTGCAGAAGGTATCAGACTGTGCACCGATACAGTCAAGCCAATTACCACCTATATAAGTAACTGTAGTAGGGTCACTGCTCAGAACATTGGATCTATATGAAGAAATACCTATCACACCTGTCTGTGTGTAGTAATTGTAGAGAGTTTTCAGTCTTTTCAAAACCATATTTGTTTACACAACTGGATAGTTCAGCTATTTGGCCTCTGTGCATGACCCTTGTCGGTTCACTCATATGTCACCTAATGCCCACCATATATACCGGAACCTGACTATTGAAAGCAAGGCTGAACTATTGAGCCTCCCAAGTCTTTGTAATGATTGACATGATTGAATCTGGTGTTCTGAGTCCTAAGCAGGTTTATTATAACCGAAACATTAAAATAAGTCATCACGGGCAAGACTCCCTTAAATGTCCTCTACAATCCAACACATCACAGTGGCACCACATTCTCCCCCACGGTCACACACAAGTCACGTCCAGCATTGTTCCGAAGTAATTACTCGTCCCCCTTGCGGCTATCCCAGCTGTACTGAGACAGGACACCCTGCCATTCGCTCCAAGTAGACCTAACCTCCCCCCACCCACTGTGCACAAGCCCAGTCGTGCGTCAGCCATCATGTACGTTGTAAACAAACAAAAGGTTGTGATCCGGAACCCACCTTTTCTGCAGGTGCTGTTGACCTGGATGTGGAAGTGGAGCATGGCACTCAAGAAGAGAGGAGTGGGCGAGTGCGGGGAGTTGCTCCTCATGCGCATTGACCAGCTCGCCTGGAACGGGGCGATGGCCTTCACCTGCCAGGTGTCCGGCAGGGTGGAGCCTGCTGCAACCACATCCACCCTTAGGGTGAAGTCGAAGCACGGGTGGTCGGTGAAGAAGAGGTCCGCCCACTGTAAGGGAGAGAATGCTGATGAGGTCAGTTGAATGCCGAGACACTGTGTACAATCCACCCTGCGTATCGTCATTGTAATGTAAACAGCTTAGCACTATATATACAGCTCACTGTAAACAGCTCTCTGATATATATTCTGTAAACAGATCATTATAATGTAAGTATTCTAAACAGTTCACTGTTCTAGGCACTGTAAAGACCTTAACATTATATATACAGATGACAGCTAGATGCGCTGTAAACAGCTCACTGCTATATGCACCGTAAAGACCTTAACAACACTATATATATATACATCTTACAGCTAGATGTGCTGTAATCAGCTCACAGCTATATATACTGTAAACACATTAGCATTAAATACAGTTCACTCCTATATGTACTCTAAACGCCTTAGCATTATATATATATACAGCTTACAGCTAGATGTGCTGTAAACAGCTCACTGTTATATGCACTAAACACCTTAGCATTAAATACAGTTCACTGCTATATGCACGGTAAAGACCTTAACATTATATATACAGCTCACAGCGAGATGTGCTGTCAACAGTTCACTGCAATATGCACTGTAAATACCTGAACATTATATATACAGCTAGATGTGGTGTAAACAGCTCACTGTTATATGCACTGTAAACACCTTAGCATTAAATACAGTTCACTGCTATATGTACTGTAAAGCGCTCATTACAATGTATGTATTGTAAACAGGTCACTGCTACATATAATTAAACAGCGCACTGCTATATGTACTGTAAATACCTGAACATTATATATACAGCTAGATGTGGTGTAAACAGCTCACTGCTATATGCACTGTAAACACCTTAGCATTAAATACAGTTCACTGATATATGTACTGTAAAGCGCTCATTACAATGTATGTATTGTAAACAGGTCACTGCTACATATACTTAAACAGCTCACTGCAATATGCACTGTAAATACCTGAACATTATATATACAGCTAGATGTGGTGTAAACAGCTCACTGCTATATGCACTGTAAACACCTTAGCATTAAATACAGTTCACTGCTATATGTACTGTAAAGCGCTCATTACAATGTATGTATTGTAAACAGGTCACTGCTACATATACTTAAACAGTTCACTGCTATATGCACTGTAAAGCGCTCATTACAATGTATGTATTGTAAACAGGTCACTGCTACATATACTTAAACAGCTCACTGCTATATGTACTGTAAAGCGCTCATTACAATGTATGTATTGTAAACAGGTCACTGCTACATATACTTAAACAGCTCACTGCTATATGTACTGTAAAGCGCTCATTACAATGTATGTATTGTAAACAGGTCACTGCTACATATACATAAACAGCTCACTGCTATATGTACTGTAAAGCGCTCATTACAATGTATGTATTGTAAACAGGTCACTGCTACATATACTTAAACAGCTCACTGCTATATGTACTGTAAAGCGCTCATTACAATGTATGTATTGTAAACAGGTCACTGCTACATATACTTAAACAGTTCACTGGTATATGCACTGTAAAGCGCTCATTACAATGTATGTATTGTAAACAGGTCACTGCTACATATACTTAAACAGTTCACTGCTATATGCACTGTAAAGCGCTCATTACAATGTATGTATTGTAAACAGGTCACTGCTACATATACTTAAACAGTGCACTGCTATGTGTACTGTAAAGCGCTCATTACAATGTATGTATTGTAAACAGGTCACTGCTACATATACTTAAACAGCTCACTGCTATATGTACTGTAAAGCGCTCATTACAATGTATGTATTGTAAACAGGTCACTGCTACATATACTTAAACAGCTCACTGCTATATGTACTGTAAAGCGCTCATTACAATGTATGTATTGTAAACAGGTCACTGCTACATATACTTAAACAGCTCACTGGTATATGCACTGTATAGCGCTCATTACAATGTATGTATTGTAAACAGGTCACTGCTACATATACTTAAACAGTTCACTGCTATATGTACCGTAAAGCGCTCATTACAATGTATGTATTGTAAACATGTCACTGCTACATATACTTAAACAGTTCACTGCTATATGCACTGTACAGCGCTCATTACAATGTATGTATTGTAAACAGGTCACTGCTACATATACTTAAACAGTTCACTGCTATATGTACTGTAAAGCGCTCATTACAATGTATGTATTGTAAAGAGGTCACTGCTACATATACTTAAACAGCTCACTGCTATATGTACTGTAAAGCACTCATTACAATGTATGTATTGTAAACAGGTCACTGCTACATATACTTAAACAGTTCACTGCTATATGCACTGTAAAGCACTCATTACAATGTATGTATTGTAAACAGGTCACTGCTACATATACTTAAACAGCTCACTGCTATATGTACTGTAAAGCGCTCATTACAATGTATGTATTGTAAACAGGTCACTGCTACATATACTTAAACAGCTCACTGCTATATGTACTGTAAAGCGCTCATTACAATGTATGTATTGTAAACAGGTCACTGCTACATATACTTAAACAGTTCACTGCTATATGTACTGTAAAGCGCTCATTACAATGTATGTATTGTAAACAGGTCACTGCTACATATACTTAAACAGCTCACTGCTATATGTACTGTAAAGCGCTCATTACAATGTATGTATTGTAAACAGGTCACTGCTACATATACTTAAACAGCTCACTGCTATATGTACTGTAAAGCGCTCATTACAATGTATGTATTGTAAACAGGTCACTGCTACATATACTTAAACAGCTCACTGCTATATGTACTGTAAAGCGCTCATTACAATGTATGTATTGTAAACAGGTCACTGCTACATATACTTAAACAGTTCACTGCTATATGTACTGTAAAGCGCTCATTACAATGTATGTATTGTAAACAGGTCACTGCTACATATACTTAAACAGCTCACTGCTATATGTACTGTAAAGCGCTCATTACAATGTATGTATTGTAAACAGGTCACTGCTACATATACTTAAACAGCTCACTGCTATATGTACTGTAAAGCGCTCATTACAATGTATGTATTGTAAACAGGTCACTGCTACATATACTTAAACAGCTCACTGCTATATGTACTGTAAAGCGCTCATTACAATGTATGTATTGTAAACAGGTCACTGCTACATATACTTAAACAGCTCACTGCTATATGTACTGTAAAGCGCTCATTACAATGTATGTATTGTAAACAGGTCACTGCTACATATACTTAAACAGTTCACTGCTATATGTACTGTAAAGCGCTCATTACAATGTATGTATTGTAAACAGGTCACTGCTACATATACTTAAACAGCTCACTGCTATATGTACTGTAAAGCGCTCATTACAATGTATGTATTGTAAACAGGTCACTGCTACATATACTTAAACAGCTCACTGCTATATGTACTGTAAAGCGCTCATTACAATGTATGTATTGTAAACAGGTCACTGCTACATATACTTAAACAGCTCACTGCTATATGTACTGTAAAGCGCTCATTACAATGTATGTATTGTAAACAGGTCACTGCTACATATACTTAAACAGCTCACTGCTATATGTACTGTAAAGCGCTCATTACAATGTATGTATTGTAAACAGGTCACTGCTACATATACTTAAACAGCTCACTGCTATATGTACTGTAAAGCGCTCATTACAATGTATGTATTGTAAACAGGTCACTGCTACATATACTTAAACAGTTCACTGCTATATGCACTGTAAAGCGCTCATTACAATGTATGTATTGTAAACAGGTCACTGCTACATATACTTAAACAGTTCACTGCTATATGCACTGTAAAGCGCTCATTACAATGTATGTATTGTAAACAGGTCACTGCTACATATACTTAAACAGTGCACTGCTATGTGTACTGTAAAGCGCTCATTACAATGTATGTATTGTAAACAGGTCACTGCTACATATACTTAAACAGCTCACTGCTATATGTACTGTAAAGCGCTCATTACAATGTATGTATTGTAAACAGGTCACTGCTACATATACTTAAACAGCTCACTGCTATATGTACTGTAAAGCGCTCATTACAATGTATGTATTGTAAACAGGTCACTGCTACATATACTTAAACAGCTCACTGCTATATGCACTGTAAAGCGCTCATTACAATGTATGTATTGTAAACAGGTCACTGCTACATATACTTAAACAGTTCACTGCTATATGCACTGTAAAGCGCTCATTACAATGTATGTATTGTAAACAGGTCACTGCTACATATACTTAAACAGTTCACTGCTATATGCACTGTAAAGCGCTCATTACAATGTATGTATTGTAAACAGGTCACTGCTACATATACTTAAACAGTTCACTGCTATATGTACTGTAAAGCGCTCATTACAATGTATGTATTGTAAACAGGTCACTGCTACATATACTTAAACAGCTCACTGCTATATGTACTGTAAAGCGCTCATTACAATGTATGTATTGTAAACAGGTCACTGCTACATATACTTAAACAGTTCACTGCTATATGCACTGTAAAGCGCTCATTACAATGTATGTATTGTAAACAGGTCACTGCTACATATACTTAAACAGCTCACTGCTATATGTACTGTAAAGCGCTCATTACAATGTATGTATTGTAAACAGGTCACTGCTACATATACTTAAACAGCTCACTGCTATATGTACTGTAAAGCGCTCATTACAATGTATGTATTGTAAACAGGTCACTGCTACATATACTTAAACAGCTCACTGCTATATGTACTGTAAAGCGCTCATTACAATGTATGTATTGTAAACAGGTCACTGCTACATATACTTAAACAGCTCACTGCTATATGTACTGTAAAGCGCTCATTACAATGTATGTATTGTAAACAGGTCACTGCTACATATACTTAAACAGCTCACTGCTATATGTACTGTAAAGCGCTCATTACAATGTATGTATTGTAAACAGGTCACTGCTACATATACTTAAACAGCTCACTGCTATATGTACTGTAAAGCGCTCATTACAATGTATGTATTGTAAACAGGTCACTGCTACATATACTTAAACAGCTCACTGCTATATGTACTGTAAAGCGCTCATTACAATGTATGTATTGTAAACAGGTCACTGCTACATATACTTAAACAGCTCACTGCTATATGTACTGTAAAGCGCTCATTACAATGTATGTATTGTAAACAGGTCACTGCTACATATACTTAAACAGTTCACTGCTATATGTACTGTAAAGCGCTCATTACAATGTATGTATTGTAAACAGGTCACTGCTACATATACTTAAACAGCTCACTGCTATATGTACTGTAAAGCGCTCATTACAATGTATGTATTGTAAACAGGTCACTGCTACATATACTTAAACAGCTCACTGCTATATGTACTGTAAAGCGCTCATTACAATGTATGTATTGTAAACAGGTCACTGCTACATATACTTAAACAGCTCACTGCTATATGTACTGTAAAGCGCTCATTACAATGTATGTATTGTAAACAGGTCACTGCTACATATACTTAAACAGCTCACTGGTATATGCACTGTAAAGCGCTCATTACAATGTATGTATTGTAAACAGGTCACTGCTACATATACTTAAACAGTTCACTGCTATATGTACCGTAAAGCGCTCATTACAATGTATGTATTGTAAACAGGTCACTGCTACATATACTTAAACAGTTCACTGCTATATGCACTGTAAAGCGCTCATTACAATGTATGTATTGTAAACAGGTCACTGCTACATATACTTAAACAGTTCACTGCTATATGTACTGTAAAGCGCTCATTACAATGTATGTATTGTAAAGAGGTCACTGCTACATATACTTAAACAGCTCACTGCTATATGTACTGTAAAGCGCTCATTACAATGTATGTATTGTAAACAGGTCACTGCTACATATACTTAAACAGTTCACTGCTATATGTACCGTAAAGCGCTCATTACCATGTATGTATTGTAAACAGGTCACTGCTACATATACTTAAACAGTTCACTGCTATATGCACTGTAAAGCGCTCATTACAATGTATGTATTGTAAACAGGTCACTGCTACATATACTTAAACAGTTCACTGCTATATGTACTGTAAAGCGCTCATTACAATGTATGTATTGTAAAGAGGTCACTGCTACATATACTTAAACAGCTCACTGCTATATGTACTGTAAAGCGCTCATTACAATGTATGTATTGTAAACAGGTCACTGCTACATATACTTAAACAGTTCACTGCTATATGCACTGTAAAGCACTCATTACAATGTATGTATTGTAAACAGGTCACTGCTACATATACTTAAACAGCTCACTGCTATATGTACTGTAAAGCGCTCATTACAATGTATGTATTGTAAACAGGTCACTGCTACATATACTTAAACAGCTCACTGCTATATGTACTGTAAAGCGCTCATTACAATGTATGTATTGTAAACAGGTCACTGCTACATATACTTAAACAGCTCACTGCTATATGTACTGTAAAGCGCTCATTACAATGTATGTATTGTAAACAGGTCACTGCTACATATACTTAAACAGCTCACTGCTATATGTACTGTAAAGCGCTCATTACAATGTATGTATTGTAAACAGGTCACTGCTACATATACTTAAACAGTTCACTGCTATATGTACTGTAAAGCGCTCATTACAATGTATGTATTGTAAACAGGTCACTGCTACATATACTTAAACAGCTCACTGCTATATGTACTGTAAAGCGCTCATTACAATGTATGTATTGTAAACAGGTCACTGCTACATATACTTAAACAGTTCACTGCTATATGTACTGTAAAGCGCTCATTACAATGTATGTATTGTAAACAGGTCACTGCTACATATACTTAAACAGCTCACTGCTATATGTACTGTAAAGCGCTCATTACAATGTATGTATTGTAAACAGGTCACTGCTACATATACTTAAACAGCTCACTGCTATATGTACTGTAAAGCGCTCATTACAATGTATGTATTGTAAACAGGTCACTGCTACATATACTTAAACAGTTCACTGCTATATGTACTGTAAAGCGCTCATTACAATGTATGTATTGTAAACAGGTCACTGCTACATATACTTAAACAGCTCACTGCTATATGTACTGTAAGGTGCTCATTACAATGTATGTATTGTAAACAGGTCACTGCTACATATACTTAAACAGTTCACTGCTATTTGTACTGTAAAGCGCTCATTACAATGTATGTATTGTAAACAGGTCACTGCTACATATACTTAAACAGCTCACTGCTATATGTACTGTAAAGCGCTCATTACAATGTATGTATTGTAAACAGGTCACTGCTACATATACTTAAACAGCTCACTGCTATATGTACTGTAAAGCGCTCATTACAATGTATGTATTGTAAACAGGTCACTGCTACATATACTTAAACAGCTCACTGGTATATGCACTGTAAAGCGCTCATTACAATGTATGTATTGTAAACAGGTCACTGCTACATATACTTAAACAGTTCACTGGTATATGTACTGTAAAGCGCTCATTACAATGTATGTATTGTATACAGGTCACTGCTACATATACTTAAACAGCTCACTGCTATATGTACTGTAAACAGCGCATTACAATGTGGCACTGCTTGCTATATGTACAGTAAACAACTCACCGACAAGGTGAATCCTGTAGAGTGGGGGAGCGTGGTGATGGTTGGCACAGTGCCATTGGAGGAGGCGAGGCTTCCAAAGGCGAGGTACGGAGGGAGGTAGTAGTTGATGCTCACACTGCGAGCCTCCGCAGTCGAGTTGGCCGCGTGCACTATACACCCTCCAGCCGCCACCGTGTCCCTGCGAAGGTGGCAGGTTTCAATAAAGTGGTAGCGCCAAAAATTACACCAGGTGACGCCTGCGGTATATATGGAGGAGTGGACAATGAAGCATGTATGTGTGCTATATGATTCACTATGTGAATGAAGCATGTATATATGTGCTATATGATTCACTATGTGAATATAAATAACAAAGTACTGACATGTTTTATTGCCCGAATACTATTTCACACATAGGACATTTCGTGTGTGCATACTACTGGTGCCACCTACTGGTGTTATCTTACACATTTTCTGTGTCCATACCACTGGTGCCAGCTGGTGTCTTTCTCTACTACCACTGACTCAAGAGCGGCTCAGTCTGCTTCAAACATACATACTAACACGTCGTAAATTTCTGTTAGATATAAATCTACATACATTCTTTTAGTTATCTAGATTGGCTATTTTCTGTCACGTCCATAAGTTGGAATTGTAATACAGTAAAACCTCTCTAAATCGACCGACCAAGGGACCGACTTCAAGTGGCCCACTTAGGAAGGTGGTTGGCTTAGGGAGTCAGAATATGCTTACAAGGGCATTGTTGGGACCCAAATAAAGCGATCGATATAGACCATTGGTCGATCCGTTTACAAACGAAATGCTGTCAGTCGTTGTTGTGTTTTTGTTTTGTTTTGGGGTACATTAGTTGATTGATCAGGGGAAGTTTCAATCGTGGAAAATTGCTCTTCCTCGCTCCACTTTCCTTGCCCTATCCTAGTAATGCTGAGCATTAAGGCTAGGTAGCGAAAAGTTTAAATTGTATTGTTATTGGTTTGACTCGGCCAGAGTTCGAACCCGCGGGCTCGAATCCCATGACAGAGGGCGGACGTTCAACTGATTCGGCCAGCTGAGTGGCCGGACACCTGTCGGCCGCTTAAGACGACGCCGGCCGCCACATGCGCCGCCACTTACCCGTTGGTGTAGGTGAGGGCGGGGTCCGTGAGTGCGGAGGTGAGCTCCAACTGGGGCTTCTCGGTGCCTGAGCGCGCCGTGACAAACAGCCCGTCCGTGACGACGATCACCGGCCCCACCTGCAGCACAGCGCCACACCACTCGTTAGTCGGCCGACGCTGGACCCTGGCGTTTATCATGTTTGGTACACACACCACGAGAGTTGTCAGAAATGGAACCCTACTTGAGCTTCTCCTTAAATTTGGTTGTGAAATCGTCATGTGAGCTTGCATTGGGTTTACTTAGATTGGTTGCAAACTGATTGTATGTAATTCATCCTTGATATAAAAATGGTGTCTTTTTATTGTTCCACCCTAATTCTTGCCCCCTGCGAAATCTACGCCAGATATAATGATAAGTGCTCCTCGTTGGATCTTACTGAAATGTTGACCTATTTTCACAAACTATTGGCCCTAGCAGTGATTACACTGAAGATCACTTCAAAGTCAACGGCCTCTCAGCAGTCTTTCTCACAAAAGCAACGACACGGTTGTCATGGCGACTCAGCTGGCCTCACCCGCACTCCGATGCTGACGCGGCTTTTGGCGCCATCCTCGTTGGCGGCGCAGTCAGCCATCTGCAGGACGGCGGTTAGCGCCACCTGGTTGTCAGCGTCCTCCGCAACCTGCGTTCGGTACGTCACCCCTAGCGGGAAGCGGCAGAAGTAGGAGGGTCTCTGTAGTGCCACCCGACTCACACACGAGTCTCACAATACCACTCAACGCACACACAGGTCTCACACAGCAGCACCACTCAACTCACACACTGGTCTCACACAGCAGCACCACTCAACTCATAAACAGGTCTCACACAGCAGCACCACTTAACACACACACTGGTCTCACACAGCAGCACTCAACTCACACACAGGTCTCACACAGCAGCAACACTCAACTCACACACACGGACCTCACACAGCAGCACGACTTAACTCACACACTGGTCTCACACAGCAGCACCACTCAACTCATACAGGTCTCACACAGCACCACCACTCAACTCACACATGGGTCTCACACAGCAGCACCATTCAACTCACACACGGGTCTCATACAGTAGCACCACTCAACTCACACACACACGGGTCTCCTAGAACAGCAGCACTCAACTCACACACGAGTCTCCTACAGCAGCAGCACTCAACTCACACACGGGTCTCATACAGCAGCACCATTCAACACACACACGTGTCTCACACAGTAGCACCACTCAACTCACACACACGGGTCTCACACAGTAGCACCACTCAACTCACACACACACGGGTCTCCTACAGCAGCAGCACTCAACTCACACATGGGTCTCACACAGAAACACCACTCAACTCACACACGAGTCTCATACAGCAGGACCACTCAACTCACACACGGGTCTCACACAGCAGCACCACTCAAATCACACACACAGGTCTCATACAGCAGCACCACTCAACTCACACACACAGGTCTCATAGAGCAGCACCACTCAACTCACACATGGGTCTCACACAGCAGCAGCACTCAACTCACACACAAGTCTCACACAGCACCACTCAACTCACACACGGGTCTCATACAGCAGCACCACTCAACCCACATACGGGTCTCATACAGCAGAACCACTCAACTCACACAGGGGTCTCACATAATGCCACTCAATGCACACACAGGTCTCACACAGCAGCACCACTCTATCACACGTTAACTGTTACGTTAACTTATCTATCTACTCTCTTAGTCTTAGTTGCTGCTTCGTCCTCCCCTCAGCTAGACGATCTACTGGAGGACGGCGGGCATGGTCAAATTGCGAATATGTGGACAGTGTGCATGCAAAAGCCACACGTAGATACTACTCACTGATGGACACATAAACTTAAGATGGTGTTTAGGATTCCCTGTATTAAGCGTCAGTGAGTCTGTGCAGTGTCATTTGCTTCAGACAGACTTCACCATCGTGTGTTCAGGTGTGCCCGTCGGCTGAGAGGGTCTCAAGCCGTCCGAATGTCGACGGATCCCCAGCCCGAGTGTGTGTCTTACCAGTGTTGGTGATGATTCCAAAGTCTATGCAGGCCCGGTCCATCTGTGTCGTTCCGTTACTGGAAGTATACGTGACGTTGAGGTCACTTCCTGCCAAACCGGCCTGTTGGAAATGGGTAGTTCAATATTACACAAACTGCGCAACAATACAAGTAGGCATGATAGTAATCTCCGACAAACGAAGGTGGAAATGGACGGCTAAGCAGCTAAGGGGCCGATAACGTGCTCACCAGGAGAGTGGGACGCTCTGCGGACGGGCTTACTGACTGCTCGGCGGAATAGAGCAGGGTCACTGCGAGGAGAGCACTCGACGAATCACTTCTTCTGGCTTTTCCCGTGATTCCCGGACAACAACAGAATTTCTGCATTTTCGCGATAATTCGCCGACACTCACTATATGGAAGGCCACCATAGAGCCTGGGGCAAAGATAAATGTTTCTGCTGAATTAAGTCTCTATAAAATTGTGTGCTAACACACCGCAAAACTACATCTAGTTAGACTTTGTTTGTTGGGTGCATGTACTACATGTGAACGTGACACCATGTCATGTTATTTTCGCCCAAGGCTCCTGATCCTTTAAACATGTTTCAGCATCACCTTTGTTCAGAAAATGGCTTTCTGTGCTTTGGCTACATTATTTTGAAAGTTGCTATTGAATAACTTTGTGTCGTTATGTTATTTGCGAGAACTTGCTCAGATATTCTATTGGACCAATTTGGATCTTTCTGCACAGAAGCTAGACATGTGAATGGCATCGTGGGGGTCCAATACGCCCATGTCAATCGGTACACCTACCAACCCACCATACCAGACCCCACCTCGCCTCACGTGACTATGTAGGCTGTTGGTGTCCAGCTGCCCCCTGGTGAGGGGCTGTGCGAGAGGCTTACCGCGCAGCCCAGGTTGGCCCCGACGTGGGTGACGTTGACGGAGCCGAGCGTCACGCAGGCCGTGCCGTTGACGGGCAGGCGGACGTCGGCCGCAGCCGTCGCCGTTTGATTCGGCGGGAAAGTAATTGTGAACGGCAGGAGGTAGTATGCAGCAGGAGCCAGACGAACGGGCCCGGAGGGCACGCCCAGGTCGACGGCAGGTGGCGCCACCCTGCCAGACTGTATCCCGTAGTTCACAGGCGCAGAACATTAATTTAACAAAATAAGCAGGTCCTTCGCATCAATTGATTAAATGTAGCTAGGATATTGTTTAAAGTTGCATCGTCCGATGGTTTAGAGTTTCTGCCATTTTGTTGAGATTAAAATAATAATTTGATTGTTATGATCTACCTTACTTTAGTTTGAAGTGACTTTTATTTTAAATGGTTAATGTTTGAGATATTTGAAGTGTGAACATGTCAAATTAGTTTTGGCAGGCAAGCCAACACTCTGACACCATAGGCTTCTGCAGTAACAGGTTCTGTTAAATTGACTCAGGATTCCCTTCTATGTGGAAAGAAGGAAAGAAGGACAAAATGCTTAAAGACAATTCTGGAACCATGCAATACATATTCACTCAATGTATGAACCTTTTATTGGACTGGAATTGTACACAGTTACTACTACAGCTGATACTTCATTTATCAAATGTATAATACTTTCAGTATCAAACAGGATTTGCATGTAGTTACTAATACAACTGATAGTAGTTTCATTTATGTATCAAGGAATTGTACTGTACGGCCAGAAGACCAGTGCTCTGGTGCTGATAAGAGATTATTTGATGAATAAAATACACTTTAGTAAACAAATACAAATACATGCATCAGTATGCTAGATATGCACAATCAAGTGTAGATAATTGCATCAGTATGCTAGATATGCACAATCAAATGTAGATAATTGCATCAGTATGCTAGATATGCACAATCAAGTGTAGATAATTGCATCAGTATGCTAGATATGCACAATCAAGTGTAGATAATTGCATCAGTATGCTAGATATGCACAATCAAGTGTAGATAATTGCATCAGTATGCTAGATATGCACAATCAAGGGTAGATAATTGCATCAGTATGCTAGATATGCACAATCAAGTGTAGATAATTGCATCAGTATGCTAGATATGCACAATCAAGTGCAGATAGTGGTTGTAGTTGTGAAGTGTTGATGCTTCATCGGACCATGCAGCTTTAAATAACTCTCGTGTAATATGTGAATCGCCAACTGGATCCCACACAGCCAGATATTGGTGTGTTTAAAGTGCATAGTCATCGCACGCTTTTTGCCAGACTTGCTGCAATATTACAGACGTATTACTTTTTTATCGAGTTACTTTGGACCCTTCAACAATCACAGAAGAAAAACATAAAATAAAGAGGAAGTGACAAGCAGTGTGTGATATCTTCGGTGTAATATGATATTATCGTAGCGATTGTCTATTGTTTGTTTGTTGTTGTTGTTTTACATCCTAGCAACATCTAAGGTCATATCAGGACGGGTACCGACTTGTGACAGTGCGCACTCATGGCGACTTTATAGTGCTGTCCCACTGGGAAACCAGGCCGCCGGCACCATGACCTGGTATCCCACTCAGTCACATTATCCTGACACTGAGCACACCAGTCCTTGCCCTATCCTAATAATGCCGAGCGCCTGGCTAGGAGGTGACAAGTATCAATTTTAAAGTCATTGGTTTGACTCGACTGGGACTCGAACCCACGACCCCACGATCTACCAGCATGGGAGACGGACGCTCTAACTCATTCGGCCATCCCGTCTGGTCCCCGATTTTCTATTAATAGCAATATCAACTCTATTTAATGACTCGATTAATTACCAATAAAGCTGTGCATAAGTGATTTGAAAGGGTGGTCATGAAAACACTGGCTTTGTCTGATCAGCAAAGGTAAGTAACATTACCGTTGTTAGAACAAGTCAATATAAACATGTCGACATGGATACTGACGTGTTGCCGACATGGATACTGACGTGTTGCCGACATGGATACTGACGTGTTGCCGACATGGATACTGACGTGTTGCCGACATGGCGGTAAATCATCACTGACATAACCATCAGGTCGTAATCAACTCAAATCACTCAACAGTTCATTACATACCACATTAAACAGTTCGTCTGTAAAGTTTGACGTGACCTTCACATCCAGCTGTCCTGCATAGATGACCTCTGTACCATTATTCACAGAAGCAATGATCCAGAACGAGGCTCCAGGATTCACTTCCATTTCCGGTCGTAACCTGATTATCGTCTCGATCGTTATCTGGTAATGTATGACAATACAGGAATTTGATTGTATTAGAGGAGACAGTGGATTCAGAATGGGACAAACTATCGACATGTGGCATTGATCTGAGCTGAAAGGGAAACTTTCAATGTAGAATGTGCGCCGTGAAATTACATATACATAAATGTGATGTGAAATTGTATTAAGTATAAATAACATAAGCTTCCCCATCAATATGGATAATAATGCATTATAATTTAATACAAAACCAAACTAATTACGCCATCAGAACCGTTAAACTATGTCAGTCCCTTCAGAAAAATAGGCATTACACAACAACAACAATAAATTAGGCTGTTCAATGCGCTATAGAATAGATACAATTCCACTGGCAAGCTAGATACCTCAACACCACACAACATGACAAAATAGAAATACAACTACCGTATGACTGCACACTACGGTGTGAGCATTCTCAGGGACCAGAGAGAGGGAACCACCACGATTCACTATCTACCATAGTGGAGGCACATGGAGGGAACCACCACTATTCACTACATATCATAGTGGAATCACACAGAGGGAACCATTACAATTCACAGTCTACCATAGTGGAGGCACATGGAGGGAACCGCCACTATCCACTACCTACCCTAGTGGAACCACACAGAGGAAACCACCACGATTCACTATCTACCATAGTGGAGGCACATGGAGGGAACCGCCACTATTCACTACATATCATAGTGGAATCACACAGAGGGAACCACTACAATTAACTGTCTACCATAGTGGAGGCACATGGAGGGAACCACCACTATTCACTAGCTACACTCGTGGAAGCACACAGAGGGAACCGCCACGATTCACTATCTACCATAGTGGAGGCACATGGAGGGAACCACCACTATTCACTACCTACCCTAGTGGAACCACACAGAGGGAACCACCACGATTCACTATCTACCATAGTGGAACCACACACAGGGAACCGCCACTAGTCACTACCTACCAGAGTGCAACCATACAGAGGGAACCACCACTATTAACCAGCTAGCGGGGACCACCACTATTCACTACATATCATAATGGAACCACACAGAGGGTACAACCACTATCCACTACATACCCACAGAACCACCATTTACCATGACAACATCCATAGTCCAGCCAGCAACGAGTGACAACTTACCACATTAGAAATGTTATCAGTCATGATAGGGAAGGAGCAAACGTAGCCAAGGTCCATCGTTGCTATGTCGTTAACACCATCTGTTTTGCTGGGTAGAAAATGGTTATTTATAAGTATAAAATGATGTGTCCTGCATGACATTATTGTGCAATGCCCATAAAGCAATGTTGGCACAGTGCTTCGGACACACGACCTAAGAATCTAATACAGTAATAGTTTCTCTGAAAACATCCAGTATATACAGAGAAGTTTTAAGGCTGCGGCTTGAATAGAGAAACAGCAGAGCAAATAGATCTATTCATATGTTGAATTCAGGATATCTTTTCACATTATTACTAAATCTGGGTATTTTGACAAATACAAAGACTATTTTATAGCGTTGCTAGTAAATGTGATAAGCCGTCGCCCAGTGCCTGCAGCTGGTGCAGCTGGTGGGCGGCATGCTGCGCGATCTGCATGCTGCAGTGAGCACCCACCTGCTGCTGAGGGCGCCTGACGCCATGGCGCGGTGCAGGCAGGGCATGTTGGCGCCGCTGTGCACCAGGTTCATGGCACACAGCTCCAGGGGCGTGGACTGGTTAGCTGGCAGTGAGACGGTGACGGTCAGCTGGCTGATCTGGGTGACAGAGGCGATGTCCAGCCTCACCAGGCCCGACTCTCCCAGAACCAGCTCACGGTTTGGCACCGTGTCCGTGTCGTCACCAGGGGGCACCATGTAGAGGGAGAACGTGGCCACTGAGTCCTGCAGCACCCAGCGCCATGTGATCAGGTTAACGCTTAAAACATGCACCTTTTGTCCAGGTTAACATATGTGAAATTATACACATGAAAATATATACTATGTTTTTTACCGTATGAGTATTGCGTATGTATTATTTACAGTAGGGTACAACTAGCAACATGTTGTTATAGACTACAACTTAGTAGAACTTTGAAAACAAATTAATATAATCCCGTTTTGGAGGTGTTTTTTTTAACCCAATAGGAAACAACAATACACGGCCTATGCATTAGAACATATATAGTATCTAATTATATAAATGGCACCCATAGGAAACAACAATACATGGCCTATGCATTAGAAAGTATATAGTATGTAATTATATAAATGCGCCTGTAGGAAACAACAATACACAGCCTATGCATTAGAATGTATATAGTATGTAATTATATAAATGGTGCCAAGTAGGAAACAACAATACACGGCCTATGCATTAGAAAGTATATAATATGTAATTATATAAATGGCGCCCATAGGAAACAACAATACACGGCCTATGCATTAGAACGTATATAGTATGTAATTATATAAATGGTGCATGTAGGAAACAACAATACACGGCCTATGCATTAGAACATATATAGTATGTAATTATATAAATGCCGCTCGTACAATACACAGCCTATGCATTAGAACATATGTAGTATGTAATTATATAAATGGCGCACATAGGAAACAACGATACACGCCCTATGCATTAGAACGTATTTAGTATGTAATTATATAAATGGTGCCCTTAGGAAACAACGATACACGGCCTATGCATTAGAACGTATATAGTATGTAATTATATAAATGGTGCTCGTAGGAAACAACAATACACGGCCTATGCATTAGAACGTATATAGGATGTAATTATATAAATGGCGCCCATAGCAAACAACAATACACGGCCTATGCATTAGAATGTATATAGTATATAATTATATATATGCCGCCCGTAGTTTCAGATGTTTCCATGCTCAGGGTCAATCGAGTTTGCAGTTATAACAATGATGTTTAATATAATGTTAAGGCCCTGTCACACTACAACGTAACGACGTCAGCATAGGGAGAACGTGAAGAACGTTGAACTTCTTGGCATAGTATGCAAATTTCGGCACAGGTTGAACGTGGATGCAGCGTAGTTGACGAGAGCGTAACGTCGGTAAAGCATAATGATACCGTCATTCAACAAGAGAGGACAACGTCCTTATGCTCACGGAACGTTATGAACGTTATTCCATTGCCAGAACTACGTTACGTGACGTTACATACATCATGACACGGTGGCGAAATGTTGAACATACGTTCTCCTGACGTTCTCCTGACATTCCCATTACACCACGTGGACGTTTCCACCGGGTTTAATGTGAGTCAACGTAGTGAGCAGTGTTTGACTAACGTCTGTTTAACGTCATTGATGTTCGGCTAACCTATACAGAATGTACGGCGAACGTAAACCCTTATGTTCGAGTTACGTCGAAAGTTTTGAACAGATTCAAAACATTGATGCGCGCCGACGTAACGTGACTTAGCTTGACGTCAGTCTAATGTCATTCTGACGTCATCATAATGTAACCCAACGTACGTCAACGTAATGACAAAACATGATCTCTCCCGTCAGGCTTACTTTTGCTTGTTATGTCGTAGTGGGACAGGGGTATAAGTTAAGTACATTTGAGCGGAAACTTGCATCCACAGGCCGAGAGGGGGTATGGAACTGAAGCCAGCTTGCACACCCAGCATTGCTACATACCAATGTGTTCTGTGAGCCTCACCCAGCATTGCTGCATACCAATGTGTTCTGTGTGCCTCACCCAGCGTTGCTACATACCAGTGTGCGCTGTGTGCCTCACCCAGCATTGCTACATACCAATGTGTGATGTGTGCCTCACCCAGCATTGCTACATACCAATGTGTTCTGTGTGCCTCACCCAGCGTTGCTACATAATGGTGTGTGCTGTGTGCCTCACCCAGCATTGCTACATACCGGTGTGTGCTGTGTGCCTCACCCAGCATTGCTACATACCAGTGTGTGCTGTGTGCCTCACCCAGCATTGCTACATACCGATGTGTGTTGTGTGCCTCACCCAGCATTGCTACACACCGGTGTGTGCTGTGTGCCTCACCCAGCAATGCTACATACCAGTGTGTGCTGTGTGCCTCACCCAGCATTGCTACATATCGATGTGTGCTGTGTGCCTCACCCAGCATTGCTACATACCAATGTGTAAGGTGTGCCTCACCCAGCGTTGCTACATACCGATGTGTGCTGTGTGCCTCACCCAGTATTGCTACATACCGTTGTGTGTTGTGTGCCTCACCCAGCATTGCTACACACCGGTGTGTGCTGTGTGCCTCACCCAGCATTGCTACATATCGATGTGTGCTGTGTGCCTCACCCAGCATTGGTACACACCAATGTGTGCTGTGTGCCTCACCCAGCATTGTTACATACCGATGTGTGTTGTGTGCCTCACCCAGCATTGCTACATACCGGTGTGTGTTGTGTGCCTCACCCAGCATTGCTATATACCGCATACCGGTGTGTGCTGTGTGCCTCACCCAGCATTGCTACATACCAGTGTGTGCTGTGTGCCTCACCCAGCATTGCTACATACCGGTGTGTGCTGTGTACCTCACCCAGCATTGCTACATACCAATGTGTGCTGTGTGCCTCACCCAGCATTGCTATATACCGGTGTGTGCTGTGTGCCTCACCCAGCATTGCTACATACCGGTGTGTGATGTGTGCCTCACCCAGCATTGCTACACACCGGTGTGTGTTGTGTGCCTCACCCAGCATTGCTACATACCGGTGTGTGTTGTGTGCCTCACCCAGCATTGCTACATACCAGTGCATGCTGTGTGCCTCACCCAGCATTGCTACATACCGATGTGTGCTGTGTGCCTCACCCAGCATTGCTACATACCGGTGTGTGCTGTGTGCCTCACCCAGCATTGCTACATACCGGTGTGTGTTGTGTGCCTCACCCAGCATTGCTACACACCGGTGTGTGCTGTGTGCCTCACCCAGCATTGCTACATACCATTGCATGCTGTGTGCCTCACCCAGCATTGCTACACACCGGTGTGTGCTGTGTGCCTCACCCAGCATTGCTACATACCGGTGTGTGCTGTGTGCCTCACCCAGCATTGCTACATACCAATGTGTGCTGTGTGCCTCACCCAACGTTGCTACATACCGATGTGTGATGTGTGCCTCACCCAGCATTGCTACATACCAATGTGTGCTGTGGGCCTCAGCCAGCATTGCTACATACCGGTGTGTGATGTGTGCCTCACCCAGCATTGCTACATACCGGTGTGTGTTGTGTGCCTCAACCATCATTGCTACATACCAATGTGTGCTGTGTGCCTCAGCCAGCGTTGCTACATACCGGTGTGTGCTGTGTGCCTCACCCAGCATTGCTACATACCGGTGTGTGCTGTGTGCCTCACCCAGCATTGCAACATACCGATGTGTGATGTGTGCCTCTTGCCGTCTGTATGCTCAGGGTCTGTGTTATCATACTGAGTGTCCCGTCGACAGACAGCTGCCAGTTGATGCTGCAGGAACCAGCGGCAGCTGCTGTGACCCGCATCACCAGCGTCAGCATCACTGTGTTCCTGTCGACGGTTCTAGTCTGCGCCAGGGCTTCGTATTCACCTATTAAGGTATAGCTTAGATCGTCATATTCATTATATTCCTACATATTCATCAATATGCGCCAGGTCCATCCACACAGGTGAAACGCAAGTCTTTAAAGTTGCATAGTGAGATGGTTTTCAGTTTCTGTCATTTTCTGAGATAAATAGATTAGATTGATCATAGTAATCTACCTTATTTTAGTTTGAAGTAATTTTCCAGTAAAATTACTATTATAGAAATATTTGAAGTGTAAACATGTCAAAATTATGACATGATGTAGCATTCAACAGTAACAAGTTGTATTAAAATGACTGAGTGTTCCTTTCTATGTAGCAACACATATTTAATAAGTGCACACTAACTTGGCTATGTAGGTTCAAATCTAACCCAGGCCGCGACCCCTGCCTTCATGCACTGAACTCACCGACATTGGTGACGTCGCCGAGGTCGAGGTGAGTGCTGGTTCCTTGTCCGGCGGCGTCCCACGTCGTGTTGCTCGTCTCCCTGGTGACGCACGGAAGGTTCGCGCCGGCCTCAGCCACGAACACGGTACATACACTGACACCTGCACATCCTGTCACTGTCAGTGACAGCTAATGACAAAAGCCAAGTCGGTACATGCTTACAGCAGTGGGACATGGGCTACGTTTATTTTAAGTTGCATAGTCCGTTGGTTTTTAATTTCTGTCATTTTTCTGAGATAAAGATATTAAATTGATTGTTATAATCTACCTTACTTTAGTTTGAAGTAACTTTCATTTTAAATAACCAACTTGTAAGATATTTGAAGTGCAGACATACCAAATTAATTTGGCAAGCACGGCAAAACTCTGATACCATAGGCTTCTGCAGTAACAAGTTCCATTAAATTACCTTTTCCCTTCTATGTGGCAACACCTGTTTTATAAGTGCATCAGTATCTAATACCCCTGTCACACTACGACGTAACAAGCCAACGTGAGCCTGACGTGGGCACATTTCATCATTACGTTGACGTATGTTGGGCTACGTTATGATGACATCAGAATGATGTTAGACTGACATCAAACTATGTCATGTTACATTGTGCTATGTCGGCGCGCGTCAAGGTTTTGAACCTATTCAAAACTTTTGACGTAACTCAAATGTAAGGGTTTATGTTCGCCATACGTTCTGTACATGTTCGGTGAATGTCAATGACGTTAAACAGACATTAGTCAAACGCTGCTCACTACGTTGCACTACGTCGACCCACCTTAACACCGGTGGAAACGTCGACGCGGCATAATGGGAACGTCAGAAGAATGTCAGGAGAACATAGGCCGAACGTAGTTCCAACATATGTTCAGCGTTTCACCACCGTGTCAGGACATATGTAACGTCACGTAACGTTCTTCTGGCGATGGAATAATGTTCATAATGTTTCGTGAGCGTCATTACGTCGTCCTCTCTCATTGAATGACGCTATCACTATGCTTTACCAACATTACGCTCTCGTCAACTACACTGCATCCACGTTCAACTTGTGCCCAAATTTGCATACTGCGCCGAGAAGTTCAACGTTTTTCACATTTCACATCTTTCACATCACGCTGACTTCATTACATCGTAGTGTGACAGGGCCTTATGTTAGATATGTAGAATCAAATCTAAATAATTGCTATGGTTTTAAAAATGTGATTCTTCATCGGACTATGCAGCTTTTTAAGTAATTTCCAGATATTGATACCACCCAAATATGAAGATCCATGCACACCAGTATGAAGTATGCTCGCACACCCAGTGCCAACTGAGAACTTAGCAAGAAGCGTGTGTTAAAGGTATCAACTTAGGAAGCGTTTATTGGGACACGACATTGCAGTCTTCACCTGAATATTACAGGTTTGGATGTCTAGGATATTTATGAATTGATCTGTCTAATATGGTTTGGGAAATGGCGCTATAATTATATGGAACATGGCAGAATTCTGTGGAACATGGCAGAATTCTGTGGAACATGGCAGAATTCTGTGGAACATGACAGATTTCTATGGAACATGGCAGATTTCTGTGGAACATGGCAGATTTCTGTGGAACATGGCATAATTCTGTGGAACATGGCAGATTTCTGTGGAAAATGGCAGATTTCTGTTGAAGATGGCAAATTTGAAGCCAAAATCTACTTCAGGGATGCAATCAATCCAAGGTAGGACGTTTTCGTTGTTGCCATTCCAACCGTTACCACTAAGTAAGGATCATTTCAACATGTGCAAAATAACTAAAATAGTATAATATTTAACATTGGGTTATAACAGGATCAGAATGCACTCTTTCTCTAAGCCAGTGTTCAGACATGCGAGTGGCCGCCAGCAGTGCTGAACCCACTTGATGGGACGACGCGGCCGGCACCTTGACGACCAGGTGTGACGTCACGCCGCGTCCCTGCACCGCCGTCAGCGCGCCTTCCACCAGATCGACCCACACCGACCCGTTTCGCTGCGACAGTGAATACAAACACGCACATCAACCAAACCCAGCTGTAGCTACCAAACAAGCATAAGTGTGGCCCCTCCAATCATGCATCGCCATAATTGCTAACGATTGTGTAGGCCCTATGTGCATTCTAGGAATTCCCTCGCTACTATTTAACTAAATGTAGCGATGATATAGAAGTTTGATATATTAACACCAAGGCACATGGATACTGTCAGCCTTGTCTAAAGTGGCAACATCTACGGGCTGCAAAGGAATACAGGGCATTCTTGCTCATGGTGCCACGGCTCGGTGTCAGCCGGTGTAAAGATTTCAAATTCCCCCCTGATTCAAGTTCCCCCCCGGGAACTTGAAAACGTTTTCAAATTCGTCCCAGGGGAATTTGAAAACGTTTTCAAGTTCCCTCCCTCGTTTTAACTTTCCCTCCCCGCGGGGAACTTGAAAACGTGCATAAAACTACACCAACCACCCAGCCTCCCCAGGCCCTCTCAGAGGACTGTGGTTGGGCTCCTTAGGCTGCCTTTTTTCTTCCTCCCCCCTCTCCCCTACCCCCCCTGGAAATTGTCTGGAAATTTTTTATTTTTCCGTGAAATTTTCGATTTGTTTAACTTTTCAATTTGCTATGTGCTTTTTTGAATAATTTAAAAAATATTGAATTTTTGTGTGAAATTCTTTATTTTCGTGAAATATACATTTTTTCGGTGAATTTTTTACGTGAAATTGTTTGATTAACAACAAATCTTTTTGGGGACATTTTGGTGACTACTATTACTATTTTTCATAAATTTTCGATCTTTTTAAAACTTTTTGGGGAATTTTCTTTATTTTTAAACAATTTTAAATTCCCAGGGGGGGGAATTTGAAAATAGGGGGAGGAATCTGAAAACTGTTTTTAAGTTCCCCCCCGGGAATCTGAAAACGTTTTTAATTTCCCCGGAGGGAAGTTAAAAACGTTTTCAGATTCCCGGGGGGGGAACTTGGGAAGGGGGGAAGTTGAAATCGTTACACCGGTAAGAGGGGATGCATCCAGACACGGAGGGCTGGGCGACCTGTTATTATTGGAATATGGGAACAGTAACTCACCCCGGGCGAGATGGCCGGATCCCGGAGAGTGTGGAGCGCGAACCGCCCGCCCCAGGTGCGCGACGACTCGTACAGTGCGGCGGCCGTTATCCACTCCCGGCTGCCGTTCACAAGGGACACGTGGTCCTCCACGTGCACTGCCAGCCTGAACGTGATGACGTCATCTGCCGTCACGTTGCTTCCCTCCGGCGCCATGTTGCAGACTCCACCAAGGTTGAACAAGACGCCGTGTTTCTTGGTGTCAGTTCTAAATAGTGAAAATAGCATACGTACACTCTTAAGTGATTTTGTAAACATAATATGTTTCGTCTGGTTCAACAGAACAGTTTCTGGTGCGGCCATATGATGCTTCCATAGTCACATATTTTGTATGGCATTAATCTATCCTTCCAGACACTTGAATTATATATCGCTAAAGGTTCGCTGTTCCACAAAATTAATATAATTAGTAAGAAAGTTAGCTTCTTTAATCTGACTATGGGCAAATATTCCGGGTTACATTACCGCGCACGACGATCCACTTTACTAGCATCGTCACCCACAAGCCCCGTCAGACGGCCCGCCGGGCGGCGCCTACTGACCGCCAGAGGGCAGTGCAGCCCTCACCACCCGACCACCAGACGCTCGTACCCGGTGATGTAGGTGACGTAGGCGTTGGCGAAGGAGTGGTTCAGACACCGTAGGTTCTTGCCAACAGAGGTCAGCTGGGCCTGGCACACGGAGAAGAGCGCGGACGAGTTGCGGTAGGTGGGCATGCTGAACTCGACCTGAAGGGCCTGGTAGTAGTCGGCGGGCAGCACCGTCATCTCGACACTCACTGCCACCGAGGTGCCCACGGCGACGCCACCCGCCGGGCCCGGCATCACAAACGTCGGGGCGTCCACTGACTGAGAGAAACCAGTCCTCATTAGTGTCACACCATTAGTGTCATTTAATTAATGATATTAGTGCAATCTCATTAGCATGATCTCTTTAGTGTCACAGCATTAGTGTAATCCAATTAAGGTCATTAGTAGCATCTCATTAGTGTCACCTTATTAGTTTCACCTCATTAGTGTCACACAATTAGTGGAAGCTAACTAAGGTCATCAGTGTAATCTCATTAGTTTCACCTTATTAGTGCTACACCATTAGTGCAATCTAATTAAGGGCATTATTACCATCTCATTAGTATCAGCTCGTTAGTGTCACACAATTGGTACAATCTAATTAAGGGCATTATTGCATCTCATTAGTATCACCTCGTTAGTGTCACACAATTGGTACAATCTAATTAAGGGCATTATTGCCATCTCATTAGTATCACCTCATTAGTGTCACACCATTAGTGCAATCTAATTAAGGGCATTATTACCATCTCATTAGTATCACCTCATTAGTGTCACACCATTAGTGCAATCTAATTAAGGGCATTATTGCCATCTCATTAGTATCACCTCGTTAGTGTCACACCATTAGTGCAATCTAATTAAGGGCATTATTGCCATCTCATTAGTATCACCTCATTAGTGTCCCACCATTAGTGCAATCTAATTAAGGGCATTATTGACATCTCATTAGTATCACCTCGTTAGTGTCCCACCATTAGTGCAATCTAATTAAGGGCATTATTTCCATCTCAATAGTATCACCTCGTTAGTGTCACACCATTAGTGCAATCTAATTAAGGGCATTATTACCATCTCATTAGTATCACCTCGTTAGTGTCCCACCATTAGTGCAATCTAATTAAGGGCATTATTTCCATCTCAATAGTATCACCTCGTTAGTGTCACACCATTAGTGCAATCTAATTAAGGGCATTATTGCCATCTCATTAGTATCACCTCATTAGTGTCACACCATTAGTGCAATCTAATTATGGTCATAATCGTCATCTCATTAGTATCACCTCATGACTGTCAGTTCCACCAGGAATGCTAGAGAGTAGTTACATGGGCAATTCTTCTTATTTTATTCATGTTTTCATTATTTGTGATGGGTCATGGCTAGAATAAAGAATGAGTAGAGCCCAGCAATCATTGAAGTCAACCTTCAAAACAAGTTATTGTCGACAAAATGAATATTTTATGCATTTAGGTCTGGATAATTAAAAAAACAGATAATTCTAGATTTAGATATAGATATAGCTAGAGTTGGTAATTGCTAGCTATGTTATATTTCTGATCAAGAAGCCAAGAAAACATCACACACAGTTACTTTCTTATATTGTTCATTGACAGAAATAATTTATGCAAGGAAGAGGTCAATGCTACGCTATGCTATACTATATTATACTGTACTATAATGTATTGCATAATATCAGTTATTAGACATGGGAGGGAATAGTTATTGCCGATATCAAACAAGCTTGTGCGTTTTTATATTGGCCTATTGACGTTGCTAGGAGCCCATGTAATAGCATATATATATATATATATATATATATAATATATTATATATTAAGATTATTAACATCATCAACAACATGAAAATAAATAATTATTCCTAGCTGAAAGAAGATATGCTAAAACATTGCTTTGATTGCCATTGCTAGTAATAGTAGAAAATGTATGCATCTCTGTGCTGGGGCGTTGAAAGTGCCTTCATGGCATCATCAGTGGACAAAGTAGGGGACCACGCTACATTAGATTATCAGGTCAGTGTACTATGTGACCATAGCGAGATGAAAATCTGGGTCGCAACTTGTTTTGAACCATAGTGCTTTTGGAGTGCTTGCTGAAATTATTTGGTATGCTTTTACTTCAAATATCTCCAGAGTTGGATATTTATCAAAAATAGAAAATTCAATCCAAAATCAAGTAATGTATGTGATAATAGACAGCCTAATATCATTAAAAGAAATATCACAAAAACTCGCCTCCACCGGACTGCAACATTAATCAAGGTTAAAAACAAAGATTACAAAGAAAAGTAAATATACAAAGTCTTAGAAGGCATTTTGAAACTGGTAAATGCGTGTTGCCGTGAGTGGTTACCTTGTTGGCGGTGGCAACTGTGACGTTGGACACGCCGACCCAGGGCTGAAGGCCCGTCACGTTGACAAGGGCAGACACGGCCAGCACCGCACCCGCCACGTTCAGACGGTGCGTCAGCAGCTGAACAACAACCTCAATCCGCAGCGTGCTCGATTTGGCGTCCTCAACGTCAGTTCTAGAAGCAGCATGAGCAGTTGGAACAGGTCGCTACCGCTTTATCATCCCATAGGGGTGACATCAATAGTATTAATAAGAGATGCTCTTAAAAAGGTGTAGCACAGCGGCGCCCTAATGGCACGGTCTGGAACAGTGTACATATTGAGGCACCCTAATAGTAATAGAGTCTCAGTGCGGCACAGTGTGCGTATTGAGGTGTACAATGGGAGGCTCAGTCAAGTTAGTGTGTCACAGTGTACATATTGAGGTGTCCAACGGGAGGCTCAGTGTGACACAGTGTATGTATTGAGGTGTACAATGGGAGGCTCAGTGCGGCACTGTATGGGTATTGAGGGGTACAAATGGAAGGCTCAGTCAAGTTAGTGTGTCACAGTGTACATATTGAGGTGTCCAACGGGAGGCTCAGTGTGACACAGTGTATGTATTGAGGTGTACAATGGGAGGCTCAGTGCGGCACTGTATGGGTATTGAGGGGTACAAATGGAAGGCTCAGTCAAGTTAGTGTGTCACAGTGTACATATTGAGGTGTCCAACGGGAGCCTCAGTGTGACACAGTGTATGTATTGAGGGGTACAATGGGAGGCTCAGTGCGGCACTGTATGGGTATTGAGGGGTACAAATGGAAGGCTCAGTCAAGTTAGTGTGTCACAGTGTACATATTGAGGTGTCCAACGGGAGGCTCAGTGTGACACAGTGTATGTATTGAGGTGTACAATGGGAGGCTCAGTGCGGCACTGTATGGGTATTGATGGGTACAAATGGAAGGCTCAGTCAGATTAGTGTGTCACAGTGTAAAGTCTACGGCTCGAATCTGTGGTTCTGTAGGCAGGCTATAGTGAATTCAATACAGGCAAAGAGAAAGAAATAGTATAAAGGGTGAAAGAAGAGAGAAAGTCAAGCCCTCTGGTTTATTATTTATATGGTACACGGATCCAGTATAGTGTATCACCCCACCCCATTCTCCCAATGAGAAACAAGCATTTCTAGCTCCACCAATGAGAAACAAACATTCCTTGTCCCCATGATTACAGTGAGTGATCTGCCCACCACCACCAAGCGGTGTGGCTCCCTTGGCCACCACCTGGCTTGAGCTGAGTGTTGTGATCCTGACTAGCAGAGGGTGGAGGGGGTAGTGAGTACGGCTCTGAGTGCCCCTCACACACTATCTCACTAGCACCACAATGTATATTTACCTATCAATCAAGCACCACCAGCAACTACATAAACACATCTATGCACCTGGCCATGTATACCTGTTTCACAAATAGAACATTTGCATTCCCCCACCAATGCATCATTCTCGGAATATTTTACAACAGTGTACGTATTGAGGTGTCCAAAGGGAGGCTCAGTTTGACACAGTGTACATATTGAGGTGCACAATGGGAGGCTCAGTGTGACACAGTGTACATATTGAGGTGCACAATGGGAGGCTCAGTGCAGCACAGTGTGCATATTGAGGTGTACAATGGGAGGCTCAGTGCGGCACAGTGTGCATATTGAGGTGTACAATGGGAGGCTCAGTGCGGCACAGTGTGCATATTGAGGTGTACAATGGGAGGCTCAGTCTGACAGTGCAATGAGTGACAATGAGGCTCAGTGTGCCACAGTGTACATATTGAGGTGCACAATGGGAGGCTCAGTGCGGCACAGTGTATGTATTGAGGTGTACAATATGAGGCTCAGTGTGGCACAGTGTGCATATTGAGGTGCACAATGGGAGGCTCAGTGCGGCACAGTGTGCGTATTGAGGTGTACAATGGGAGGCTCAGTGCGGCACAGTGTATGTATTGAGGTGTACAATATGAGGCTCAGTGTGACACAGTGTACATATTGAGGTGCACAATGGGAGGCTCAGTGTGACACAGTGTACATATTGAGGTGCATAATGGGAGGCTCAGTGCGGAACAGTGTATGTATTGAGGTGTACAATATGAGGCTCAGTGTGGTGCAGTGTGCATATTGAGGTGTACAATGGGAGGATCAGTGCGGCACAGTGTGTGTATTGAGGTGTACAATGGGAGGCTCAGTGCGGAACAGTGTATGTATTGAGGTGTACAATATGATGCTCAGTGCGGAACAGTGTGCATATTGAGGTGTACAATGGGAGGATCAGTGCGGAACAGTGTATGTATTGAGGTGTACAATATGAGGCTCAGTGTGGCACAGTGTGCATATTGAGGTGTACAATGGGAGGATCAGTGCGGCACAGTGTATGTATTGAGGTGTACAATGGGAGGCTCAGTGCGGAACAGTGTATGTATTGAGGTGTACAATATGAGGCTCAGTGCGGAACAGTGTGCATATTGAGGTGGCCAATGGGAGGCTCAGTGCAGCACAGTGTACATATTAAGATGTACAATGCACTGTGTGCCTATTGAGATACCCATATGGAGGTTCAGTGTGACTCAGTGTGCGTATTTAGGTGGACAATGGGAGGCCCAGTGCAGCACAGTGCACATATTAAGGTGTACAATGGAAGGCTCAGTTTGACACAGTGTATGTATTGAGGTGCACAATTGGAGGCCCAGTGCGACACAATTTACTATTGATGTGCACAATGGCAGGCTTAGTGCAAACCCACAGTGTATGTATTGAGGTGTACAAAGGAGGCTCAGTACAACACAATGGGAAGCTTAGTGTGACACAGTGTATGTATTGAGGGGCATAATGGGAGGCTCAGTGCCACATAATGTGCATATTGAGGTGCACAATGGGAGGGTCTGTGCGACACAGTGTATGTATTGAGGTACAATGTGAGGCCCAGTGCGACACACTTTACTATTGAGGTGCACAATGGCAGGCTTAGTGCAACACAGTGTATGTATTGAGGTGTACAAAGGAGGCTAAGTATGACACAGTCTACATATTGAGATGTACAATGTGAGGCTCAGTGTGTCACGGTGTACATATTGAGGTGCACAATGGGAGGCTCAGTGTGACACAGTGTGCATATTGAGGCGCACAATGGGAGGCTCAGTGTGACACAGTGTATGTATTGAGGTGCAGAATGGCAGGCTCAGTGCGACAGAGTGTGCATATTGAGGTGTACAAAGGAGGCTCAGTGCAACACAGTGTATGTATTGATGAGTACAATGGGATGCTCAGTGTGACACATTGTACGCATTAAGGTGCACAATGGGAGGCTCAGTGTGATACAGTGCGCCTTTTGTGGAAGGAGCGGTACCTGTATCCGTAGTTGGTGAGGCGGCCCAGGTTCCAGCTGAGTGCACCAATGGTGCCTGTGGTCAGGTGCCGGTTGGAGTACACAGGTCTATGTGTCACGCATGGCAGGTTAACGCCAGTCGACAGCTGGGCGCCACAGATTTGCATCCTGCAGGAAGGTGAGCAGAACAGGGGGGACTGAAGGCAGAACAACAATGCTTAGTGTCTCTTTGGCTTCCCTCATCCACCCTCCTCCACCTGCAGACTGAGACAGTGAGAGGTATCCTCGTGCCATGCATGCAGACATGTACTTACAGCAGTAGTGAGGTCTCCTCATGTCATACATGCAAGCATGTACTTACAACGGTAGTGAGATCTCCTCATGCCATGCATGCAAGCATGTACTTACAGCAGTAGTAAGGTCTCCTCGTGTCATACATGCAGGCAGGTACTTACAGCAGTAGTGAGGTCTCCTCATGTCATGCATGCAGGCATGTCATGTCATGCATGCAGGCATGTACTTACAGCAGCAGCAAAGTCTCCTCATGTCATACATGCAAGCATGTACTTACAATGGTAGTGAGATCTCCTCATGCCATGCATACAAGAATGTACTTACAGCAGTAGTAAGGTCTCCTTGTGTCATACATGCAGGCAGGTACTTACAGCAGTAGTGAGGTCTCCTCATGTCATACATGCAGGCATGTACTTACAGCAGTAGTGAGGTCTCCTCATGTCATGCATGGAAGCATGTGCTTGCAGCGGTAGCGAGGTCACCTCATGTCATACATGCAGGCATGTACTTGCAGTGGTAATATTGTATCCTCATGTCATACATGCAGGAATGTACTTCCAGCAATAGTGAAGTCTCCTCATGTCATACATGCAAGCATTTACTTCCAGCAGTAGTCAGGTCTCCTCATGTCATACATGCAGGCATGTACTTGCAGCGGTAGTGAGGTCTCCTCATGTCATACATGCAAGCATGTACTTACAACAGTAATGAGGTCTCCTCATGTTATACATGCAGGCATGCAGTAGTGAGGTCTCCTTGTGTCATGCATGCAAGCATGTACTTACAGCAGTAGTGAGGTCTCCTCAGGGCATGCATGCAAGCATGTACTTACACCAGTAGTGAGGTCTCCTTTTGTCATACATCCAAGCATTTACTAACAGGGGTAGTGAGGTCTCCTCATGTCATACATGCAGGCATGTACTTCTACCAGTAGTGAGGTCATGCACACAAGCATGTACTTACAGCAGTAGTGAGGTCTTCTCATGTCATACATGCAGGCATGTACTTACAGCGGTAGTGAGGTATCCTCATGTCATGCATGCAAGCATCTACTTACAGCAGTAGTGAGGTCTCCTCATGCCATACATGCAGGCATTTACTTACAGCAGTAGTGAGGTCTCCTCATGTCATACATGCAGGCATTTAGTTGCAGCAGTAGTGAGGTCTCCTCATGTCGTACATGCAGGCATGTACTTACAGCGGTAGTGAGGTCTCCTCATGTCATGCATGCAAACATGTAATTACAGCAGTAGTGAGGTCTCCTCATGCCATACATGCAGGCATGTACTTACAGCAGTAGTGAAGTCTCGTTGTGTCATGCATGCAAGCATGTACGTACACCAGTCGTGAGGTCTCCTCATGTCATGCATACAAGCATGTACTTACAGCAGTAGTGAGGTCTCCTCGTAGCATACATGCAAGCATGTACTTACAGCAGTAGTGAGGTCTCATTGTGTCATACATGCAAGCATTTACTTACAGCAGTACTGAGGTCTCCTCGTGTCATACATGCAGGCATGTAATTATACCAGTATTGAGCGACTTTTGGCGGAAATGGAGGCTAGATTCGACGACCGGACTGGGGCCCTCCACGATGCCATACTTCTCATAGCAGAGGCAGCCGGGGGGTGCGAACCGCCCCAGATTAACCCGCCGGCGCGCGCCGACGACCGCCCCGGAGCCATGCTGGCTGCCCCCCACCCAATGCCTGGCGTGGCACAGCAACAGGCCCAGGTCAGGGGCGTCCATACACGGGTCCCCGCATGTGGAGGGGGCCACACGGCCGGCTCTGCCGCCTCCCATGATACAGGGTCTGGCCCCGGATCCCCTCCTCGCAGTCGCATCCCCGGTCGGAGTGGTCATCCCGGCAGCCGACGCCCACTGGGATGGGATTGCGCACAGGCAGGCTAGGGCACACCAAATAGAAGTGCTTGATGACGAGATGGATCGTGACCGCGCGCAGTACATGCATGACATGTTTGTAGCGAACCCGATATCCAAGCCTTACATGTATCTCGAGTGGTCTGAATGCCAGTCTGCTGCCCAGAAACTGGCCATGCATGGGACCATGACCGAGAGGGAGTACCTCTGTGCGTTTATGGCCCTACTCGACGACGAGCCGGTATACGACCCGCGGGACTATAGGGACATGATTGAGGAGTGTATGACAAAGCCTTGGCCCATGGTACGCAAATGGTCGCAGCGGATCTTTGATCGTATCGAAAAGAACAAGATTACATGGTCCGATAGGAACGCCATGCTGCACGAGCGGATCACCTACTACACGGCCACGCCCACCCCGACACGGACGGACGCATGTGGCGGACGGAAAGAAGGCAACGGCGGCAACAAACCGAAGCACGCCCGCATCGCGGCGGAGCTCACGAGCGGCCGTGCCCCGCATTTAACTCGGCACGCTGCTGCACCCTCCCCCAGCACCACCAGGACGGCCCCGACGAGGTCGTCCATGTCTGTGCCCACTGCTTTAGGGTCACCCAGGCATTCTACGACCATTCCGAGCAACACTGCCACCGCAAGGCATGGGATGGTGCAAAAAACTAGATGTGGAGGACGCGGCCCAATGGCCCACCCCCCCCCACCCCCGCCCCTCGCCCACATCACCGATGGCAGGCCATGGGGACCACATCGACCATGGCACGCCCAACGACCACTGCCCCCGCCGTGGCGGATGGCGGCTGGGACCACACACCTCAAGCCGGCGCACGGGCACCTGCTGAACCCGCTGGGCCCACACCCGCTGAACCCCGACCCGGGCCGGCCGGTGGCCCGCCCCCTCCCCCCGCCACTGCCCGCCCGGCATTCCTCGGGCGCGGTGGAGCGGGCCGCGGCGGCAGCTGCACCAACGGTCCATCTCGCCCTGGCGGCGGGAGGGCCATCAGCCATTACCGCTGTCTCGGCACACCGCCATATCGCCGTACGCCTCACCGCCACATCTGGAGGTCACGCCAGGGCCGGACAAACCACCAGATACGCCGCCCATCATGGCGCCATATCGCCATCTCGCCTTACCACCACATCTGGCGGACAACCCCCGGCTCGACGACCCAACAGATGCGCCGCCCGTTGCCACCACCCCACGGGAGGCCCCAACCCAACACACACACTGCCCCCCCCATCACACCTGCCCCCGCCAGTCAGCGCCCACACTGGCAGATGTGGGTGACCCGACGGGCATGACCGGCATGGGGAATGCAGGCACCCGATGGATTTCGGGCAATGGCCCAGCACTAAATGCGGGCAGCGACACATACGCGGGCGCCGCGCGAGTTTTCACCACGTGGCCACGCCGGCGCTGCCTCGGGGGGCCGGGACCCCCCGCCCGACGTCGGCAGGGCCGACCCCGGGGCACCCACCAATGGCCCCGGCACCCCCTGGGGTGGCAGGGAGGCCCATCCCGACTTTGACCGGATCCAGATCCACTGCGCTCAGGACGCTACAACCCTCCCCGGGAGCTGCATTGACCCCGCCCCGCGGGCATTCACGGTGCACCGCCGCGACCACTGGCCATGCCCCACCTCCGCGGTGGATGGCGGCATAGTGGATATATAAACGGCCGTCCATGCCACCGGGATGCCCAATGCCGTCGAGGCACGCATACCAGTACCAAGTGGCATTACGGTCGACCGGTGGAGCGCCCTGCTCCCCGGGTCCCCCGACCACCGCCAGCTGGTTGACTTCCTTCGGTTCGGCTTCCCCCTTGGCTACCTTGGCTCAGAATCCTTATAGATGCCCCCACCATGACCCTGGCCATGCCACCCGACAAGGTCGCGGGCACCATGAGGATGGTACACGCCACTGCCGCGAGGGCCCGCATAACCAGGAAGCAGCTCCAGTCCCTGCTCGGAAATCTCCTTCACCTATCGACGTGTGACCGCCCCGCCAGGCTCTTCGTCGGATGACTGCTAGGTGCCCTCAGGGCCATGCCCGGGACCAGCGCCCGCATTGACGACGAGATGCGGGCGGACCTCGCCTGGTTCCCCGCATTTGCTGAAGGTTGGAACGGAACTGCGATCATCCCCCCAACCACCCAGGAAGGGACATAGCGGTGGACGCCTGCCTTGGGGGCATAGGCGGGGCCGATGACACTCACGCCTACTCCATGCCCCTCAGGGACGGCTACTGCAACGCCGACAACAGCATCATGCAAATTGAGACCCTCAACGTGCTGGTCACGCTCCACACGCTGGCCCGGCCGCACGATACCGGTGGCCACATAGCTATATGGTGCGACAACGCCACCGCCGTCAAAGTGCTTTCGACTGGCAGGGGACAGGACCCCCGGCTGCTCGCAATAGCAAGGGCCACCTGGATGTTACAGGCAGTCCGGAACGTTCGCATAACCTACCACCACATTCCCGGCCACCTGAATGTCATAGCCGATGCCCTGAGTAGGGCCCACATAAGCCATAAGCACCAGGCTACTGCCGAAAAATCTTGCATTGAAAACTGCTTAACACCTGTTGCACCAGCTCTGCTACATTATGCTCCACGCCAACCTCTTTCTGCTCACAGCCTCGGAGTACATGAGGCTCGCCCGGGCCGCGATCGCCAGGCAGATGGAGGCCAGAGCCCTGGGGTCATGGGCCAACTGCAATGCCACCATCACCAACTACACGGCCCACTGCAACCACTACGCGGTGCAGCCCGTGTCCCCCACCCCGCTCCAGATCAGGTGCTGGATAGAAGAGCGTGCGGCCTGACTGTGCCCATCATCTGTGGCGAACTCGGTGTCGCACCTCAGGCTCTTCTTCCGGATCAGCGAGGCCTCCACCCGACCCCTCGACCACATAACCGTGCGACTGGCGATGGACGCACTCCGCAGGTCCAAGACCTACTGGCCCAAGGCCCCCCTGCACGCACCCATGAGCGTCATACAGCAGGCGGTCACCGACATCCGGACCCACCCGCCCGGGGTAGTGGTGGTCTTCGCGCTGCTGGTCATGTTCTTTGCGGGGGCCCGGCAATCCGAGGTTGCGCCGAGGTCGGCGGCCACCTTCGATAGAACGCGGCACACCACCAGGGCCGACGTCTGGGAGCGAGACGGGGCCATGTGCATCGACCAGAAGTGGGCCAAAAATATGCAGGCCAACAACCAGTTACGCGTTCTGTTACTGGCCTCGGCTCCGGACCCCCGCTTCTGCCCGGTCCGGGCGTACCGTGCGATGCTCCGCATTGCCCCCACCTCTGCCCCCGCCCAGCCCCTCCTGCTGTTCCCGGGGGACAGGCAGCCCATGACCATCCCCTACATCGCGCGGAGGTGGAGGGAGGCCCAGGCGGCGCGGTCTGACCACCCCCCATAGACACTCCACGCCATAAGGAGGATGGCGGTGACGGTCGCATTCACCTCGGGCAGCTCTGAGCTCGAGGTGCAGCGATTCATGGGATGGACCTCCGATGCCTACAAACGCTCCATCAGCACCCAGGCCTCCAAGAAGGTCAACGCCGTGCTGGTCCGAGCCATGACACAGTAGCGCCCGGTGCAACCAAACCTACGACAAACCCCGATACTACATTGGCTTGGCCGGAAAATATAAACAATACCAATGAATCATCAATTAATTATATTGCGGGGGCTCGTAATTAAACAATGGTCATGGCCATTCCTCTAATTGACACTTATTAATTAATTAACCATTAATCATTATTATATAATATTCCACATTACTCAACCACTGCTACCCGCTGGTTGACATCTCCTCACCTCGCCTTGCTCACCTGTTGCACCTCATTCATGCCATTCTCATCCCCCACTCTGATCACCACATGACAGCTTTGCAGCTCGCGGATGCCCGCAAGACAGAAAGCTATTCATGTAATGCCCCCGGGGGCTGCCCGGAATAAAGACATGTTATCCCATCCGTGCCTCCTTGTCCTGTGTGCCATGGCCGCAATGATGCAGGCAGGTACTTGCAGCAGTAGTGAGGTCCCCTACTCGTGTCATACATGCAAGCATTTACTTACAGTGGCAGTGAGGTCTCCTCATGTCATACATGCAGGCATGTACTTACAGCAGTAGTGAGGTCTCCTCATGTCATACATGCAGGCATGTACTTACAGCAGTAGTGACGTCTCCTCATGTCATACATGCAGGCATGTACTTACAGCAGTAGTGAGGTCTCCTCATGTCATACATGCAGGCATGTACTTACAGCAGTAGTGAGGTCTCCTCGTGTCATACATGCAGGCATGTACTTAAAGCAGTAGTGACGTCTCCTCATGTCATACATGCAGGCATGTACTTACAGCAGTAGTGACATCTCCTCATGTCATACATGCAAGCATGTACTTACAGGAGTAGTGAAGTCTCCGTGTCATGCATGCATGCATGTACTTACACAAGTCGTGAGGTCTCCTCGTGTCATATATGCAGGCATGTACTTGCAGCAGTAGTGAGGTCTCCTCGTGTCATACATGCAGGCATGTACTTATAGCAATAGTGAGGTCTCCTCATGTCATACATGCAGGCATGTACTTACAGCAGTAGTGACGTCTCCTCGTGTCATACATGCAGGCATGTACTTACAGCAATAGTGAGGTCTCCTCATGTCATACATGCAGGCATGTACTTACAGCAATAGTGAGGTCTCCTCATGTCATACATGCAAGCATGTACTTACAGCAGTAGTGAGGTCTCCTCATGTCATACATGCAGGCATGTACTTACAGCAGTAGTGACGTCTCCTCATGTCATACATGCAAGCATGTATTTACATCAGTAGTGAGGTCTCCTCATGTCATACATGCAGGCAAGTACTTACTGCAGAAGTGACGTTTCCTCATGTCATACATGCAAGCATGTACTTACAGCAGTAGTGAGGTCTCCTTGTGTCATACATGCAAGCATTTACTTAAACCAGTAGTGAGGTCCCCTCATATCATATATGCAGGCATGTACTTACAGCAGTAGTGAGAATGCAGGTATGTACAGCAGTAGTGTGTTTTGGCCCTGTCACACTACGAAGCATGGTGTTAGCGTACGCCCAACGGATGAAATCAATTTTATACGTCGAGAAGCGACAAACTTTTCGCCGCGGGGGAGGGGTGGGGGCATAGTTGAACGTAGACACCACATACTGAAAGTATGCAAATGTATGCCCGACATATTGCTAGCGTATGATCGCGTATGAGAGCATATCATAGAAAGTTTGATACACTCGCAAATCGCTCATGGAACGGTCGCAGAATGCCGGTGACAAGGCCCTGTCACACTACGACACGTATGGTGCCGGTGTCATACATATATTGAAATAAAATTCAAACAAAATACTTCGGCATTCGCCAAACTTTTCACACTGTGGGCAGTCCGAGCAACGTATGAAACATATGCATAGCGCATGCCTGGCGTACGTCTACCGTATCCATACCGTATGCAAAGCATATGACGACATATACTCGGCGTATTGGGATGTATTTTGATGGTTGGAGGTGACAGGACCAGTGTATGAGTAACGTACGCTGATGTATACCGAACGTGCTCCTATCGTATCCTGATGTACCACTAACATACACATAGCGTATGAGGAACTTATGAGCCAAACGTCGACACATGTTGACAATTTTGGACATGCACAAAAAACATTTTAGAGCCTCTATGCACGCAGATGGAGGACAACATATGCAAAGCATACCCGACATATGGCCAACGTATACATAACATATGATGCCGTACGCTGACGTGTTTGGTCGAAAATCACATATGTTGGCATAGGTTAAGGCTATACGTCGTAGTGTGACAGCACTTTTACAGAACGTTGAGAGTATGTTATATATGCGGAGGGTGCCGGGTCAACATATGGTTAACCCATGCCGATGTACCCCTAACATGTGCATAATGTATGCCACGTATGCCCAGCATACACCCAGCATATGAGAACCGGATGAACCACACGCTGGCATAGGTTGAAAATTTTGAACATCCACAAACATTTTTTGGCGGCTCGACCTATGCCGAGCTATGACACCATATGCAAAGCGTATTCGCCATATGCCTAACGTATGACGTTGTATGCCGACATGTTGGTCGAAAAGCGCATACATCGGCATACGCTAATGCTATGCGTCATAGTGTGACAGGCCCTTTAACGTTATATACGTTATTCGATTGCCAGAGGTATGCCTTGTACGCTAAATAAGTTAAGACATGGTGGAGAAATGCCAAACCTATGTTAGACATACGCTAGACATCCGTTATCCATACGTTGTCAATAGGTTGTCAATCCGCAGACTGTACGTTTCCGCCGGCTCGACTTACGCCTGACGTAATTAAACATAGTTCAACGTAGTTCAACATAGTTCAACGTATGTATAATGTATGTATAGCACATGTCTCGCATACATGGATGTATGTCTAATGTATACATAACGTATGCTAATGCATAAGACACACATTGTCGTATGTCAACAGTTTTGAGCATGCTCAAAACATTTGCGACCCCTATGACGGCATATAATGACGAATGTCGACGTATACCAATGTAGCATAACACACGTATAACATACGAGTAACATATGTCGACGTACACCAATGTGTTGGCGCAAAATCACCTATGTTGGCATACTCTTGCACGATGCGTCGTAGTGTGACAGGGCCTTTAGTAAACTGCAGTTTAGCGATAACGGCGTACCTGTCAGCGTCGTCGAAGGGTAGCTGGACCTCCAGGGAATAGTCAGCGGTGGTGTTAACTGGCGGCCTGATCTCTATGAGGAAGGTAGTGCTCTGTCCTACCGCCAGGTGGGAGGTCTTGGAGTTGGACAGACTGACGACGGGCGCCTCGATCTGACGAGAACAAGTCCCGGTTGTGAGGTAGGCCAGTAAGTGGAAACAACTTGGTGGTCGCAGGTGGAACCACGTAATACAGTTTATCTTCGTGTTTCTTCTTATGGTGCTACATAATGGTATCCATAAGAGAGAAAAACCATAACTTTTTAATTATTCTTTTATGGCCTAATAATATATTTGCATAATATTATAAAGGACCTTATAACTGTAAAGAACTAGGAGACATTGGCGACCTAGAATTGCAAAGATTAGACAAAAGGACATCATTATATCCATTTAGCTCCATTTTCCACGTAATGAATTGTGTTTAAAAATATTTTTTCAGAATATGTTTATATAACCTATATGTGCTACGATTTGTCACTGTGACAGCTTATAAACCGGACGGGATGGCCGAATATGACCTTAGATGTTACCAGGATGTAAAACTCCAACAAACATGTGGCAGCTTATATCAGCGGCGCGTTCCTACTCAGTTCACTACGTGGAATATAGGAAGACAATATATTTACAAAGGGATTCATAGGTCGCATTAGGATCTTTTTAATGTGCATGCTTCCTCATACTTAATAGTAGCTCGGGAAGTTGTAAACAAAGTAGGCTGCGTATACTTTTAACTGAGATGGACGTGGTAATAATTACTGTGTGAACATACCATGCTTGCCACTGTAGCCAGGGGTTCGATGTCTACACTGACTTGCCCAGCCCAGATTTCAGCTGTTCCAATAGTAAGCGTCGCACCGACCCTGTATGTCTCCCCGACCGTCGCGTTTTCATGCACGTACATGGAAAATTGGAAGCCCAAGACACTGTCATCATACGCTGTAGTTCCTCTGGCACCTGTAGTGTAGATGCTTACTTGATGGTTTTGAATTTTTGTATTTTCTTAAATCACTATGTTATGCTAATCGTTATAATCTACTTTAGTTTTAAGTAACTTAAACTGTAAAATGTCTAACTTATATAATATTTTAAGTGTAAACTTAATTTTGGCATACTTGTTAAAACTCTGACCCCATAGGCATCAGCAGAACCAAACTATATAGCACCAAATACTTAATAAGTGCACCAGTATCCAAGTTGGATATGTAGGTTCAAATCTAGATAGTCTTTTGCTTTTGAAAATGTGATGCTTTTATCGGAGTACGGAACTTTAATGTTGCATGATCCAAACAAACAGAGAGTGTTCCTCTGAACAGCCTACTGTTACTAACACCGTTCAGTACACTCCTCACATGGATTAAGGTGCAATTATCTAGTGACCTAGCGATAACAAGTTGGTTGGTTGTTGGGGTTTTACATCCTAGCAACATCTAAGGTCATATCAGGATTGGTACCGACTTGTGACAGTGCACACTTTATAATGCTGCCGCACTGCAAAATGAAGTCAATATCCCAGTCACATTATCCTGACACTGAGCTAGCAAGTCCTTACCCTATCCTATTAATGTCGAGCGCCAGGCTAGGAAGCTAGAATTTTAAAGTCATTGGTTTGACTCGACCGGGAAGCGAACTCCCGACCTTCCGCACGTGAGGCCCGCGCTTTGCCGATTAGGCCCCGGCGCCCGGTACGATAAGAAGCGCGTGGTGTGTGACTCACCGCTCCTGACGACCGTGCCCAGGGCGAGCTGCGCGCGCACGTTGCCCAGCCCGGTGGAGCTGGCCACAACCGTGTGCCTGAACCGTTCTTTGGGCAGACACTTGAAGTTGTTGCCAGTCGTCGTCAATACGACACTACAAGGCTAAATAAGTGCGAAATTACTGAAGACTGACCAGTGAGTGCCTACTGGAAGAGGTCCCGACGGGTGGCTCAGTTGGGGTCTGCTACCTGCTCGTGCATTCAGCAATTGCCGAAAGAAATAAAGGCCTGTTGTCTAGTTGCATTGCGCAGACGTGAACGTACGTGTGCAATGTGCACGGCTGCACTGCGGGCTGTGTTGTTGAGACCGTTGGCATGTGGCATTATTTTCACATAATAGTCATAACACTGGGCAACACAACTTGAGCCGTCTACAAACCAGTAACGATCACTATTATCATATTTGTACAGCTATGTTTTAAAAGTGTTGGTACCCGGTCAAACCTACAAAGTGAAGACCACACTAGAGAATATTAACGATGCGACCATACAGGTGGCCGACAATATCTGTCAAATTAACCCTACTATTCCACACTGTAATGGTGAGAGCAAAGATACTAATATACGATATATTTAATTGACTATGCTATATAGTAGAGGCTACAGCATGTGGCGGGTTATTCAAGCTAACTGTGTTAGTAAATATCATAATACAATTCGACTTGTGGATTAATGACGTCACGTGGAGAAAGCCACGTTTAACTGGAGGTCAGTATTGAGGATTTGAATCGACATCACAATTACGATGCAAAAAAAGATTTATGAAAATTAATTGATGCAAAGTCATACATTTGCAAAGAAAGTTGCTCTATTTCAAGTAGATCTACTATTTTGAACAAATAGGTAGCCTTAATTTGTTCGTTTTCATTACTCCAACAATTAGCGCGTTGTACAACACGGATGCCTACACACACAGTCATGTCATCTGCAACGTCGCATGCAAGTCCTCAACAGATTTGAAGGAAGAAGTGTGCTGGCACTTGCCGACATGATACCGGTGTCGTTGAGCGGCGGGAACACGTCGAGGGTGAGGTGTGTGGCTGTGGACGGCAGGTACACGTGCAGGCTGAAGGAGGCGCTGGTGCCGGCCTGCAGCGCGCTGGGACCCGTCAGGTTTGCCGTCACCAGCTCGCCCGACACCTGCAGCCAGAAGCAGGGCGTCACTAATGGGGCTGTCACATTACGACGCATCACGCAAATGTACGGCGACGATTGTGATTTGTTGCGTCTATGTCGGGATACGTCATTATGCGTTACGCGTGTGGTAGGTGCGTGTTGGTATATGTCAATGTATGTCAACGTTCGTCGACATACGGCAGCACGCATCAGGGGGTCAGTGAAGTTTTGTGCATGCTCAAAACGTTTGACGTACGACAACGCATGGGTGCTTATGTTATGCCTATGTTAGGTTACATCAAGATACATTAGATGTGCATTGGAGGAACGTTGTTCTTACGTTGTCCTACATTCACTTTCATTCCTCTGACGGAGAGCGTTCAGTCCATGCATTGACAACATAATGCCAACGTATGGCAACATTGTTCTAACGTATGCATAACAAATGGCCGACGTGTGGTTGGCGTTTCTCCGCCGTGTCTTGACGTATTTGACGTGCCGGCCGCTTAATGTATATAACGTTCACTGGCATTCTGCGAACACACCGTGAGCATTTTGCGGGTGGGTCGGGTGCCGCCTGCATGTTGGCAAGCGTTACTCATGCATTACACCAACATCTCACTGCTGGGTGCACGATGTCACAATGCCGAAATGCACTGGACTTTTCATTGGCCATGTGTCGCTCATGTGCTGGCACTATGCTCTCATACATTGTGCAACATGCTTAACTGTCGCTAGCGGAACGTTGGGAACCCGTTATGGCAACGCTAGGTAAATGCCAAATGCGCGAGAGGCACGTTAGCCACACGTACCAAACTTTTTTCTTTTTTTTTCTCATGCATCGACATACGTTACCACTACGTCGGACCGACACTACTCTTACATCCACTACGTTGCACTGACGTCCAACCTTTCCCCCCGCGCCGAAAAGTTTGATGCATCTCAACGTAAAATAATTTCGACAAGCTTGCCAAAAGTCCGGTGGCTATGACCCAGATGGTCATCTCGCAGTGACCATGCGATGTGAGATGACCTACTAATCCTGGAACCTGACAGGGCTGTAGGTAGGTATTTCTGTTTGGGGTCCGAACATTCTGGGAATGGATTAGTGACATAGGCCCCGTGGCATTAGGGTTTGTAACCAAATATTATTTTGTAGAAAGGTTAATTTGATTTATATCTATCTAATTGACCAGGTAGCATCGATTATCCAACATCACGTATACATCGGTGTATGATTGACATCGTCCCATTGACAGAAATTTCAAAACATCAAAATATGCAACCAGCCACCAAACTGCACATTCTATGATTCAGCCGGGCCTGAGCATTAATGGTTTGACGAGACCTGCTGCAATTGCGCAAGTTTCTTGTTTTAATGCTATGATTGCATTATGGATGTGCCTATGTGTTATCATTTGGACAGGATCCATTGCAAATGTGCCGTTGCACAGCATTTGCATCACAGGATGGCCTGGGGTCATAGCACCAAATCAGTTTCTTCACTCACCTATGACGAACTGCACACTCTGCGATCCTGAGCCATCCGCCGGTGTATACATTGCGGAATGGCTGCTGCCATCATAGCGTTAAGCCCAGAACACGGCGCATTTGCGATGGATCCTGTCCAGATGATACAGCATGACCAGAACAGTTGCTGCCATCATAGCATTAAACCTGGAGATCTGCGCATTTGCGGCGGATCCCGTCAAGCCATTAATGCTCAGGTCCGGCTGGATCATAGAATATGGCTGCTGCCATCATAGCATTAAGCGCAGAACCTGGCGCATTTGCAATGGATCCAATCCAAATGATAATGCATAAGCACAACCAGAATGGCTGCTGCCATCATAGCATTAAAACCGGAAACCTGTGTATTTGCGATAGATCCCATCAAACTATTAATGCTCAGGCCCAGCTGATGTGGCCAGCATGGAACGGCTGCTGCATTAGCTAATATAAAAGATCTGAAAGTCAAAAACTTTCAAAATGCACATAGCTCATATAGTTCGCTCCTTTTTATATTCAGTAAAAAAACATTTTCCTTTTATATACATTGTAATTGACAAATTTCAAACAGATGCGTGCAAAACACATGCATGCACATCCTCACATACATTTTTTTTTTTTGTGACACATTTTTTATTCTTCCCATAATGTATAAGCTCCCGTGAGGGTGCTTGTTTTCAACGCTGGACAGCTAGCTGTCATACTGGATTGGTCTGGTCCCACACTCAGGAGTGTTTAGCTGATCTTTCTCGGGCCAACCTTTTGCGGTTTTGGGTGTTAGTAGTTTCTATATTCGTTTTTTTTTATTTTCAAAGTTTTTTCCTAACCTGTATATGATAACTTAGCCTACAATGTACATTTACCCAGATGACATACAGGCCTGTGGGAGAAGATCCCGTCCCATTGTGACTTGTTACGGCATCCTTTCACCCATGCCCTGTCCTTAGATAGTACACCAGTGTGCCAGAACACCTCTGGACCCTTCAGGACTGCGACTAGGTGGGATGGTTGTGTTGTATGGTTAGCCATTTTGTATTTCAGGGTGAATCGGATGCATGACCGTGGCCTGCCCGGTTCTGCTTTGGTTTGTGCCAGTACACATACCCAGATGGACTGTGCCCTATGGTGATAGTCATTTCGATTTCCTTAGTACTTAGGAGGGCTAGTTTCCGTATTTGTAATATCCACCATCTTTTCTGGCCTGTCTTTTTCTTTTTGTGCCAGAACACAGCAAGCACTGACTGTGCCCATGGTCAGGTGAGACATTGTTCCCTCAGTAGGTGGTTGTGTATTACCTTGTTTTCTTTAAGAACCTTTTATAGTGGTCCAGGATTTTGATTGGGTTGATTATTCCAGGCATGTGCCGCCATGGCCAGTACACTTATCTCATAAACTTTGGTGTTACTTATTGCTGTCAGTAGCACTGGGGCCACCATTTGCCTGGTGTCCCTACGGGGAGTTGCTGTGTAGCCTGGTTTTGTGGTGTAATGGTGTGCTCGTATTTTTAGGTGTGTTTTCCTTCTAGTCGTTAGTAGTGTTGCATTGCATTTTTTGTGTAATTCTATTGTGGGATGTCTTTTGTGCACATAAATGCATACTTTGAGGGCTCTATTTTGTAGCACCTGTAGTTTGTTTAATAGTTTTGTATTTCCTCCCATGTATACTACATCGCCATAGTCAAAGTAGGGGAGGATCATGCCTTTATATATTTTAATTGCCATGTTTTCAGTCATGTAGTATCTCAGCTTAGCCAGTAGCCATATTTTATGGTTTACTTTTTTGATAGTATTTGTTATGCAGAGGTCATAATTTAGGTGTCTGTCTAGATTGACTCCATTTAGACTGCCAAGGATATGTGTACTGCTTGGATTTCTCATATACATATTATTGCTCCATTATTATTTACTGTTAAGTCATCCATATGTCTCATCCTCCCTCATACCATACATAGTCCTGATGGCAGATGCAGTTTTAATTGACAAATGTAAAAATTTCAAAAACAGCATTGAATATCCAAGATGGAGGGGGGGGGGGGGCAACATCCACCTCATTTCCCCTTCCCCTCTATGGCCATGCACAGTAGGCCTACTTGGTCAGGGGAGGCTAATGAGGTCACGAAATTGGCCTAATTGGTTAATGGCCTCCCTGCATAATGGGTGTTTCAAAGTGAGTGAGTGTCAAAGGGGTGAGGTTATAAATTCACTGATTATTCTGTATATACTGTTCCAAATCATTAGCTAATACACCAGTATCTAAGTTGGATATATAGGATCAAATGTAAGTAGTTGTTTTAATTTTGACAAACTTATATTTCATCGGACGATGCAACTTTAATTGCATCGATTGAACAGCAAACTGTAATTAACGGAAGTCATGCCGTGCAGCTGCATCTGACGAGAGCTCGGCTACTTACATATGCGTCTGTGTAGATTACGTAGCTGGCCTGGCCGACCCAGACCCTGTCACGGTTGTACTCGGCGCCTGCGCTAACCCAGAAGAGCTGTCCGTTGACGTCAGCGCGTGACGTTTTGATGGTGAGTGCGGCCCACTCCAATATGAGCAGGCTGAGCTTCGGCTTGAGCTTATCGGCAGCCGTGTTATTTACTGTGCCCAGCTTGAAGACGGCCCTGTCATACTGGGAATGCAGTAAATTGATGGGTAGAGCTTAATACAGCCATTCAGTTTAATGCATATGTACGACAAATCTTGCTGCGAACTTGTTGGTGAAAGTACAGAATGGGTGTTATTGTTAGCTTATATGAGTAATGCTCTTTGCGAAGTTTTGTGGGGACTTTTGTGGGGACAAATATGTTATGACAAAAGTTAGAAATAAGAACGGCAGATATGTGGTTATGTTAATCATGTTTATGTTATGTTAATCAGATAGCAATAAGATAACAGAAAATTCAGTAATGAGATTTTAGTCGATGCCAAACCTGAACAGGGTAGGCCCTCTTACTCTTATGACTTCACTGAACTGAAAATTCACCAAGACCTCTGAGATGAATAGTGGCACTTATAACGGAGTTTTACCATCTGATTAACCCAGTAGTATATTCCAGGATCTATTCTAGCTGATGCTTAGAAATAATCGATAGATATTATACCCAAAACAAACAGTCATGCCACAAACTGATGCCAATATGTGTTCTTCCTATCTCCGGAAAATCCATAGAAGGTGATTCGAGTAAGGGAAGCCGGAGACCAAGTGGGAGAAAAAGGCTAAGTTTATTGCATATTATGATGGTACAACGGAGGAAGTCAGTTGACGGCATCGATGTCGAGGGGGGCCTCCCCGATTGCCGGGAGCTCTGAGGCTGCCGGAGCTGACCCCTACGAAGTAGTCCTTAAAATAGAGGGTGGGTGTGGTAAGTTGTGGGAGGTTTCGGTTACCTGATGTTCGTCCTGGCCGATTGGGGGGTGGTGGGTACCCGGCTCCCCTCACCGAATCAACCACAATTTGGAAATTGTACATATTACACCGTAACATGAATAATTCATCACGACAAGCGAGCCCACAGCATAACCACGTAATATGTAACTACAGTAACTAACGTAGTTAACATCTGCAGCTCGTATCTGCAGGTATTCGCTCTGTAATTTAAAAAAGTCCTGTTCAGCAGTAACTACAGTAACTAGCATATCCATCATAGTAACATCACAATCGCTTAGCTACTGATCTATTGTTTTAAATCGTTAACTGATAAACTGACACTCATGCGGTTGATCTGGTAGACTTAACACACCTTTACAGAGGATTTCTAAATAGACAACTAACATCACAATGAGGAATACCAAGAGTAAAAGAAGGGTCGGTTCATCGGCGGAGCACATTGAAGCTGTACCGTCTACAAGTTCTGCGACGACGGGCAGCCCTAAGAGGCGGAAAGTTGACGAAAGTTCTGAGGTCGTCAAGGTTTTAAGAAACATGTTCGATCTCCAACTTCAACAGATGTCGGCGTTGTCTCAGAGGTTGGACGTGCAGAATGCTGCCATCCAGGAAGTCCTGATGGCAAGAGTTGCGTGTATGTCAGCCGAGGTGTCGTCGGAGCAGTCGCAGTGTGACCCTGTTTTGACCCATGTGTCGGGTTTGCTGCAGCATGAAGCGCCCGTGGCGACATCTGTGGCTTCTGATGGTCGGCGCCATGTTGTGGATCCGTGTTGTCGTCGTCTTGATGCTGCGGCGCCATCTGGTATTACCTCTTTGGGTCAAGGTTGCCCGGTGGTTGACGGAGGATGTCGTGCTGCCCTGTTGAGTGATTACGTGGTGGCTGCTTCATCCGCTCCTACTGATCCGCCTTGGAGGGCTACGAAGTTTATTATATCTGAGGAAACTCGGCGTGGCGAGTTGGACGATTTGCTACGATGGGTTGGGGGTGGATTAAGGGCTTCGTGAGGTAAGAAAGTCTTGTTATTTTCTAATGAGTTTGTCATCCGCGGTGACAGACAGGACAAGGTAGGACTGGGCGATAGCAGTTGGGATGAGTATTTGTGTGCGCTATTCAGTATGTGTGACAGTAAATTTGTGCCGAGGGAATGGGGCCCTTATATTAAAAAGCACATGCAACAGCTTTGTGTGATGGCGGGTGACTGGGAATGGTCTACCTGCTTGACATGGTCTGAAGGGGTGTTTGCTATGCTCGAGGACAGTAGGCTGCCTGATGGCTGGTTGGATAATCTTCTTTTAAAAGATGTTCAGCGAGACGTAAGGCTTGTGGGTTCTCGTAAATTGAAGGCTGGGGTGTCAACCAAGGCGGAGTATCGTGATGAGTTTAGGGCCCGTCCGTATTACAATCGAGAGAGTGATGGGGTTCCTTGTAAGGACTGGAATGCGGGGAGACAGTGTGGTTATTTTGGTTCGCATGGTGACCTTCCAGACAGGCTAGCGCATATTTGTGCGTGGTGTGTACATCAGTTCAGACAGCCGAATGCTCATCATGAGGTGGACTGTAATAAAAAGTGATGAGCTATGTTCAAGGGCAGTGAGGAGAAACAAGTGGCCCGGGTAGTGGATGGTCAGAAGGATTTTTGAATGACAGTCTCTCGGAGGCCGTTACTAGTCATGATACTCGGTCAATATTTAACGTCATAGTGCCGCCGTCTATGACTTCACTACAGAACATTCCTCAACCTCAACTGGTCTGCAGCACCAGCAATTTGATGTATGGTGAACATTCCAGGTTTAAAATTGTTAGTGATCACCCCCTGGCTACTGAGATGGTTAATGTTAGTAACAGTAGTTCTATGTCGAAATTGAAGGGGTTGTCGGTGAAGCGGGAGTGTATGTTGGGTGAGGGCTTAATGTGTTGCTCCAGTGGCCAGTGTGGGGGATGTGGGCTGTGATAGTTTTTCTAGTTTTTTAAGTGCTTCGGTTTTCACTTATCACTTGTCGGTGAAGGCAGATTCTGGCTGATTGATAGTTTGTCCTGTGGTTTAATCGCAGACATTTTGAATGAAGTCTGTAAATGTTTCTGGTATATTCCATTGCAGGGCAATGGTATGCTTACTGATGAGCCTGTACTGGCGTTTCCATCGATTAATAATTTTGATATTTGTTGTTGTCGTAGTTTATTGGATTGTTCACCAAATGTCACGCTATTCAAGCGTTACAATGATGTTCATTTAGCTCCTCAAATCAATGATCACAGTTCTGCAACAACTGCCTTGACTAACAAGTTTCCTTCTCATCTTGAATACCATTTCCAGGATACAAATGTGGACAGGAATGGAACGCTGGATGGCGACATGCATGTGCTTACTCAAGATGGAGATGATGTTGCTATGGAGATCGAAGTAAGTAATGCAATAAACAATTTTAAATCCTCGGGTGGAGCTCCGATATCACCATTTGATTATAAACATACTTTGTTGGACATTTGGCCAGTGCTGGTGGATGGCAGTTGTTTGTTAGGAGTTGCATACTTTGAGATCTACAGCAGGGTGAGACGAACAGGCCTCCCTAATTATCTTCAGGCAAAGATTAGTGTTCCTTCTGGTTTGAATATTGATAATTGGAGGCTGTTATTGAAAGACTACTGGGACTGGGACTTAGTGGATTTGCTCAAGTATGGCTGGCCAGCTGACTTTGTGGGTTCAGTCCCTCCAATTCCAACCCTTAGAAATCATAATATCAGTCCCGATCATCTCAAATGGGAAGATAATTATATATAGGTAGAGTGTGGACATAATGCTTTGTTGGGCCCGTTTACGGTTTCGCCTTTCTCCCCATGGTACCAGGTTAGCCCGATAATGACTCGGCCAGAGAAGGGAACGGAGGAACGGGGTATTATAGTCATCCTCAGCTATCCAAAATGGCATAGTGTCAATGCTGGAATTGTACGTGGGTGTTATCAAGGGAAGCCATTTAAATACAGTTTACCGTCTGTCACTGATTTGTCAAGGTCCTTGCTGGCCTTAGGTAGTGGCAGTTTGTTGTGGACTGCTGATCTGGCTCGCACCTACCGCCAGCTCCAGGCCTGCCCGCTTTCAGTCCCTTTATATGGCGTTACTGTAGATTCCAAGCTTTATTTTGATATTTCCTTGAGTTTGGTTGCCGTACTTCTTCGCTTCCTTGTGCTCATACGACTCAGGCGGTGGTCGATATTTTGAGAGGGAAAGGGCACGCAGCTTGGTGTTATCTCGACGATTTTCTTGGGATTGCCAAGTCTGAAGATGAAGCTATTGAGGGCCATTTCGAGTTACTCAGACTTTGCAAGTTGCTGGGCCTTGAATGGTCATTGAAGAAATGTTTTCCTCCAAGAAAAGAACTTGTTTTGCTTGGTTATCACATCTCTGCTATGACAATGACGATAAGTAACTCAGACTTTGCAAGTTGCTGGGCCTTGAATGGTCATTGAAGAAATGTTTTCCTCCAAGAAAAGAACTTGTTTGGCTTGGTTATCACATCTCTGCTATGACAATGACGATAAGTATCCCTGACGAAAAGTTGTTAGATATTTTTAACGAATGTAAAACTTGGGAGCTGGGCTTGTTGGTGTCTAGGAAGGACCTGCAGAGGCTTATTGGACGGTTGTAGTTTATAGCTCGTTGAGTCGTCCCAGCAAGAGCCTTTATGAATCGTATACTAGATGCATTGAGGGGTTCCCCGTTTAAAGGGAAGATGCCTGTTGATATTGACTTGCTGCATGACATCAGTTGGCTTAAGCATTATGCTAGACATTCAAATGGCAGGGTTCTGGTTAGGCCTGTCCCTCAGGCTGTATAGATGATAGAATGTGATTCTTGTTTAGTAGGGGACAGGGTCTTCTCAAAGACACATTTTTATGTAGGGTCTTATTCTCCTGAGTACATGGATAACAACTTTCACATATCACAGCTAGAGGCTATCAATGTGGTGCAGGCAGTCCTCACGTTGAAGCCTGATCACTTACAGGATTGGTCGTAATGCTTGCATTGCATTTGATGCACGGCAGGGAAGGGGACCCCCCCCCTGCTTCGACCGTTGCACATTACATCATCTCCCGCACTTCCCCCCCCTTATAACCAGCCTGCCTGGCCGCCTCCAGCCACTCGCCCTCCAGCCTCCCCCCATGATGCTCCTCTCCAGTTATTTTCTTTGGGCTTCATCTCTCTGCTCCCGGGCTGACGTATCTCTGCTCCCAGTATGACGTATCCTGCTCCCGGGCCGACATATTCTCCCGGCCGACGCATCCTCCCGGCCGACGCACACTTCGGGCCGACCCACTCACCACCATGCCCTCCAAGGGAAATGGCTGAGGCCGATGGGCCACACGGAGAGGGGTGCAGAGAGCCTCCGACATAAGCTCGCCTCCATCATCCACGCCGTCCTCATCCCCAGGATCACGCACTCGCCCCATGGCCAAGTGGGCTCACACAGTGGAGGCGACTATGCATGAAACCGTGAAGGCGTTGGAGCGCCTCACCTCCAGGTTCGACGCCATGAGCTGCCCCACCCCCACCGACGAGGCGCCTCCTGCCTCCGCGTCTCCACATCAGACCTACACTGCCACCGTCCATGTGCCCGAGGCCCACGCCCACATCGTCGGAGGGGCATTCCCGACCCCACCGCAGCAGCCACCGCTCCCGGGGGTGAACCACCCTCAATATGAGCAGTTCGCGAGGCACTGCCCCCTGTCTCTGCCGCCGCCGCCCCCAGCAGGAACCACGGCGCCTCCTCTCCACTACCGTGACCCCGTCGTGCACACAGCCACCTCCGCGGCCGATGCCGTACGGGAGATCCTCGACTCGGCTGAGACCCAGCAAGCCAGGAGGCAAAAAGGTATCTCACCCCACTACATCTTCCCTTGTGACCTTATCGTGAGAGGGGCGGAGAGAAAGGCGGTCTAGAGGGGCGAGGCTACCAAGGACGAGTATAGCCTCGCCCACCGGATGCTGGAGACGCACCCCGCCTTCACCTTCCACTCCCTACCGGACTTACCCACCACGCCCTCACCATACTCCGAGATAACCTGGTGTATCCCTGGCCTACCATCCGCCGGTACTCGGAGACAGTGTTCACCTGGATAGCGGATGGTAGGCTCCCCCATGGCTGGCATGACCCGATTGCCATCAACATGCTCAGGATGGAGGCTCTCACCATGCCCAGTGGATCCCCGGCCTCCGCCTCCAAACCCCGGGCCGCCGACTCAGCCCGCCCCCGGACCCAGCCCTGCTCCTCCCAGGCCGACACACTCATCCCCTACAGTCGGGAGGCCCACGGCGCCCCCTGTCCCTCCTGGAACCGCGACCCGGCCTCCTGCGACCGGGCAGGCGCCGGGAAGACCCACGGCGAGGGGGGCGCCAAGCAGCGCCATGCTTGCGCCTACTGCGCCAACGTTAGGAAAATCCTGACCGTACATAGTGAGGCGGTCTGCCTCAGCAAGCGCGGCCGTGAGCGCGCGACTCCAGCCGCCTCAGCGAATTTTTGATCCACCGTGGCCCACTGCCCGGCCCGGCGGGCCTTAACCGGCCACCCCCCACCACACACGCCGCCCCTCACAACACCCCCCCCCACCCTGCGAGCCACCATCAACCCGGCGGCACAAACACTGTAAAAACAACCCCTCCCTTCATCTCGCCCCAACCAACGGCCGCCTGTCAGCAACCGGAGGCCGCCTGCCTGCGACCGGAAGTCCCCCAGGTCCCCCAGGTCGGTCCCGCCCTGAGCGCCGATCCCTGCTGCGACCCCGCCGCCCCAACGGCAACACACACATGCCATTGTGCAACCCCTATGGTATCATAGCCATCACCCCTGCCCTCTCATCTCTGCCGACCCGTCGGCCACCCGACACCACCCCCAAACCGCAGGCTCTCCCACAGATCTTGCCGCCACTATCATTCCAGCCGCCCCCCATGCCACCCACGCCACCCACGCCACCCATGCCACCCACGACTCCCCGGTAGCTGCTCGCCCGCAACCGGTAGTCTGCCGGCCCGGCCCACCACCTAGCAGCCACACACACAGGGCTCCTGAACCGCCTTCCCCACCAAGGCGCCCAAGGCCCTCGCAACCGCCACCGACCCGCCCGACCCTCCCCCGGCCCTCCCCCGGCGACACCGCCTACCTCGGCTCTTCCTCCAGCTTTCCCCCCGACGCCGCCCCCTCCAGCCCTCCCCCGGGCCCCACCCCCCCAGCCCCCGCCAAAGCACTCTCGCATGAGGGCCCCGACCACCCCCCCTCTCTCACCCCCGACCCCCCCACCCCCGACGACTTTGCCACCCCCCTCATCGCACCCCACTGCACCTCCTCCCCCACCCCCGCCCCTCCCCACTATCCACATCGGCGACCTCGGCGAACCTATCACCGACGTCGTGGATCCCGACGTCCAAGACACCCTCCCTGCCACGCCCTCCTGTGGCCTCTCCCCCCACCAATACCGCCCCACCCTCCTCTCCATCTGGCCCCACGCCTCCGGTGAGGCGTGGGCCCGCTACCCCCGGGAAGTGTCCCCCCCCGCTGTCTGCCTCACCTGGCTCGGGTTCGCCCTAGACAGTTAGGCGATGACCATCCGTATCGCCCCCGACAAAGTCGAGGACCTGATCATCGCCTGTGAGGCCCTCATTGCCCGCGCCGCCCTCGGACGGCGTGAGCTCCAGAGACTCCTCGGGCGCCTCAACCATGTGAGCAGCTGCGTACTTCCCGCCCGGAAGTTCATGAGCCGCGTCCTCAGGCCACTGCGCAGCTGCTTTGGATCCGCCTCCCTCACCCTCGGCGATGAAGCCCTCCGACCCCTCAGATGGTTCGCCCTCTACAGTCGAGCAACCAATGGCCTCCACCTCCTTCGCGACTCCTGCCTCTCGGGTGGGGGGCATTCTCCAGCACAGAGTGTTATGCCCGAGGGTACTCATCCGCCTTCCGGGCGTGCCTCCCCACCACTCACGAGTTGGAGGCGGTTAACCTCGTTGTCGCCCTTCGCGCGCTCCTCCTCAATGATTTCGCGGGGGCGAACGTGGCGATCAACACCGACAACATGGCTTCCGCCGCCTCCCTCGAGTCCTTCACCCTCACTGTCCATCACAAGCCCGGGGCTGACCTCGTCCTCGCAGATGCCCTCAGCCGCACTCACCTCATGGGCACTTGGGCCGGGGTGGCCCATGCCGAGGTGGCCCACCTCGGGCTCCACAATGTGCATCCCGTCCATGATGAGTTCCCCTTTAACCTGGGCTTGTAATCCAGGGTTCACCCCCGAGGAAGTCACTGATGTCGACCGTCTTTGCCTTGCCTCCCTCGCCCCTGCGACTTGGAGGAACCGCCACCGGCAGGCTGAGGACTACATCACCTTTGTCGCGGCCTGAGCGCTCGACCCCCTCGCCCCGGCCGACTTCGATTTCGCTGCCTACGCTGCCTCCCTCTACGCCCGCGCCCTCACGCCCGTATCCATCAAGAATGTGCTATCGGGTGCCCGCTCCTGGGTCGAGGTGGTGGGGGGTCTCACCTCGGGCTTCGACTCCCGCCTCGCCAAAGACGTCTGCCGAGGCGGCGAAAGCTCCTCCACCCACTTCCCTCGCCAAGCTCCACCCCTCACATCGGATCATCTGGCCCTCGTCATCTCCTACCTTTCTCGGGCAGGCCCCGCCTCCATCGTCCCTCGGGCTGCCCTCCTCCTCGGGTACTTCGGGATGCTGAGACTATCCAACCTTCTCTCCCCGCACCATCACGCGAGACGATCTCCACCCTGCCTCCGGGGGCCTCCGTGTCATCATCAGGACCTCCAAGACCATCACCGGGCCCTCGGGGGCAGTGGCCCTCTTCATCCCCGCCTCTCCCAGATCCGACCTCTGCCCCGTCGGTGCCTTGCATGCTGCCCTTGCGCAGCGTCTGGCCCCCACCTGACGTGCCCGCGCTTATCATGCCCTCCAGCCGCCCTCGGGACCATCGGACCCTCACCGCCCTCCTCCGGGGCACCCTCCGGGCCTGACGTGTCCCCTCCGCTGAGGCCTTCACCCTCCACAGCCTCCGATGTGGCGCTGCCCAGGCATGCCAAAGAGCCGGCGTCCCCCTCCCGGACATCATGGCACAAGGAACTTGGACCTCTGAGGCAGTGCATGCTTACATCCCCCGCCTCGCCCCCTCGGCCGCCCCTCGAGCCCTCTCCTCCATTTTGGTGGAGGGCTCCTTGGCTCCACCTCGCAGACTCTCACTAGTTCCCTAGCCTCCCTATAAGTTCTCATTATCTTATCCATTATCACTTCTATTGGCCTGCATTATCCTGTATTGCATAACCTTACTATCACATTTATTGACCTGCATTATCCTGTATGTTTACCCTGTATTATCCTGTACATACTTAGCACTTATCAATAAAGTGCTTTTTTCTCCACTCACACCTCCTCTTCCTTCCTTGTCGCGCATCATATTAATGAGGTGTTTACGGATAATATGGTGACACAAATGGCATTGTCTACTGGTGTGGGCAGAGATGCAGTGCTGTGTGCCTGTGCGAGGGAACTATGGTTGTTTGCTGCTTTGAATGATTGTACTCTGTCTACATTACACAAGCCTGGTCGCTCACTAATACTAGCAGATGCTCTAAGCAGACAGGCTTTTGACTTGTCTTCACTTAACATGGCTACAGATATGTGTAATGCATTAAGCCTCAACCGCATCCGAGTGACCTTTAATTCCGAAATTCTATCAGATAACATTTAATCCCGGAATTAATTTTACTGCCTCTTCATTTCCAGATATAACCATGGAATATAACACAAGAATAATGGGTTTGATCAAGGTGGGCCTGGCGAAAGGGTCGTGGATTAATAAATTAAACCAAGTGCATTGTTATATTAAATATGCCACTGAACTAACATTTGACCCTGTACACCCTACACAGTATCAAGTTCTGGGGTATATTGCTACCCTTGATCAAGACCTAAAGTCCCCTGGTGCGGTACGTAATTATGTCAGTGGAGCTCGGACGTGGTTACACCTGATGGGAGGATGCATCACTGGCTTCGACTCCTACCCAGCCACCCTGATGCTCCGAGGGGTGGACAAGTCGTCATCTTACATTGTTAATCATGCCCCACCTCTCAGTGTACATGATGGTCGTGGCATAGTGAGGTTTTTCCAATCATATGGAAGAACTGGGTATGTCCTGACCGCGGCGACGCTGTTAGGTTATTTCTCCTTTCTTAGGCAATGTAACATAGTACAAACGAGCAGTGGTGATGATTCAAATCACTGGCTATGTTGGTCGGATGTAACCTGGCATCGAGACTACATCAGCCTGTGGGTGCATTCAACTAAGACAACGAAAGAAAAGGACCGATGAGTTTGCAATGTGTATCCCCGAGATACATGGTTCTCCTTTCTGTCCTGTATGCACGTGGAGTGCATATAAAAACAGTCTAAGGTTCTCACCTCGTCCTCAAGACCCTGCCTTCATGCTTCCCAATGGTAAAGCATTATCAGCTACGATGTTACTTGCCACTATCAAGTTAGCTTTGACTTCGCTGAATCACCCTTGCCCTGCCCAGATAACGTTGCACAGTTTGCGAAGAGGAGCGGCACAGATGTGTGCAAAGGCAGGTTTGCCTGAAGAAAAATTGGCAGAGGCTACTCTGACACTCTCAAACCTATTTGACCGAGTGTCCGAGTAGCCTAATTTGAGTCACTATGCTTCAGTGAGAATGTCATTAAAATCTTTATCGGTGTATGTTTTTCTTCCATAATGGCATAGGCATCAGCTACACAGTCTTTAATAATTTCGTCATGAGAATGTTAAAAATAACGTCGTTATTCTAGATTTATTAGCAATTTTCCATATATTATTATCTTGAGTTAATTTACTAAGTTTTAAACATTGTTTGTTACGGACACAGTCCACAGTAATTGAGTCATGATGAAGCTAAATATAACGTTGAGAAGTTAGTTTAAAGCATTTATCCATATATTATTATCTCGACATTGTTACTAATTAACTTTGCTTGCTATGGGACAGGTTGGTCTGTTCTGCTAGTAGTTTTCTTGTTAGTCTTACAACGATGTAGTATTGTTTCTTGAATTTTGCTCACAGTGAACATGTAACTAGTCTTGAACATATTAAATGTTGGTCCACTGTTCTCGCTCGTTGTGTTTTGAATTGTACATATTACGCCGTAACATGAATAATTCATCACGACAAGCAAGCCCACCGCATAACCACGTAATATGTAACTACAGTAACTAACGTAGTTAACATCTGTAGCTGGTATCGGCAGGTATTCACTCTTAAATTCACTGTACACTAACTGTAGTTACTGCTGAAAAGGACTTTTTTTAATTACAGAGGGAATACCTGCCGATACCAGCTACAGATGTTAACTACGTAATACCCCTGTCACACTACGACGTAACGAGCTAACGTGAGCCTAACGTGGTGATTTTTCGTCATTATGTTGATGTACTTTGGATTATGTTTTGATGACATCAGAATGACGTTAGACTGACATCGAGCTATGTCACATTACATCGTGTTACGTCGAGTTACGTCGAGGTTTTGGACATGTTCAAAATTTTCGACGTAGCTCAAACGTAAGGGTTTACGTTCGCCGTACGTTCTGTTCACATTCAGCGAACGTCAATGACGTTAAACGGACGTTAGGGAAACGCTGCTCACTTGGTTCAACTACCTTCCATTACGTTGACCCACATTAAACCGAGTGGAAATGCCCACGTGGCATAATGGGAACGTCAGAAGAACGTCAGGAGAACGTCAGGAGAATGTCAGGAGAACGTACATTCAACATACGTTCAACGTCTCATGACGTATGTAACGTCACGTAACGTTCTTCTGGCGATGGAATAACGTTCATAATGTTCCGTGAGCGTAATGACGTTGTCCTCTCTTGTTGAATGACGGTATCACTATGCTTTACCGATGTGACGCTCTCGTCCACTACGCTGCATCCACGTTCAACTTGTCCCCAAATTTGCATACTACGCCGAGAAGTTCAATGTTCTTCATGTTCTCCCTACGTTGACGTTGTTACGTCGTAGTGTGACAGGGCCTTTAGTTACTGTCGTTACATATTACGTGGTTACGCTGTGGGCTCGCTTGTCATTTTGAATTATGCATCAATTTGCTAAGACGGTAAATGATCTAATGAACGTTCAGAATGGGTTCAGAGCAACAACTCAACTACGAAAGCTCCATCAATGCTCAATTCAATTATTATTAAGCAGAATACAGTGATTTCAAGAAAATCTGCACCCCTGGTGATTGCCAAATCCGGTTGCAAAAAGTGGCCACTTGATGAACACTGGCTTCATGTGATTTGTAGACCGATTTATAAATATCTTGCGCATGTTCGCGAAGGATGCAATTAATATGATGGATGAGCAACAAAAACCTACTTTAAACAGTAGAATTCAACAGTATAACTAACCCATCGATGGAGAGCAACAAGAACTTACTTTCAACAATAGAATTAACCAAGCGCAAGTTTAAAGATGTAAATTGTTCATGGAGAGAAAAGAAGATGATTGTAAAGCACAAGAAAACCTGACTACGTAATGTATGCAACGCAAAGAGACGCAATGAGATCAAGAATTTGAAACTGGTATGTTGATTCCCACAAATACCTTGTTGCCACCCACTTCTACATTGAACAGATGAAAGGTAGACGATTGAAGTGTACAGTGTTCAGATGAATAAGACGTACAACCTATAAAGAAAAACACAGCATTTCTGATCTACAAAACCACAATTTTCTTGAAGATTTATACTGCCTATCATGGATAAGCCTGAATAGGCTTGTTTTCACCATTAGACAGTTTGTCGATAGAAAGCCCGAGCCTACACTTTTACCGACCCAGGGGATTTTTAACCTCCCACACCACATAGACATGGTATGAGAGCAACTGGCCTCTGATGACGCTGTAAGTTATACACAGCAGTGGAAATCCAAATTGGTAGAGGTGGGGGGCACAGGGAATCGAACCACTGACCTTCAGATTAGGAGTCCGACCTAGAAAAAAGTCAGACACTCTAACCCCTCCGTCACAGAGAACACCACAATCCTTCCAGTAGTAGAATAGTGAGAGATAGCATTCAATCTATTATCCTACAATAACGCCTACAGAGCACAAGACCTGTTATGTGAACCATTTACAAGGACTGTAGTATTTTAACGAAGTGATAACCTAGAAATAGTTAGAAAAATACAACAAATGTTTTGAACTTAGCTACACGTGATAAAAGTAATATAAAATTATTTAACGATATCAGTCCTCTGTTTCATGACGAAGTGTGGAAAAGATTGTCTTTGAAGTAGCACCAGCCTCTACCACTATCGCCCCGAGCATCCCCCGGGCTGCGCCCTCGGGCAGGCGGCTGTCTGGCTACCCGGCCTTCGGGACACAAGGTGACAAGCTCCAACTATACGCACGTTTAAAGTGCCATCCTTGGCATCCATGATGGCGGTCTGATTGGTCGAGACTCCCATCAGGTTGCTTCCGACGAATGTGACCTTGGGATCACACACCACCATTAGAGTTGTCTCAATGTCGGGAGTGAAGAGCTCCACTTGGATGTCCGTAACGCCTGAAACAAGGGAGAAGGACGCTGTATGGTCCTTCACAATTAGCAACATTTTCACAAGCTTTCTAAAACTCTTAAAAATGTCGGTCAAATTAAGCAGGATTCGAAGCCACCCATCATGCCATTCCAGAGCTAACGTGCTAACAATGACCCTACCTAGGCTCCCTCAATCCCACCTACCTGCCTCTGTGACTCCTTGCCTGAGAGGTCAGCGCAGACGACTACGATACCAACATTTTCATTGTACACTTGATGGGGGAATGGTGAGGGTCATGAAGAGGGTATGCTAGGTGTGCTTGTGAAAATGTTGATAATTGTGAGGACCCCAAACGTATGCGTGCGAACACTTTGCATACTGAGAGTATGGTGATGAAGGAGAAGGCTAATCTACAGAAGCCTGAATCAAACAACTATATAAATTGATAACACAGAAAATATGTAGTCTTATATTTAGTGTACACTTGGTGACATTGTGAGTGGTTACCCACCTCAAGGTGAGACATAGCGACAGGCACACTAAAAGGACCTGGCACTGTTGACCAGCTGGTGTCGGAAGGTTTACACACAGTGCGCTGGGAATGGCCGTATGCACATACCAGCGTGGAAGTGGACGGTGTCGACAGGTTAACACACAGTGCGCTGGGAATGGCCGTGTGCACATACCAGCGTGGAAGTGGACGGTGTCGACAGGTTTACACACAGTGCGCTGGGAATGGCCGTGTGCACATACCAGCGTGGAAGTGGACGGTGTCGGCAGGTTTACACACAGTGCGGTGGGAATGGCCATGTGCACATACCAGCGTGGAAGTGGACGGTGTCGACAGGTTTACACACAGTGCGCTGGGAATGGCCGTATGCACATACCAGCGTGGAAGTGGACGGTGTCGACAGGTTTACACACAGTGCGCTGGGAATGGCCGTGTGCACATACCAGCGTGGAAGTGGACGGTGTCGACAGGTTTACACATAGTGCACTGGGAATGGCCGTGTGCACATACCAGCGTGGAAGTGGACGGTGTCGACAGGTTTACACACAGTGCGCTGGGAATGGCCGTGTGCACATACCAGCGTGGAAGTGGACGGTGTCGGCAGGTTTACACACAGTGCGGTGGGAATGGCCATGTGCACATACCAGCGTGGAAGTGGACGGTGTCGACAGGTTTACACACAGTGCGCTGGGAATGGCCGTGTGCACATACCAGGCGTGCGAAAGTGGATCGTGATGTGTCGGCAGGTTTACACACAGTGAGGTGGGGGATGGCCGTGTGCACATACCAGCGTGGAAGTGGATGGTGTCTGCTGGTTTACACATAGTGAGGTGGGGGATGGCTGTGTGCACATACCACTGTTGAAGTGGACGGTGTCAGAAGGTTTACCCACAGTGAGGTGGGTAATGGCCGTATGCACATACCAGTGGGGAAGTGGATGGTGTCGGCAGGTTTACATGCAGTGAGGTGGGGGCTGGCCATGTGTACATACCAGCGGGGAAGTGGATGGTGTCGGCAGGTATGCACACAGTGAGGTGGGGGCTGGCCGTGTGCACATACCAGCTGAGAAGTGGATGGTGTCAGCAGCTTTACAGACAGTGAGGTGCGGGATGGCCGTGTGCACATACCAGCATGGAAGTGGACGGTGTCGGCAGGTTTACACACAGTGAGGTGGGGGATGGTCATGTGCACATACCAGCGTGGAAGTGGACAGTGTTGGCATGTTTGCACACAGTCAGGTGGGGGATGGTTGTCTGCACATACCAGCATGGAAGTGGACGGTGTCAGAAGGTTTACACACAGTGAGCTGGGGGATGGCCATGTGCACATACCAGCGCGGAAGTGGAATGTGTTGGCAGGTTTGCACACAGTTAGCTGGGGGATTGCCATGACCACATACCAGTGTGGAAGTGGACGGTTTCAGGAGGTTTACACACAGTGAGGTGGGGGATGGCCGTGTGCACATACCAGTGTTGAAGTGGACAGTGTTGGCACGTTTACAACAGTGAGGTGGGCGATGGCCATATGCACATACCAGTGGGGAAGTGGATGGTGTTGGCATACTTACACAGAGTGAGGTGGGGGATGGCCGTGTGCACATACCAGCATAGAAGTGGACGGTGTCGGCAGGTTTACACACAGTCATGTGGCTGATGGCTGTGTGCACATACCAGCGGGGAAGTGGATGGTGTCAGAAGGTTTACACACAGTGATGTGGGGGATGGCCGTATACACATGCCAGCATGGAGGTGGATGGTGTCAGCAGATTTACACACAGTGAGTGGGGCGATGGCCAAGCGCACATACCAGTGTGGAAGTGGACGGTGTCGGAATGTTTACACACAGTGAGGTGGGGAATGGCCATTTGCACATACCCACGGGGAAGTGGACAGTGTCGGTACGTTTACACACAGTGAGGTGGGGGATGCCCGTGTGCACATATCAGCGTGGAAGTGGATGGTGTCGGCAGGTTTACACACAGTGAGGTGGGGGATGGTCGTCTGCACATACCAGCGGGGAACTGGATGGGGTCGGCAGGTTTACACACAGTGAGGTCGGGGATGCCCGTGTGCACATACCAGCGTGGAAGTGGATGGTGTCAGCAGGTTTACACACAGTGAGGTGGGGGATGGCCATATGAACATACCAGCGTGGAAGTGGATGGTGTCGGCAGGTTTACACACAGTGAGGTGGGGGATGGTCGTCTGCACATACCAGCGGGGAACTGGACGGTGTCAGCAGGTTTAAACACGGTGAGGTGGGGCATGGCCATGTGCACATACCAGCGGGGAACTGGACGGTGTCATCAGGTTTACACACAGTGAGGTGGGGGATGGCGGTGTACACATACCAGCGTGGAAGTGGATGGTGTTGGCTGGTTTACACACAGTGAGGTGGGGGATGGTCGTCTGCACATACCAGCGGGGAACTGGACGGTGTCAGCAGGTTTACACACAGTGAGGTGGGGGATGGCCGTGTGTACATACCAGCCTGCAAGTGGACGGTGTCGGCTGGTTTACACACAGTGAGGTGGGGGATGGCCGTGTGCACATACCAGCATGGAAGTGGACGGTGTCAGCAGGTTTACACACAGTGAGGTGGGGGATGGTCATCTGCACATATTGTAATGTGATTAAGCGACCAACGACTGCACACGTTGAGGTCTAGTTACTTAATGCTTTATTCAGCCCGTGCGATACCACTACACTGGTTCCTCCACTCTGCTCGGTCCCGGCCGTCGCGCCGCTGCAGATAACACCGTACATAACATCTCCCTTTTATACGGAGAAACAACATGATGTAATTCTGGAATAAAATACAATGAGGTTTGATTGAAATGTGACAGCCCGTTAAGTATTTCCATTTGGATTTTGTCGTGCGCCTTCTACTGTCTTTGCACGTTGCCTTAGTTTGCGGTGTGTATCTCGCAATCTGTGTGCTGGTTAGTTTGAGTTTGTTGTGTCCTTTCGGTCGACAGACCGTACAGTCCATTGGTTTGTGTGGTTTGATATATCACACCGTTCATACCAGCTTGGTTCAACTGGCCCGCACACACCTCCCCTTTCCCAAATGACATTTAGATAAGTACATGTTCAATGGTTTAACAGTTATGACAACAATGTATGAACATGTTATTGGCATTGGCTCTTGAAGCAATACAATGTGGTATTTGTTTGTTTCGATATGTTCATGCCCAGCGCTTTAGTCCCGTTTTCTCCTCGTTTTTGTTAATAGATATATATATATATATATATATATATATATATATATATATATATATATATTTTTTTTCCTAGTTGAGATATACGCATGCGCGGACTATGTTACGACCAAATGATTTTATCACGTGTGTCCTTTCTAGCGCTTAGCTGCCACGCCATTACTCATGTGTTGGTTTCTTATCTTTTCTTTGATGTGACCCTGCGGCGTGACCTTTCTTACTCACTTACCAGGGCCCGTGCCGTTCACACATTTTTCCGGCTTATCTCGTGAACTTTATCTTCGACCTGCAATATGTTGTTGTTACAACCTACTCTTTGTGTTCACTTCTATTATGTCAATAGTTCATGTACTAATTTCCTGTGCCTTACTGATAGCCTAATCTTCTCACTGGTCTTACTTCTCTGCCGCTGCGAGTTACATAGTTAGCTTGTGCGTTGTTTGTATTTGGGTTTCTATTTATTTGTTCGTGTTTGTTGGTTGTGCTGGGTGTCGGAAATATATGTTTCCTGTTTCTTTTAACCGTGTGGTTTTGTTCGTTTCGAATTTCATAATTCCGTGATGCTTCTCCTACTCCTTTTGAAATCCTACCCGGCGCCCAACTTTCTTTGTGTGTTCTGTACTGAACATGCTGGCCAGGTTTCAAATCGATGAATTTTAGTCCCGCGTGGCGGTCAAAAAATTTCTTTTGTTAGTTTGGAACTTTTCGATTTGGTTCTGCTTTACTCTTACCGTTTTGGCTTTCAACTGTTTGTTTGTAGACGGTAATTTTGATCGCAACTTCCTGCTCATTAAGAGCTGCGCGGGTGATGCTTCTAAACCTACGAGAGTTGTGTTTCGAAAGTTTAATAGGAAAAGGTTGTAATCTTTGTTTTCTTGATTAGCTTTTTTTACCATTGTTTTTATCGTTTGTATATGTCTTTCGGCCTGGCCATTGCTTTGTGGATAGTGCGGGCTGGAGAACTTTGTCTCGAACCCATATTCGTGTGCAAATTCTTTGTAGTCAGCGCTAGCAAATTGTGGCCCATTGTCGGACACCACGATGGCTGGGATCCCATGTCTCCCAAATGTTTGTTGCATGGCCCTTATGATTGATTTACTCGTTGTTGATTGTAACTCAATGACTTCTGGATATTTCGAAAAGTAGTCCACTAATATCAGGTAGTGTTGATCCCTAACCTGGAACAAATCTGCTCTGATTTTATTGAATGGCATGTGTGGTATGTCGTGTGGTGTTAGTGGTTCCCTGTGCTGTTTGTTTCTATATTGCTGACATAGCGTGCATCTTTGAATGATATCTTCTAATTGTGTTTGCATTCCCGGCCAAAATATGTGCTCCCTGGCCAGCCTTTTGCTTTTGATGATGCCTTGGTGTGTCTCGTGTAACTTTTCTAGCATCGTTTTGTGCAATTTTTGGGGTATGATAATTCTGTTTCCCTTTAGTAAAAGGTCCCCTTGTCTCATTATGTTGTGTCTGAACGTGTGAAATGGTGTTGCACATTTTTGCAGTAGATTTTTATCTTCAGGCCACCCGTTGTCTACCAGTCACCCTATTTCAGTTAGAGTTGGATCTGCCGTTGTTTCTGCCTTGATGTCCTGTAGGCACCCTTTCACCACCTCTATTGCGGCGACGCTGATTTCGTTGTCGAACAGGTTATTTAGCTCAGTCCTGGTGGTGTGGTCTCTGGAGAGCGCATCTGCAACGAACATTTCACTGCCTTTGACATATACCAATTCTAGGTCGTAGTTTTGCAATCTCATTCGCATGCGTTGCATCCTAGTGGACAATTGGTGTAGGGGCTTATTCACTATTGACACGAGCGGTTTGTGGTCCGTTTCTACTCTGACCTTTTTCCCGAATAGATAGCTATGAAATTTCGTACAACCGAAACATATGGCCAAAAGCTCCTTTTCAATGACGGCATAGCTACTTTGGGTGTCATCGAGGGCTTTAGATGCCATGGCAATGGGTTGGCCTTCCTGCAGCAGGGCTGCGCCTAGCCCTGACTTTGACGCATCTACCTGGAGCGTGATCACTTTGTTTACGTCATAAAACCGCAGAATGGGAGCGTGCGTGATCATTGTTTTCAGTTTCTGGAATGCTTTGTCGTGATGTTCCTCCCAATGCCATGCTGTCTCTTTTTGGGTCAGTACTCGTAGCGGTTTCATAATTTGTGCTAGATTGGGGACGAATTTTGCGACATACGCAATCATGCCCAGGAAACGCTGTACTGCCTGTTTGTTTCCTGGAGTTGGCATGTCATTTATGGCCTGTACCCTTTTGGTGTTTGGGTTTATCCCTTTCGCAGAAATGACGTGACCCACATATTTTACACTGGTCTGACATACGGATGACTTGTCTGGGTTTAGTCTTAAATTTACCTGCCTTGCTCTCTCGAGCACGGCACGCAAATTGTCATTGTGTTCCTGGATTGTACTGCCGTAGACGAGAATGTCGTCCGTTACGACGTTCACCCCTTTTAGTCCATGCAGGATCTTATTCATTTCATATATGAATATATCCCCGGCTGTCTTTATACCGAACGGTAGTCTAGTGTATCTGAACCTCCCCCATGGTGTGTTAAAAGTACAAAGTTTTGAGCTTTCTGTGTCGAGTTGAATTTGCCAATATCCGCTTTTTGCGTCTACCACCGAAAAGTATTTTGCCCTATTTAATTTCGCTACAACTTCTTCGATCGTTCTAGTTGGGTAGGGACCCCGCTCTATGGCTTTGTTCAATTTGGTGGGGTCTAAGCATATGCGGATTTTATCTTTTTTCTTGACCATCGTTATGGAATTAACCCATGGGGTCGGCTCAGTCTCTTCTATGATAACCCCTAAATGCAACATTCTGTCCAGCTCTTTTCTGACTTGATCTTCAATGGCATGTGGGATCCTTCTTGGAGGGTCCACCACGGGAGGTACATGTCTATCAATATGAATTTTCGCGTCTACCTTAATTGTCCCGAGCCCAGTAAAGACGTCATTAAATTCTTTTACAATGTTCATTGCTTGTTCGTCGTGTTCTGCACGGATGCTGTCTAGGCGGGAGAGTAGATGTAGGCGGACGCACGCGTCTTTCCCGAGGATGGCACATCCGCTGCTCGTTATGTGGAATTGTAACAGGTGGTCCCTCACCTGTAGCTCCACCTGACCCAGAGGCGTGATCCTCTCCCCTGAGTACGTTACCAGGCAACACTTGGCCTGATTGAGTTCTGCGTGCAGCTCTGTGAAGACGTCTTTGGGGATGATGTTGGCTTCCGAGCCGGTGTCTAGCTTGAAACGGATGTCACGCCCTCCTACAGGTATGGTCTCGTACCATAAAAACTGATCTCGATCTTGTGCATCCTCAGACATCTCGCCCACGAACAGGTCTGTGTCATCCTGGTCGCCCTGCCACTCATCATCGTTGTCTGCGTTTCCCACCGTAATTTCGTTGACCGTTGATGTTTTGCTTCGGCACACCTTTGCGAAATGGCCGACTTTCCTGCAGACATCACACGTCTTTCCTCTGGCCGGGCAAGCGTCTCGGTCAGAGCGATGTGAGTAGCCACACCAGCCGCATCTCGGTTGGCTGGCTGCGTTCCGGCTCTGTTGACCGCCCCTCACGGCGGGTCGCCTGTAGCCCTGCTGGCGGCCTCCCGATGGTTGGAACTGTCGCCGTGCCGGCTCGCGCTGCTGTATAGCTTCCAGCGTCCAGTCGGTCGTGTTCCCGGCGGTTAACTGGTTGGCATGGTGTTCGCTTAGACGGCACATTTCCTCACATATTTGTAAAGTTAGTTTTGGTGTTTGGAGCAAACGATCTCTGAGCTTGTCGCACCTGATTCCGCTTACCAGTCTGTCCCGTAACAGGGATTCCTCTAGTACATCGTACTCACAGAGGCCAACTCGGTGTTTCAACTCCCGGATGTACGCGTCCATTGACTGTTGGCCCTGGTTATAGGTGTTGAATTTATACCGGGTTACCGTGATGTTGGTTTTGCCCTCACAGTAGGCCCGAAATGCCTCCCTTAGCGGTTGTAGTTTGTCTCTCTCGGCGGCGGTAAACCGCATCGATTGATGTAGTTTCTGCGCCTCGGTTCCGGCGACATGCAGGAATACCGAACACTGAACTTTTTCGCTCCTGCTTTGGACTCCTGCTGCGGAGGCATATATGTTGAAAGCATGCAGCCATGTCTTCCAATTCGCGGAAATGTTTTCCTCCAAATTCAACGGGCCGGGAGGCTTCAACCCTGGTAGCGACATGTCCGTCTAAGGTTCCACGTCTGACACCATGTAATGTGATTAAGCGACCAACGACTGCACACGTTGAGGTCTAGTTACTTAATGCTTTATTCAGCCTGTGCGATACCACTACACTGGTTCCTCCGCTCTGCTCGGTCCCGGCCGTCGCGCCGCTGCAGATAACACCGTACATAACACATATCAGCGGGGAACTGGACGGTGTCAGCAGGTTTACACACAGTGAGGTGCGGGATGGCCGTGTGCACATACCAGCATGAAAGTGGTGGGTGTCAGCAGGTTTACACACAGTGAGGTGGGGGATGGTCGTCTGCACATACCAGCGGGGAACTGGACGGTGTCAGCAGGTTTACACACAGTGAGGTGGGGGATGGCCGTGTGCACATACCAGCATGGAAGTGGATGGTGTCGGCAGGTTTACACACAGTGAGTTGGGGGATAGCCAGATAAACATATCAGCGTGGAAGTGGACGGTGTCAGCAGGTTTACACACAGTGAGGTGGGGGATGGCCATATGCACATACCAGTGGGGAAGTGGATGGTGTCGGCAGGTTTACACACAGTGAGGTGGGGGATGGCCATGTGCACATACCAGCATGGAAGTGGATGGTGTCGGCAGGTTTACACACAGTGACGTGGGGGATGGTGGTGTGCACATACCAGCATGGAAGTGGATGGTGTCGGCAGGTTTACACACAGTGACGTGGGGGATGGTGGTGTGCACATACCAGCATGGAAGTGGACGGTGTCAGCCAGTTTACACACAGTGAGGTGGAGGATGGTTGTATGCACATACCAGCCGGGAAGAGGACGCCCAGACGTAATTGGACGACGGACCCAACGTGCAGTTCAGTGACAGTTGTATTCGGCTTCAGCAAGGCGAACCTGATTTCACTCAAGTTGTACGGGGCTGCCAGTATGTCTGCACCTACAAGTACTCAAATAACGGCGCCGCGTAGGACGGACAAAGTGATACCCTAGATTCTGACCGTGTCACATCGTGAACTGCTTGCCAATTTATTAATATAGGAAAACCAATATCTGTCAGTGTGCATTTGTGAACTGTCCAACAAACAAGTTAATAGTATGTACCTTAGTGGTGGAAAAACCATGGCGATGATTTATTACACCAACGTTCATTATTAGTTGGAAATGTAAAATTTTCTTTTGAATTGAGTATTTTACTTGAAATTAACAGGGACCATTTTGAATCCATATTTTGCTGTAGTTTCTTGTCTCAATTCATATTGTAGAGTATATTTTAGTTACACTAGACTTACATGAACATTGTAGTGTTACTTCAATTCTTCCGAATCTTACAAATAGGGAACCAGGGATTTGGGGAGAGGTTATAAATAGCACTGGCCAACCTGAAATGGATCAGCACGTGTAGCATATTCAAAGAATAATGAACTAATTGTCCCCATCCCACCCCCAGCAACTCATCAACGGGGGGGGGGGGGGCGTTGGGGGGCTGAACGTATTAAATGTCGGCTTATTGGTGGTTTCTTTTGTAATTAACTGTGGATAGGATGGGTTGGGCTCTGATCCCTGGTTCTGTTTTCGTAAGATTCGGAAGAATCTAAATAACACTACAACTTTCAGGGAAGCTTAGTGTAACAAAGATATTCTTATTTATTCATTATTACTTCACCAAATTTAAGGGTTTTATAGTGGGGGGGGGGAGGTTCAGTGAAAGTATTTTTTTCCACCTTTTGGGTTCTTTTTATTAACCAAATTCACCCATAGTCCATTATATTAAGTAGTCTACCATAATCCAGATTGTACCAATAGAACCTTTCATAGAAAGCCACCAAAAACAGCACCTCCGTATTAATTATCATTATGATTTGTTTTCTGGAAGGAAATATTGTAAATAACTTAAGTTAGACATGACAAGTGCCTCTGCGCCGAAGGAAGATTGTACTTCGATGATAAACAGTGTTTATCATCGAATCAACAGAAACTGAACGTGAAGTGCATTTAAATTATTCATTGTTGTGCTAAATGTTGTATGCAAATATGTCTTTACCGAAGAAGCCGAATGATAGTAACACTGCCAGAAACATCGCCATGACACCTCCGTACGGGTGGGGTAGCGTGGACCAATTGGCGCATGCGCAGCAACTGAAATAAAATTACGAGAGCTCACAGGGCGTGCGGATCGTTATGTGGTCCATGCCATTAAGTGATCGCTTTAAAAAAATTACCCGATATAAAATATAACCAACAAAACACGGTAATAATATTTTGAATAGGTCTTTTGTGGGGAAAACAGACGCCCTAAAGGCAGGTTTTTAACGGTGAGTGGACTGTCAGTGAGTGGACTGTTGTTGAGTGGACTGTTGATGAGTGGACTGCTGTTGAGTGGACTGTTGATGAGTGGACTGTTGGTGAGTGGGCTGTTGGTGAGTAGACTGTCAGTGAGTGGACTATCAGTGAATGGACTGTTGGTGAGTGGACTGTGGTGAGTGGACTATTGCTGAGGGTACTGTCAATGAGTGGACTGTTGGTGAGTGGACTGTTGTTGACTGGACTGTTGGTGAGTGGACTGTCATTGAGTGGACTTTCAGTGTATGTACTTTCAGTAAGTGGACTATCAGTAAATGCATTGTTGGTGAGTGGACTGTCACTGTCAGTGAGATGGTTGTCAGTGAGTGGACTGTCAGTGAGTGGACTGTTGGTGAGTAAGCTGTTAGTGAGTGCACTGTCAGTAAGTGGACTGGCCATGTGTGACCGTCAGTGAGTGGACTGTTGGTGAGTGGACTGTCAGTGAGTGGACTGTTGGTGAGTGGACTGTCAGTATATGGACAGTCAGTATGTGGACAGTCAGTGAGTGGACTGTTGGTGAGTGGACTGTCAGTGATTGGACTGTTGGTGAGTGGACTGTCAGTATATGGACAGTCAGTATGTGGACAGTCAGTGAGTGGACTGTTGGTGAGTAAACTGTTAGTGAGTGCGCTGTCATTAAGTGGACTGGCCATGTGTGGACTGTCAGTGAGTGGACTGTCAGTGAGTGGACTGTCAGTGAGTGGACAGTCAGTGAGTGGACTGTTACTGACTGTCAGTGAGTGAACTATTAGAACCCAGGCACACCAGGCTGGTGACCACTTTACAGCCACTTGTTACAAAAACCACAGCAGTCACAACCTGTTTTCCCTGCAGTCACCAACCTCCCCCCCCCCGCGCCCCCCGCCCCCATTTCTTTGGCTTTGGTCGCAAGGTTAGCAACCTATGTGGTTTGTTTTGGTCGCAGATGGTCTCAAAGTGGTCGCAAGCCTAGTGTGCCTAAGCATGATCGGCATTTGATTACAAATCAGTCCCCGACCAGTCGCCGATTACTCGCCGACTGATTGCTGACTGGTCGCCAAGTGATCGCCAACCAATCACCAACCAATCACCAACCAATCGCAAAAAAATGCGCAATGATCACCAACTGATCACCGAGTGATGGTAGTGGCATCAGTACCATGGCTGTTGATCCGTCGGCGACCGGTCGCGACCGGTCAGCGTCCGGTCAGCGTCCGGAAGGGCGACCAGTCATCTTTATGGTCGCAGAGTGGTCACAAAGTGGTCACAAGCCATAGTGTGACTGGGGCTTTGTTCGCTGCGTTATGACAAGATGGCCGGCGATTTGATTGTGAGGTTGACAAGTCCCTCTCAGAACGCGCAACAGCCAGGTGGGGGACGGTGAGCGCGTGTGTTGGCGGCCCATTGTGCGGCATTTGTGACGACCGAATCAAGTATCGACCATGCAGCGCGCTGCGTGTAGCGTGCTGCATGTTGCGTGCTGCGCGTAGCGTGCTGCGTGCTGCATGTTTCGTGCTGCGCGTAGCGTGCTGCGTGCTGCATGTTGGGTGCTGCGCGTAGCGTGCATCGCGCTGCGTGCATCGCGCTGCGTGCAGCGTGCTGGGTGTAGCGTGCTGCATGTTGCGTGCTGCGCGTAGCGTGCTGCGTGCAGCGTTCTGCGTGCAGTGTTCTGCGTGCAGCGTGCTGCGTAGAGCGTGCTGCGTGCTGCGTGTCGGTCGCCGTGTCCATACCCGCCGCCTGTGGTATCCCATCTAGTCAGCTGGGTCACTCCTACTGCATTTCTGGGATACTGTGTTCTTTTGTGTGAGATGTGATTTGGTTTCCAAACATACGCAGTTCGTTGACGGTTGGTTACAAAAGTGATGATTTTTCTGAAGTAAATATTATTTAGTTGTTGACTGAGAACGAGGCGTTGATCGGTGACTGGGACCAGCGACCCGGATATGCTGATTGGTGAGGAGTCAGCCAGGCAGGGAGGCCCTATCACACGATCAGTATCACTACTGAATAATTGATGGCGCTAATATTAGTAATAAGTGGCTATATTTAAACTGCAGCATGCTACTTGGTTGCCATATTTGTGGACTTGGTTGAGTAGAACCCAGCTGCCTACCATCACTGCAGCAGTCACTCTCAGTGTTACTGTGTGACAAATCTGAGCTAGTGAGGCTAATACTGTACTACTAATAGTAGGAGAGCACGGACAAGTGACCTTTCCGAGTTACATGTCCCCCATCGTACATGCAGTGAGTTGGTATCCAAGGTGCTCAGGGATAGCTCGCACAAGCAGTAACCCGGCAGTTAGGTAGGAAGAGCAGGGTCTCCTGTTGGAGGTGTGGAAGACTCTTTGGTGATATATATGATGTATATATAAGAATGGCATATAACTTCACCACCGGGCTGACCATAGCAGTTCGTGTAAATTTTGTATACAATATAACAGTTCAGTGTAGTAGTAGCAAATACAAGCAATACCAGCTTTAGTCTCCATCCTAAATAATATCTGCATAATCAGTTACACGACAGGTAAGCCTTGGGACGGGGACGTCTGCTGACCGCTGCGGTGTGTAAGTGCAGACTGCTGTCCAATAAAGGGTTACAATATATGTGTGTATATGATGAGTGTTATATATATATACATCACCCACCCTTATGGATTACGCTCTCAATTACCAATTAATGTCTGAATGGGGATATTATTGGAAAACTAAATCTGTAATTTCATGAGGGTTTTCGCATGCGGGTGTTATCCTGGAAATCAACAGTGAAGACGCATGCTGCACCATGCATACTACCACAGCGATCGGAACATTTGCATGCACAAATGGGTGTAAGTGGCACAGACAAGTAATCTCAAAGCAGGTAAGTGGCACCCTCCTTGTTGCGCATGCCTGATGCGGATCTATGGAATGTGACAAGTGGATGTTGGATATGCGCATTGTAATATCGGCTACAGCTTCGTTTTGTGTAAATAGAATGTAAGCTGAATGCTATTTCCCTGACAAACTGTAGCTTCCCTCTACCGTAGCCCTTAGAGTAGTGCCGGCTATGCGGGAAATGGCAGAAGTGTGCACTTATCTGGTATCGGTCGGAGGCTGCCACTTACCACCCGAAGCCCGGGGCCGTGTGTGGGGTGAGCTGCAGGCGGCCGCCGACTGTGCCGGGCCGGGCGTGTTGGTAGGGTCATCCCTATCGACCTGTGCCGCCATGTCGCCCTGGCGACGAGCTGGTCGGTGTTTACCGCCAGGGGGCATCTTGTTCACAATTCATGGAAGCTTTTCGCTAAAATGAAGATCCCACACTGCCTGCGGGAAAGATGAAGCGACGAGTGCAGCCTCGTATTGCCGCACGTCTAGTGGTTGTCAGTGTCAAACTTGGTGACGTGCTGGTGGGGACCCACCCCGCGCGTTCCATTCACGGCACCAGTCTGCGCATCAATACGTGTGCACGCTTGGGCGCGCACCTGTCGATCTCACCTTTATTGCTTTGAATAAATGCGATATTTTGCTTCCGTTTCTTTGCACTATGAATTCCAAATATTTGTGACAAGAACATTAGGTAAACACAGGTAGCGCCCACTTTCTGATACAACGTCGTAACTTAATTAGCAGAATTCGCGTTCTTCTCTATTTCCGTATCGCTTTTCTCTGTGACCAGATGACAGATCACACACTGATAACACAGCAGGTTTTTAAGGATATAACAAAATAACAAGAAATAGGCAATGCGATTCTACTTTTATTCATACACAAAGTTTATATTAAAAATTTTAATTACAGAATTGTTCACACCTAGAAGATACTAAGCATATCGTCAGACTGACTATTCGTGGGAGACATGAATAGGGATAGATTGTACTGGCATTGACAGCTTGCATTGATAACTGTTTCAATTAGGAAGGGTCGCCGACTCCGATGTATCTACCGTGAGTAAAACGGATCAAGGTGTGCAAGGAGACAAGGTGGGTGCACTCCGACTGAATGGTCGGTGGATTGGTCGCGCGATCCACCGACACGTTGTGAAGTGCGCGTGTTTGTGAGTGTGGCGAGGTGAGGTGGTGCGTAGTTCAAACAGGCTCCGTGTGGGGGTGGCGGGGGTGGCGGGGTGGCGGGGGTGGCGGGGGTGGCGGGGGTGGCGGGGGTGGCGGGGGTGGCGGGGTGGCGGGGGTGGCGGCAGGTGGCTTGAACGGTCTGTCGGCCATACTTGACGCACACTATTCGCCGGGGCATATTCTGCGCGGCGCGCCTCTGTACAGGCGGCACAGTTCTAGTCGCATCACAACAAGTACGGCATTATTGCCCGGACCGGTCGATCAGATTGCATAGCTCCACTAGGTGAACCATTGAAGTGTGCAGGCACGTATATAGGTCACGGAATTAGTTATTTTCTTAAATTGACCATAGAGTAACATTTTATTTTAACCTAAAGGCTCATTTATATTAGCACAACAACATTATTGAAAATAATCTACTTTGTTTGAATTATTATATAAAATGTTGGGATCCAAATAATAATTATTTTTCTCACTAACGATGCGACACTTCAGCAGCCACTAAAGCTGGGGTGAGTTACATATCCTGTTGAGTTACTCATTGTCCATATATTTATTGAACTAGCTTCTTTAGTCTTTTCACAGAAATCTAAGCAGGTGTAAAGGTGATGTTCTTTCCAATGTTGGTCTGTGCGACAGGTGCCTTGGGAGCCGGGGTGTAGGGGGCGTGAAAGCAGGCCCTCAGTAGGTCCACCTTGCAGTCGGGGTGTAGGGGGCGTGAAAGCACACTCTCAGTAGGTCCACCTTGCAATCGGGGTGTAGGGGGCGTGAAAGCACGCCCTCAGTAGGTCCACCTTGCAGTCGGGGTGTAGGGGGCGTGAAAGCACGCCCTCAGTAGGTCCACCTTGCAGTCGGGGTGTAGGGGGCGTGAAAGCACACCCTCAGTAGGTCCACCTTGCAGTCGGGGTGTAGGGGGCGTGAAAGCAGGCCCTCAGTAGGTCCACCTTGCAGTCGGGGTGTAGGGGGCGTGAAAGCACGCCCTCAGTAGGTCCACCTTGCAGTCGGTGTGTAGGGGGCGTGAAAGCACACCCTCAGTAGGTCCACCTTGCAGTCGGGGTGGCGGGGGCGTGAAAGCACACCCTCAGTAGGTCCACCTTGCAGTCGGGGTGTAGGGGGCGTGAAAGCACACCCTCAGTAGGTCCACCTTGCAGTCGGTGTGTAGGGGCGTGAAAGCAGACACTCAGTAGGTCCACCTTGCAGTCGGGGTCTAGGGGCGTGAAAGCACACCCTCAGTAGGTCCACCTTGTAGTCGAGGTGTAGGGGGCGTGAAAGCACGCCCTCAGTAGGTCCACCTTGCGACGGCGCGCCAGTCGGACCAACCAGTCGGGTCGGCGTGAGACAGGTGCAGGCCTGTGGGGTCAACTGCAGAATAGCGAGTGAATCAGGCACCTACAAGCATGAGCAGTTTGCTAGTAGCCGGCAACGTTTCCTCAAATCTCTAACGTATAGCAGATGCTAAAGATATCAACATTGCCTTATAATTCGCACACATTGTTGTTCTAAAGGCTCGTCAATGAGCTGTCCAAAGCAAAATGTTGGAATGTTAGTTGAACAGATTGTTTGTCGGGAGGGAAGTTGTACAAGCCATATATATTTTTATAATATGATGCCTTGTATATTGTGATTACGGTAAAATATCAAGTAGTGTTTGCATTTTACTTGCCGATGATCATACCATTTGGTTGTCAAATTTGGAAAACCGTAATTCTCCGAATATTGCTTTGTTTTTTCGATTTCTTCAAATATTCCCGTTTCCATTAGTCTAAAGTTCGTATGAATTGGATAGTTTGCAGATTGTGTAGTGAACGTGTTGCATCATGTTAATCAGATGCTAATGAAATTCCAGAATACATACAGTCAGACCTAGTTAAGTAATGACACTGATTCCCTTAATGTAAAATCCTGAAGTGGAATAACTGCAAATAAATATCTGAAACGGGTACGTTACATGCGAATATTGACAAGGCCTACCAACAAACGAGGTTGTTTTGTGTATTTTCTGTTGGTAAATAAGAGCCTTTGCATTGCCACGCTCCCATTGTGGTAGCGCAAGAATCACGAGAATCAGCTCACCTGCCCATCGCCAGTCGCCGGAGTAGGTAAGCAAGGGGTCCCGGTCCGGCAGCTGGTTCACCGCCCGGCCGCTCCGAGCGCTGTACTCAAACGGGACAACCCGAGCCAGTGACGTCGTGTTACTCAGCGCCTTCGCGTAGTCTTCCTTCGTGATGCCCCACCAGGTAGCGCCACTATCAGCACTAGTCATCAACAACTTCCGGTTCCTGTGCAGACCGTAGAGGCGTCCCATGTCGTAATTCAGGGCGTTTATGTTCATCACATTCCTGTCGATATCTGCGGAAAGGAGGGACGTGGCCGGTCGGCCGTGAGTGCAAGCATCACAAGGAGTCTTTGTTATACAGTCATTTATTTATAGCAGCAGTGTATAGAGTAGATCTGACCCAGATGAAGGCATTGGTTTCAGGAGGCATGTATTAGACTTAATCAGTATTGACCCTCACCCTTACTGACGTTCATTACATTGTCAACATGTTTCATTCATAAATGTAGTTCCTTGGGGTGTTGGAGGTAGTTTTTTTCGACTCATGCTGAAGCTAGTTATTTGCGACAGCTGCGTTTGTTGCTACGTGGCCCCAGTGTCGTCCGTGCGCCGTCACCGTGCCTACCATGCCAGGTGCGTCCCTGGTCGGGCGTGAGTGAGCAGACGACGCCGTCGGGCCGTGACGAGATTGTGCAGACGTAGAGCGCGCCGCCCGCCGGGTCCACCAGGTAGCTCCGCTCGTGGAACTGCGCCCCCGGGCTGCTGGCCGCGTCGGCACATGGCTCTGTTGCACGGAAAACATGGCGGTTAGTCTTCAGGTACCCTTAATGCCCGTTTATACTTTTGACGGCGTGTGACGGCGCAACACGGCGCAACACGGCACAACACGGCACAACACGGCGCAACACGGCACAACACGGCGCAACACGACGCAACACGGTGCAACACGGCACAACACGGCACAACACGGCGCAACACGGCGCAACACGGCACAACACGCCGCAACACGACGCAACACGGCGCAACACGGCGCAACACGGTGCAACACGGCGCAACACGGCGCAACACGGCGCAACACGGCGCAACACGGCGCAACACGGCACAACACGGCACAACACGGTGCAACACGGCACAACACGGCACAACACGGCGCAACATGGCGCAACACGGCGCAACACGGCGCAACACGGCGCAACACGGCGCAACACGGCGCAACACGGCGCAACACGGCGCAACACGGCGCAACACGGCGCAACACGGCGCAACACGGCGCAACACGGCGCAAGCCAACGTTCCCATTTAGACTTTACGTCGACGCTTAAAAGACATTAGACGTCGCAAGCATTGACCAGAGTTCAACTATGTTGAACGTTATACCGTTTTGCGCCGTCAAAACTATAAATGGGCCTTTAGTCTGCAGATGCAATCCTAGCGGTGTTTTATTTAATGGTGCAGGAATTACTTACCACAAAGAAGTGGTGTTAGATATAAGAACAGCACACTAAAAACAGTGTCCCGAAAGCAATCAACACCAATACACAGGCACCTATTAGGGGCCCTGTTAAATACAACGTTGTATGACATTACTGAACCACACAAACTCATATACATGTATTAGGTTTGCCTAGGTAATCAGTCCACGGAGATTCACTATTTATCTAGGTTGTTTTTTTAAAACTTGATTATACATGCCCATACAATTGAATAAATAGTTTACTTTGAATGAGGTCGCTATTACGTGAAGCTATGTACATTCTTGTAAGTCGGCATTACCACGTAATTTGAGCTGACCGTATGTGTGTGGCTGCTCGAACATACACCAGGTACACGTGTCTACAGGCTTGACGGCGCTGCGCTGCTGGTTGCACACTATAAAGCAGGGAGGGAGGTGGTGCACCTGGTGGGCGGGGAGGTGTGAGGATGCAGCCGTGAAGCGCGAACTGCAGCGTGTCGAGGTTCAGGTGGCCCGGGGCCGGCATGCTCAGCCGGAAGTAGCGGCCGGTCAAGGCTCCCCCGTCAAGGCGCGCCGTCTGGGGCCTGGCCGCACCAAGGCCGAGCATCACTGTCTGTGGACAGCACTGCGTGTGTTAGTCTCGGGTAAAAGGGTCGCAATCTCAGTATGGAGAGCGATGGGGACATAGAGTCCGATTCTCCTTATTCAGAATGTATAATACTGATAGTTGAAAACATACAAAATATCTCATAATAGAAGGCGAAACAGAAAACGCCAAGGATTATATGTTAAATGTTTTAATCAACTTACTTACATGTATCATTATATACAGAATTTAACAAGTTAACTACTTAACGAACCAGAATTTTAGATAGGATAACCAGGCAATGCATCCTCAACATATAATTAAAGCTGCATACTCCGATGAAAGCATACCATTTTCGAAACCAAAACACTTATCTAGATGTTATTTTGCACATCCAATGTAGGCACTGATTTACTCATTAAAGAGTTGTTGTTATATAAAATGTAATAATACCAAGTCAATTTAATTGAATCTGAGACTGATACAGCCTAAAGGAAGATGGATCATAACGACCTAATATAGTTATCTACGAAATATAGCTGAAGGTCAAACCATCGGACTAGGCAACTTAACTTCAAACAGTAATGAAGTGCGATATGAAGACAGCAGCAAAATGATGATTTAAAAGGCTCAGCCCGTACCAGTGTCTGCCCAGTGCTGACGTTAACGTGCTCCTCCCAGACGTCACCCAGGCGACTGTACTGGAGCGTCGTCGCCACCTGGCGAGGTTCCAGCGCGCCGCCGTCACCCGCCGCCACAGTGATGCCGGTTACAAGCGAGAGGGAGCCGGCGTCCAGCTGTCGGTCAACAGGCAAGCACCGCAGTGAGGACACGCGCCCGCAGGTAAACGGGGGGTGGGGGGTAGCGGATGCAGCATTCTACTGTCTGCTGTACTGCTACACGAGCACAACGACTGCTTTCAGATAACAAACACCGCCAACGGCGCATCTAGAACACATACCTGTATATACTGTGCGTGCGGGTAGTCCAGGGAAGGCGGCACGTGCAAGACCTGCCGATCCTGCTGGACACTGCCTGGTTCATAGGTGACGCGGCACGCCGGTAAATACGGAATGTCGGGCGTCAGGTGTCCGCAACAGTCTGCACAAGAGGGGCATGAATGCACTGTATCAGTGTCAACAGTTTGTAGTCATGACGTTTGCTCATATGGATCTTATTATGCTGCTTTTATATGCTACATTTCACTTTTACACCATATATGTATGTATAGTATATGCACACGGATGCTAGGCAGGTACCATGTGACCATCATGCCATTGGAGTATCCACAGGCTATGTGGGGGCCTGTACAGTCGAGCTACAGTACATGAAGCCCACCATTTCTTATCTTCTTGGAAAGCAGTCCTAGTTAGTCAGGACAAGGGCTCACCTCTCACTGTGCTAAAATTAGATATGAGGCTCTAGTAGCTGAAATATATGTGAATATGTTTATATGTGTGTATACACATATATGCCTATACATGCCTATATATATACACACGTATAAATACATGATGCAGGCATTGGTGGGTAGAAGCGCTAACAGAAGAGGCTGCACGACGAAATCCGATGACGGATGTGGGTTTCATATGGTCTTGAGTTGAACGTGCCCACACAGCCTCTTTGACAACAAGTAGGGGGGGGGGGGGTATTTTAAGTTGCATAGTTCGATAAAGGTTTTACATTTCCAAAATCAAAGCACTTTTTTCGATTTGATGCTACATATCCAAGTTAAATACTTGTGCACGCATTAGTCGTTGGTTAGAAGGGTTACATTAATAGAACCACCTACTGCTGAAGCACATCGTGTTAGGTTCACATGCGCGCCAACATTAATTTAGCATGTTTTCTTTTACTTCAAATAATTATCTCCAACGGTAACCGTTTGAAATAAAAGTTTCTTCAAACTAAAGTAAGGTAAGTCAACCTAAATATATATATATATATATATATATATATATATATATATATATATATATATATATATATTAATGACAGAATTTCAAAAGCATCGGATTATGCAACTTTAAGACAGAGAAGCCGACCATGCTTAGAAAATATGTGGTTTGCTTTTTATTTTCATGGACCGCCACATGTGTGGACATATAGCTTTATTAATTATATATAACCTTTAAATTACTGCTCGTCTTTCCGCTAGGACCAAATGAAAGCAATGTAGTGCAGACATAGCCCGATTGAAAGGGTGACGGCACGCAGCTGTTCGAGGTGTGAGTGACACTTACCTGGGGTAACCATGGTGATCTCGACTGGTGAGAAGCCGGTGCGGCGCGTCTCCTTCTGGCACCAGGCCTGCCCCTCCTTACACTCAGTGGTCGACACCACATCCGTCACTATGGTAACGTGCACGCCGTCACTGCCCGGCGCGAACGTGTTATCGGGGTCCATGGTGAGGTTGACGGTCAGTGTTACATCATCAGAAAACAGCAGCACGTCATACTGCGGGAAGGACAATCGAACACCTTACATATAGCAGAAACACACGCGTCTTATTTCGGCTTCACAACTCTATCAACCCGATGCACAACTCAGGATTGTCAGAGAAGTGCAGTTAGGACCCGCCTATTAGGCGATAGTCTAAGCTGGGCCTGCACGGTGGTAGCACACACACTGGACTGTGTGTAGTGCACTGGTGGATCAGCAGGGGGCCCTGATGTCTGAACACAGGGTGTGTGTGCTATAGTTACTAATTAGGACAGGTGACTGGTCAGCACTGTGTAGTTGAAATGTGAACAGACAGGCACATCGGGTGTTAATGCCGTCAGCAGTGTCTCACTCCGACAGTAGTTGACTGATTACCTAGGCAAACCTAATACATGTATATGAGTTTGTGTCGTTCAGTAATGTCATACAACGTTGTATTTAACAGGGCCCCTAATAGGTGCCTGTGTATTGGTGTTGATTGCTTGATTGACCGTGGTGACAGTCGGGTCGTCACCTGGAAGGACAGTAGGCCTCTAGCAGCCTCGTAGGTTTCCAACTTCACCTCGAGACCCTCTGACGAGGCGCCGTTCCCATAGTACACCACGCATCCCGGTAAATGGAAGTGAACGACCACGCCATGCGCATGCGCGGACGACGTGTTGGCGTGCTTGAGGTCCAGCTGGATCGTCACCTCGGCCCTGTTGACAAGAAGGGCGGCCTTGAGACGGGTACCGCTGCCGGCGCGGACACTACTCGGGAAGGTTGCGTGCACGTTAATGAGATACAAGGAGTGCTGCCTAACTAGTCAGTCAAGTTGAAGAAATAAATGACCGCCCAGCTCGGCTTACCCCTGGTCGACGACGGCTGCGTGTGCCCGGAGGGTGTGCTGGAGGACGGCCCGCTGCGCGCCCGTCTGCGTGACGACCACCTCGCCAGTCACCCCGTCCCCGGAGCCGGCGGACGGCACCAGCTGCGCCACGAACGCAGGCCTCGAGCCATTCACATTGTGCTGGGCGTCTGTCAGTTGAACGTCAAACCATATCCGAATGACATCATCTTTGGATTCCTTTCGCCTCTGCTGATCCATATGAAGTATTCCTGATAGAGAACAGATGCGGTAGACTTACATAGACTTAATGTTTCATTTAGCTAAGGAGCTAAGTCGGAGAGAGGCACTATTGGAAATGTAATGATCATAATATAATGGCGATGCTCAAGGCATATATTATTAGCAGCCACATTGTGGTGAGCTCCCGTCCACCGCCAAGGTGCATATACAAACGTGACATTAAATTAGCAACGACCAATAAAGCCCACCATTGTTGGTGACGATCCCAAAGTGGACAACAGCTCCGATCACCTGGGATGTCGTCGGGGACGTCACGTAGTCAATGGTCGTCTCGGCAGCTTTGTGGCATGGAAAGTTCCCCCCTACCTGCAATGAGGAGCACGCATTATGACGTCATTCGGCAACATCCGGCAATCATCGACATAAGAACGAAAACGCCCCGACCAGTCATCGCAACAGACCCAGCTGGCGCTCAGTGCCGGGCAGTTGGACGGGCGGATCCTGTTCACACAACACGAGTTGACAGGTAGTAAACTGGAGTGCAAGACTCAGTGATGTAAGTGCTGGGTTGCTGAAGGCGGACTCACGTCTTCCTGCGCGTAGTGGACGTGTGACAGCGTGAGGCGAACTGCGGCCCCGCCTCCCGCGTCTAGGGTGGGGTCAGCCTCCTCCAGGGGCATGGTGAGACGCAGGGTGACCCGACCCTCGCCTGTGAGGGTCACGTTCAGTGCCCAGGTGCGCGTCTGTCCGACGGTGTAGCCGCGTCCTGCAGAGGGCACCACCAGAAGCAGGCTCGCCTGTACGGAGGAGCGCTGTGCAAATACAATGAGATATGTCGGAGCACGTCGGAGCAATCAGTTGGACTCAAGCTTAGTGTTAGAGCATAACCAGCTTAAATTAGTACACTCTTCCCAGTTGGATGGAGCAGGCTTTCAGAATTTAGGCTGACACAAACTGCATTAATGTCACTTCGAATACTTTACATAATTTAATTAGCGTGCGCCGACTGGGTGGTTGATCTGGAACTGTTCATACCTGTGGAGTACTTGTGGCAGTCAGTACGGTTATGTCGTGCCGCACTCCCGCCAACGTTACCTGGACAACAGCGTCTCCGGGGGGCGGCGCGACGGTCCGACTTACGCACACAGTCACGCCCAAACGCACCTGCAACGGACACGGCCGACACGAGCTGCTACACCGCATTCAGTGGGTTTTAAACTCCAAGACTAACTTTCATATATACTATCTGAACATGCTTTATAAACATGCTGTATTAGCCATAAATCAGTAGCCATAGCAATACTTGTCACGGGCTATCATGCCTAGACATCTTAGTCAGGCAGCTCACGACCAGATTTCAGAAGGATGGGGACACGTCAGATAAAACACCACATTTTTTTCATGTGCTCCATACCATAACTTTGTTCTTTTTTCATTAGGGTAGGGCAATGTGACTGAGTGGGATATCAGGTCATGGTGCTGGCATATCCAAGTCCCAGTAGGGCAGCACTATAAAGTCGCCATGAGTGTGCACTGTCACAAGTCAGTACCCATCCTGATATGCACTTAGATGTTGCTAGGACGTAAAACATCAACAAACAAACAAACAAATCTTGCTAAGCTGCCTGAGCTGTGATTCTGGATAATACTACTTAGACCTCATTGTCTACCTGCACGATCTCCTACCTGCACGTTACTCATCTGCCCCAGCTGGCAGACGGCGCTGCTGAACGTCTGGTTCCCGTCGAGCGACACGTAGGTGGCCGTCACGTGGTCGGGGTACGTGCACGGCAGGTTGGCGCCCACTCGCACCGCGCGGACCGCGCTGATAGACAGGTACCCCGGCGGCACTGAGCTCGGCACGTTCAGCTCCATGACGTAAGATGCCACTGTGCCCGGAGGACTGTAAACATGGAGGAGTCTTGTGACGGTGGCGCCCGGAGAGGCGCCCGGCTGTATCACGGCCTCTGATGTCACGACGGGAAGAACGGACCGCTTGTAGGAGCAGACGACACAAACATGGCGTTAGTGGCAGACCGCCAGGGCCGGGTGAGTGACGGTCTGAAGGTGGGCGGTTAGCGCCACCACCCGGCAGGGGAGGGTGTAGGGAATACGGGACAGAGCAGACGGGCGGGTGTTTATAACACCGTCAGCGACTAATTAAACAAGTAGCTGTGATCAAGGAACCCCGCTGGGTGCTCATTGTGGTGCTTGGCGGCTTACTTTGGTTGGACAGTGTTGGACAGGTTTAACGGCCTTAATGGCTCAGTCATGTACCAGGGGTGCTCATTGTGGTGCTTGGTGGCTTACTTTGGTTGGACAGTGTTGGACAGGTTTAATGGCCTTAATGGCTCAGTCACATACCAGGGGTGCTCATTGTGGTGCTTGGTGGCTTACTTTGGTTGGACAGTGTTGGACAGATTTAACGGCCTTAATGGCTGAGTCACGTACCAGGGAGCACTCATTGTGGTGCTTGGTGGCTTACTTTGGTTGAACAGTGTTGGACAGATTTAACGGCCTTGGTCGTAATGCTTGCATTGCGGTTGATGCAAGACAGGAAAGGAGACCCCACCCCCTCTCCCAACCGTTGCTTCTTACATAATCTCCCACGCTTCTTCCCTTATAACCAGCGCGCCTGCTGCTTCAAGCCACTCGCCATCCGACCTCCCCACGCTGATTCTCTCCAATATTTTTCTTTGGCTCTACACACGGCTCTACACACGGGACTATACACTATCTGCCGGCCGACACACCATCCCGGGCCTACACACTCTATCTCTCGGCCGACACATCCCGGCCGACACACACTATGCCTTCCGGAAAAGGCTGGGGCCGACGCACCGCACGGAGGGAGGCGCAGAGAGCATCGGAGATCAGCTCGCCCCCATCCTCCACACCTTCCTCGCCCCCGGAAGGCCGCAGCCGCCCCACAGCCGAATGTGCGCACATGGTGGAGGCCACCATGCATGAAACCGTCAAGGCCCTGGAGCGCCTCACCTCCAGATTCGACGCCATGAGCTGCCATGACACGCCTCCTGCCTCTGCACCGGCCGCCTCCACGACGCCTCACCAGACCTACACCACCGCCGTTCCCGTGCCTGCGCCCCACGCCCACGTAGTCAGGGGGGGCGTTCCCTCCCCCGCCGCCGCAGCCAGCGGCCCCGGGGGCGATCCACCCCCAATACCAGATGTTCGCGAGGAGCTGCCCGGCATCACAACCGCCGCCCCCAGCCGCAGGACTTGCCCCGCCGCCCCTCTACTATCGCGACCTCGAGGCTCACACCACCACCTCCGCAGCCGAGGCCATGAGGGACATCCTCGCCTCGGCCGAGACCCAGCACGCAGGGCGCCGAAAAGGTTTTTCGCCCCAGTACATTTTTCCCTGTGACTTGATCGAGAGAGGGGAGGAGAGGAACGCGGTGAAAAGGGGCGAGGCCACTAAGGACGAATACACCCTTGCCCTTCGCATGCTCGAGGCTCACCCCGCCTTCCCCGCCCACTCTCTCCCTAGGCTCAACTACCACGCCCTAACCATACTCCGTGACAACCTCGTGCATCCCTGGCCTACCGTCCGCCGGTACTCCGAGATCATTTTCACGTGGATCGTGGACGGTAGGCTCCCCCACGGATGGCACGATCCTATCGCCATCAACATGCTCAGGATGGAGGTCCTGACCATGCCCGCCGTATCCCTAGCCCCCTCTTCCACCGCCAACTCACCCCGCCGACCCGGCCCGCCCCAGGACCCAGCCCCGGTCCCAGGCCGACACACGCATCCCCTACAGCCGGGAGGCCCACGACGCCTCGTGAAACACACGGCGGGGGAGGCGCCAAGCAGCGCCACGCATGCGCATAATGCGCGAATGTTAGGAAAATATTGACCATCCATTCCGAGGCGGTTTGTCTCAGCAAACGGGGCCGTGAGTGCACGACTCCAGCCGCCTCGGTGGATTTTTGATCCGCCGTGCCCTCCCGCCCAGCCCGGGAGGTCTCAACCGGCTTCCCCCAACCACACACGCCGCCGACCACACCCCCCCAGATTACCCCCCCCCCCCACTCACCTCGCCGCGACCAACGGCTCCTGGCCCTGAACCGGAAACTGCACCCCCCCCTTGCCGCCCTCCCCCGCGGTGAAGACGCCGCCGCAAGCGGCAACACACACATGCCGGTTAACCGCCCTCACCAGAGGAGCCCCGCTGCCCTCAACGGCAAGACACACATGGCATTACCCAACCCAGCCGCGGGCCGCGGTGATCTCTGCCGACCCGTCGTACACCCGACACCCCACACAGACCGCAGGCCCCGCCTCAGATGTCACCGCCACTGCCGCCCTAGCGGCCACCCGCACAACCCACGCCACCCACGCCTCCCCGGGAGCGGCCCGCCCGCAGCCCGAACTGGGCCGCCCCAGCCCGCCACCTAGCGGCCACACACACAACCCCCCCCACCGCCCTCCCCCACTGCATTCGCCGCCGTCACCGCCCCGCCCAGCTCTCCCCCGGCGACGCAGCCTACCTCATCTCCCTTTCCGGCCTCCCCGCCAACTCCCCTCCCCTAACCGCTTCGCCGCCCCCCTCGCCACCCCCCACCGCACCTCCTGCCCCACCCCTGCCACCGCCCCTCCCCCCTCCCATGACCTCAGTGAACCTATCGCAGATGTGGTTGACCCCCACATACAAGACACCCTCCCCGCCGCCCCCTCCTGCGGCCCCTCCCCCCACCAATACCGCCCCACCCTCCTTGCCATCTGGCCCCACGCCTCCGGCGAGGCCTAGGCCAGGTACCCCACATTCACCCGAGCCTACTCTTCCCTCAGGGAAGCGGGCCTCACCAATTTTTTGGCCGCCCACATCCCCCTTCCCTCCGGCCTCCACATTTCTGCCTGGCACGCTCACCTCCATAACTACCCCGACCCCGCCCTCCTAGACCTCCTTGAGTTTGGCTTCCCCTCGAACTACTCAGCCCCGACCCCCCCCCCCCCCCCTGCCCTACCTTCACCAACCACCGCGAGGCCCCCGAGAACACCCCCCACATAAGGGAGTTCATACGCGCCAAACTCGCCCTCGGCGCCCCCTTCACTGTCATGATGACCCGCCCCAACCATGATGACCCGCCCCAAGTCCGATCCGAACAAGAGGCGTGTCATCGTCGACCTATCCTTCCCCCCAGGGGCGAGCGTCAATGCAGGCATCCCCCGCCGGGAATACCTCGGCAGACCCCACACCTATAGCCTCCCCTCAGTCGCCGACGTGGCCGCCGTCTCATTGGCGAGGGATCGGGGGCCTACACCTGGTCTGCTGATATTTCTCGGGCTTACCGTCAGCTCCGTGCCGACCCCCTCTCCTGCCCCCTATATGGTATTACACTTGATGGCTTCACCTACGTAGACCTCACCCTCCCCTTTGGCTGTCGCTCCTCGGGTGCGGCATGCATGGGCGTCATGGCCACAGTCACATGGATCCACCGGTGCGACGGTTTCCATGCGCTGGTCTACGTAGACGACTTTGTCGGGTGCGAGGGCTCCTACCTGAGGGCATGCCAGGCCTTTGAAGCCTTCCTCGCCCTCGCCGCCACCCTCGGGCTTGAGGTCGCCCCGGGAAGTGTCATCCCCCGCTGTCCGCCTCACCTAGCTCGGCTTCGCCCTGGACAGTGAGGCGATGATGATCCGCATCGCCTCCGACAAGGTAGAGGACCTCATCCTGGCCTGTGAGACCCACATCATCCGCCCAGCCCTCGGCCGGCGCGAGCTCCAGAGCCTCCTCAGGCGCCTGAACCACGTTAGCAGTTGCATACTTCCGGCCCGCAAATTTATGAGCCGCCTTCTCGGGGCGCTCCGCGGCTGCGCCTCCCTCACCCTCGACGATGACGCCCTACGGGACCTCAGGTGGTTCGCCCTCTACGGTCGTGCCTCCAATGGCCTCCACCTCCTCTGGGCCCCGGAGGGGCGTTGTCACGTCATCGAGTGCGACTCCTGCCTCTCAGGTGGGGGGGCGTACTCCACCACGCACCACGCAACAAGCCCGGGGCGGACCTCGTCCTCGCAGATGCCCTCAGCCGCGCGCACCTCGTCGGCCCATGGGCCGAGGTGGCCCACTACGTTCACCCGACCCATGACGACTTCCCCTTTAACCCGGGCCTGTGATTCAGGTTTCACCTTGGCCAAGGTCGCCAGCATGGATCGCCCCCGCCTCACCTCCCTCGCCCCCGCGACCTGGAGGAACCGCCGCCGGCAGCCCCAGGACTACGTCGCCTATGTCGTGGCCCGAGGGCTCGATCCCCTTGCCCCCTCCGACTTTGATGTTGCCGCCTACGCTGCCTCCCTCTACTCCTGCGCCCTCGCCCGCGCGTCAGTAAAGAACGCGCTCTCGGGGGCATGCTCCTGGGCAGAGGCAGCGAGGGGGGTGCCCCTCGGGCTTCGACTCCTGCCTCGCCAAGGACGTTTGCCGAGGCGGCGGGCGCATATCAGCCCACGCCCACTCCTGAGCACCTCGCCCTCGCCATCTCACACCTCGCTCGGGTGGTGCCCGCCTCCATTATTCCTCGGGCCACCCTCCTCCTCGGGCACTTCGGGATGCTGAGGCAATCTAACCTGCTCTCCCCGAGCCCCGAGGGTTGGGGCGGACCCCACACCATCACCCGAGGAAACGCCCGCTCCGCCCCCGGGGGGCTCCGGATCCTCATCAGAAGCTCCAAGACCATCTCCGCACCCTCGGCGGTGGCTCTATTCATCTGCTCCTGCTCAGGCGCTGAACTCTGTCCAGTCACGGCCTGGCATGCTGCCATCCACCAGCACCCAGCCCCAACCTCATGCCCCGGCTTTCATTATGCCCTCGGGCCGTCCCCTCGACCCACAAACTCTCACCGCCCTCCTCCGGGGAGCCCTTCACACCCGAGGCGTGCTCGCCTCGGAGGCCTTCACGCTCCACAGCCTCCGCCACGGCGCCGCCCAGGCATGCCAGAGGGTGGGCGTCCCCATCCCCGACATCATGGCCCAGGGGACCTGGACCTCTGAGGCGGTGCACGCATATGTGCCCCGCCTCGCCCCTTCGGCCACCCCTCAAGCCCTCTCCTCCATTTTGGTGGAGGGCTCCTCGGCTCCACCTCACGGACTCACCTCATAGGCTGCCTCTGAGCTCATCTCTTATTTATCTTTTTTATCCTGACATTGTACATTTTGCTTATTTCCTTGCATAACATTATCTTGACATTACCTGACATTATCCTGATTGTCCTTATTTACTCATTACCTGCACTATCCTGTATATATTATATTAATGGCATTTCTCAATAAAGTGCCTTTTCTCCACCAATGCCTTATCTTCCTTCTTTGTTGCGCATCGGTCGTAATGCTTGCATTGCAGTTGATGCGAGACAGGGAAGGAGACCCCCCCCCTCTTCCGACCGTTGCTTCTTACATAATCTCCCGCACTTCTTCCCTTATAACCAGCCCGCCTGGCTGCTTCAAGCCACTCGCCAGCCGACCTCCCCACACTGCCTCTCTCCAATATTTGTTCCCACCCACCATCCCTCTCCACTCCTCTCCATCTTCCTAGTGTGGAGGGCTCCTCAGCTCCACCTCACAGACTCACCTCATAGGCTCCCTCTGAGGTCTTCTCTTATTTATCTTTATTATCCTGACATTGTACATTTTGCTTGTTTCCTTGCATAACATTATCTTGACATTACCTGACATTATCCTGATTGTCCTTATTTACTCATTACCTGCACTATCCTGTATATATTATATTAATGACATTTCTCAATAAAGTGCCTTTTCTTCACCCATGCCTTATCTTCCTTCTTTGTTGTGCATCAATGGCTGAGTCACGTAGCAGGGAGCGCTCATTGTGGTGTTTGGTGGCTTACTTTGGTTGGACAGTGTAGGACAGGTTTAACGGCCTTAATGGCTCAGTCACATACCGGGGGTGCTCATTGTGGTGCTTGGTGGCTTACTTTGGTTGCACAGGTTTAACGGCCTTAATGGCTCAGTCACGCACCAGGGGTGCTCATTGTGGTGCTTGGTGGCTTACTTTGATTGGACAGTGTTGGACAGGTTTAACAGCCTTAATGGCTCAGTCACATACCCGGGGTGCTCATTGTAGTGCTTGGTGGCTCACTTTCTCACTTTGGTTAGACAGTGTTGGACAGGTTTAACGGCCTTAATGGCTGAGTCACGCACCGGGGGTGCTCATTGTGGTGTTTGGTGGCTTACTTTTGTTGGACAGTGTTGGACAGGTTTAACAGCCTTAATGGCTCAGTCACGTACCGGGGGTGCTCATTCTGGTGCTTGGTGGCTTACTTTGGTTGGACAGGTTTAACGGCCTTAATGGCTCAGTCACGTACCAGGGGTGCTCATTGTGGTGCTTGGTGTCTTACTTAGGTTGGACAGGTTTAACAGCCATAATGGCTCAGTCACATACCAGGGGTGCTCATTGTGATGCTTGGTGGCTTACTTTGGTTGAACAGTGTTGGCCAGGTTTAACGGCCTTAATGACTCAGTCACATACCAGGGGTGCTCATTGTGGTGCTTGGTGGCTTACTTTGGTTGGACAGTGTTGGACAGGTTTAATGGCCTTAATGGCTCATTGTGGTGCTTGGTGGCTTACTTTGTTTGAACAGTGTTGGACAGGTTTAACGGCCTTAATGGCTCAGTCACATATCGGGGGTGCTCATTGTGGTGCTTGGTGGCTTACTTTGGATAGACAGTGTTGGACAGGTTTAACGGCCTTAATAGCTCAGTCACGTACCAGGGTTCTCATTGTGGTGCTTGGTGGCTTACTTTGGTTGGACAGTGTTGGACAGGTTTAATGCCTTAATGACTGAGTCACGTCCCAGGGGTGCTCATTGTGGTGCTTAGTGGCTTACTTTTGTTGGACAGGTTTAACCGCCTTAATGGCTCAGTCACATACCGGGCGTACTCATTGTGGTGCTTGATGGATAACTTTGGTTGGACAGTGTTGGACAGGTTTAACGGCCTTAATGGCTCAGTCACGTACCAGGGTTCTCATTGTGGTGCTTGGTGGCAAACTAATGCCCAGTGCGCATCTTGTCTTACTACTGATGCCATACATATTTGATGATACTGACCAATGGAGATACTGAATCTCCATTAAGGCCATTAAATCTGTCCAACGCTGTCTAATAGAGTTTGAAGTCAAGTCTTAGCCAAGGCTTAGAGTAATCTCTTCACAACTATTACTACCTTTGCAAAATACTAATATGTATTTATTGTAAGAAGTAGTCAACCGTGTGTTCTTTTGAGTAAAGTTACCGTGTTGCTACGCGGATTTCTGTTGACTTTAAAGGTGGAGAGCGGCACATTCTGCCACATTCTGCAGATCAAGAACACCGTAGTTATATTGGAGAGGGAGGGTAGCCTCATCCGCTGCTGGCATTGAGCAGCCACTGCCATCGCCGGGTTCCCCGTCATCATGCGGACACGTCAGACAACCGGAAGTGGTCAGGTTGCTGCGAGGCCGGCTGTGCTTGGTGAAGCTGACCGTCTCCGACAGACACGGGATGTTGGTGCCGTAAGAGCTGACAACTGCGGCGCACACGGAAACGCCGCCCGCCGGCACGCCGACCACCAGCACCAGGCGCGTCACGCTGCGGGCCGCCAGGGTCACCACCACGTCCTCAGCCCACGGCACCCCGACCGGCACCCGCCGCGGGGAGGCCCCGTGGGAGAAGGACAACAGAGAAGGGTCCACAGCGACGAAAGAAGCAAAACGGCTGACCACTGGGTCATATCGAGCATACCCTTGCAGGATTAGTTTCCCATTCAGTAAGTAGTGATATTGTCTGATTTAAACAGAAGTCGATGTTGATAAATTTAAAATATACTTCAAACGCTTTAATCTGTGCAAAAGATACATATATATGTGTAAATATGTCTGAACAAGAAACTACTAAAATAATAATGTGATCTTTCCATAATTTTAGCCAATCAGAGCTGTTCTTTTCGATTGCAAATGGCCACCCCTTATGGGGGCCGCCATTTGCAATATGTTATACGACCATCGTTTCAGTGGAATAAAGTAATAATAAAGTAATAATATTGCATTTGTGCACCATGTTTATGCCAAATTGTTCTTTATTTCTTTTAATTTTGAGTAAAAATTCTATGGCAGCGAGCATTTGTTTTGATATATTATTAACCAATCGCTGACCGCGAATACCTTTGTAGCGGAAACAAGTTCAAATGAGTTCAACCGTGGCTGGTTGGGTTGCAGCCATGGCTGGTTGGGTCGCAGCCGTGGCTGGTTGGGTCGCTCCGTAGAGCGCTGAATATGCTTATGGGACAACAGGGGCGAGCTATCCCCCTGGAGAGCTGGAGAGCTATGGAGAGCTGTTTAGCGGCATGTTGCTGCAAGTGTGTATGCAGTAAATATTTACAGTTTGAGTTTGCTCAGATAGGTGTAATAAAGCCGCCCTAGAGTTAAACCGTCACACCCTACTGAACTGTACCCCAGTCGGCCACTACACGCGCATCGGCCATTACCAGACTGCCTGGAGGAGTAATCCTGGTATTTACAATGGACCACCATTTATCATTTCACCTATTTTCTACACCTTTACACTCGGGGGCATGTGTGGAATCTCGTTTTAAATATCGCGTCTGCAGTTTGTGTGAAGAGATACATTAACAGCTGACCAGAATTGGACCACTGACGAACTACGTACCTAACATGAAATAGCACAGTACATAACATAGCTCAAGTCACCTCAGCAACGGGCGCGTCCCCTGACGAGTAGTGCAGTTTGATCGGCTCGCTGATAAGGAAGGCCTCTCCGAACGACAACGAGAAGCTGGCCTCATAGGTCGCCCCGTCCACGGGCGGGGGGCGGCCCGAGACGGCGAGCACCACTTCCAGCCGGACGGTGCCGTGCTCAGCCGGGTCGGTGAGGCGCCCGGCGTTGACGACGTCTGTCAGAGTCACCACCGCCCGGTCCCAGACATCCGTCAGCAGCACGGCCGGCAGCGGAGCCGGCGCACTGGGCAGCACCCGGGAAGCAAGTAGCCGAGGTCAACCTCTCACCTAATTATCTTAGCCTGTTTGGTAATGCAACAAACACACAACCACGGGCCTTGCGAGGCGACCTTTGCGTCACGGTTGTGTCAACAGAAGGATGCCATGTCAGTTGGTCAGGTCGGTTTTATTACTGCCCTCATTAAGTATAACATGTGACTCACTAAAACACTCAAACGTGCAACTACTGAATCTTATCTTTCTTTAATTGATGAGGAAACATCTGATACTATATATTAACAAGTGCATCGGACATAATATTTCGTATTTATTGAATGAATTTCTAACAATCCTCAGTCCCCATCCTTATAGAACTGGTCATGTGGTGTTATCATATATTCCATATATGAATATTTTATGTATCTTAGTGATATATCCCAATAAAAATGGATATTTGAGCTTGAACCCAGTAGGTTGTGATTGGTATGCCCAGCAATGAGAACCCCATGGCTATTATTCATAGGTCTATGACATCACACGGGGAAGGGAAGAGTGGACTTACATAGGTTATAACTTTATAAGGCATATTCAAAACCCTTCAAATTTACTTTAAGTGATAGGCTTTGCATTACTTTCCAAGTGTGTAATATGCCCCAGCCTACGTCACTGAGGACAGTCATTATGGCTGAATGGCAAGAATAGCGAGTTTTAACACCTTCAGACCATGGTCGATCCCTAAATAACTATTAGAGAATAGGTGAGTTGCTTCAAGCATTACAAATTATGACTGGACACATTAATTTTGATCATAATAATTGTTCATAAGTAAAGTTCTTTTGGTCAGCTTTAAGATGATCCCGGTTACGAACCTAAATTGCCAGGATGTAGATTTAACCTTAAGGCCCTGTCACACTACGACGCTTCTCGCCGGCGACCGGGCGACGTGTGGTGTTTTTGGGCGAAAATGGGTGAAATATCGAGAAATGCTTGGGGCGCGTTATGCGCGCGTCGGTACACGTCGGTACACATCGGTACACGTCGGTACACGTCGGTACACTATCTTTGACGTTGATGGTCGGCAGACAACGCCGGCGTGCGTTATTGGTCGCCCAAGGTTTTAAGCCTGTCAAAAATAAACAACGACCGGCAGCGCGCTCAAATATATGGGTAATGGGCCTGTCACACTACAACGCTTCTCTCGGCGACCCGTCAGCGTTCAAAGTACTATCTTGCGCGTCGAGAAACGTCAAACTTTTCGGCGGTTTGGGGGAAAAGATCGGCGTCAGCACGGCGCGTTATGCGCGTGTGGCCAACGTGTGTCGACGTGCCGGGGGAAAAAAAATAAAGTTTGGCGCGACGTCTTCATTTAACCTTAAATGTTGCTAGGGCGTAAAACAAAAACGGCCCAGTTTGCGCAACGCGTGAGCAACGACCCTCCCGCGCGCGCCGTCTTCCTAGCGTTCCCATAACGTTATTCCGGCGCGTCCAACGCAGCGCGACGCGCGCCTAACGTCCTTACCCATATATTTGCGCGCGCTGGCGGTCATTGGGTTGTTTTTGACCTGTTGAAAACCTTGGGCGATAAGCAACGCACGCCGGCGTTTCGCGCCGACCATCAACGTCAAAGCTGGTGTACCGACGTCTACCGACGCGCCCATAACGCGCCACCAGCGCTTCTCGATATTTCACCAAATATCGCCCAAAAACACCACACGTTGACGGGTCGCCGGCGAGAAGCGTCGTAGTGTGACAGTCCCATTAGGACGTTAGGCGGTCATCGAGCTCCATTGGACGCACCGGAATAACGTTATGGGAACGCTAGGCAGACGGCGCGCGCTCGGGAGGGTCGTTGCTCACACGTTGCTGTGTGTGTGTCTCTGTGTGTGTCTCTGTGTGTGTCTCTGTGTGTGTCTCTGTGTGTGTCTCTGTGTCTCTGTCTGTGTCTGTCTGTGTCTGTGTCTCTGTGTCTCTGTCTGTGTCTCTGTGTCTGTCTCTGTCTGTGTCTCTGTGTGTGTGTCTCTGTCTGTGTCTCTGTCTGTGTCTGTGTGTGTGTCTCTGTGTGTGTCTCTCTCTGTGTCTGTGTGTGTGTCTCTGTGTCTGTCTCTGTCTGTGTATGTGTGTGTGTCTGTGTGTGTGTCTCTGTGTGTGTCTCTGGGTGTGTCTCTGTGTGTGTCTCTGTCTGTGTCTCTGTGTCTGTCTCTGTATGTGTCTCTGTCTGTGTCTCTGTCTGGGTCTCTGTCTGTGTCTGTGTCTGTGTCTGTGTCTCTGTGTCTGTCTCTGTTGGTGTCTCTGTGTGTGTCTCTGTGTGTGTCTCTGTGTGTGTCTCTGTCTGTGTCTCTGTGTCTGTCTCTGTATGTGTCTCTGTCTGTGTCTCTGTATGTGTCTCTCTCTCTGTTTCTGTCTGTGTCTCTGTGTTTGTTTCTGTGTCTCTGTGTCTGTGTGTGTATCTGTGTCTCTGTGTGTGTCTCTATGTATGTGTGTGTCTCTGTGTATCTGTGTGTGTGTCTATGTGTCTGCGTGTGTCTGTGTGTGTCTCTGTGTCTCAGAGAGAGAGAGAGAGAGACAGAGGCACAGACACAGACAGACGGAGACACAGACAGAGACAGAGACACAGACACAGACAGAGACACATACAGAGACACAGACAGAGACACAGACAGAGACACAGACAGAGAGACAGACAGAGACACATACATAGACACAGACATAGACACAGACACATACACAGACAGAGACACAGACAGAGACACAGACAGAGACACATACAGAGACACAGACAGAGACACAGACACAGACACAGACACAGACAGAGACACAGACAGAGACACAGACAGAGACACAGACAGAGACACAGACAGAGACACATATAGAGACACAGACAGAGACAGACAGACACGGACAGAGACACATACAGAGACACATACAGAGACACACAAGGACAGAGGCACACACAGAGACACACACAGAGACAGACACAGAGACACATACAGAGACACAGACACAGACACATAGACACACTGAGACAGACACATACAGAGACACAGACACATACACAGACAGAGACACAGACAGAGACACACTGAGACACACACAGAGACACACACAGACACAGACACAGACACAGACACAGACATAGACACAGGCACAGACTGAGACACACACAGAGACACACACAGACACAGACAGAGACACAGACAGATACACAGACACAGACATAGACACAGACACAGACAGAGACACAGAGAGAGACACAGACACATACATAGACAAAGACACAGACAGAGACACAGACAGAGACACAGACAGATACACATACAGAGACACAGACAGAGACACAGACATAGACACAGACACAGACACAGACACAGACACATACACAGACACAGACAGACACGGACAGAGACACATACAGAGACACATACAGAGACAGACACAGAGACACAGACAGAGACACAGACACACTGAGACACACACAGAGACACACACAGACACAGACACAGACAGAGACACAGACAGAGACACAGACACAGACATAGACACAGACAGAGACACAGACAGAGACACAGACAGAGAAACATACAGAGACACAGACAGAGACACAGACATAGACACAGACACATACAGAGACACAGACAGAGACACAGACAGAGACACATACAGAGACACACACAGAGACACACACAGAGACACACACAGAGACACAGACACAGACACAGACATAGACACAGACACAGCCAGAGACACATACAGAGACACAGACAGAGACACAGACAGAGACACAGACAGAGACACAGACAGAGACACAGACAGAGACACATACAGAGACACAGACAGGGATACAGACATAGACACAGACACAGACACAGACACAGACACAGACACAGACACACTCAGACACACACAGATACACACACAGACACAGACAGAGACACAGACAGAGACACAGACATAGACACAGACACAGACAAAGACACAGACAGAGACACAGACAGAGACACATACAGAGACACAGACAGAGACACAGACATAGACACAGACACAGACAGAGACACATACAGAAACACATACACATACAGAGACAGAGACAGAGACAGAGACACACTGAGACACACACAGAGACACACACATACACAGACAGAGACACAGACAGAGACACAGACACAGACATAGACATAGACTCAGACACAGACACAGACACATACAGAGACACAGACAGAGACACAGACATAGACACAGACACAGACAGAGACACAGACACAGACAGAGACACAGACAGAGACACAGACAGAGACACATACAGAGACACAGACAGAGACACAGACATATACACAGACACAGACACAGACACAGACACACACACAGACACACACAGAGACACACACACAGACAGAGACACAGACAGAGACACAGACACAGACATAGACACAGACACAGACAAACACACAGACAGAGACACAGACAGAGACACATACAGAGACACATACAGAGACACAGACAGAGACATAGACACAGACAGAGACACAGACAGAGACACACTCAGAGACACAGACAGAGATACACACAGAGACACAGACAGAGACACAGACAGAGACACAGACACAGACATAGACACAGACACAGCCACAACCAGAGACACATACAGAGACACAGACAGAGACACAGGCAGAGACACATACATATACACAGATACAGACACAGACAGAGACACATACAGAGACACAAACAGAGACACACACAGAGACAGAGACACAGACATAGAAACAGACACAGCCAGACATACATACAGAGACACAGAGAGAGACACAGACAGAGACACAGAGAGAGACACATACAGAGACACAGACAGATACACAGACATAGACACAGACACAGACACATACAGAGACACAGACAGAGACACAGACAGAGACACAGACAGAGACACACTGAGAGACACACACAGAGACACACACAGAGACACAGACAGAGACCCACTCAGAGACACAAACAGAGACACACACAGAGACACATAGAGAGATACAGACAGAGAGAGACACAGACATAGACACAGACACAGACACAACCAGAGACACAGACAGAGACACAGATAGAGACATAGACACAGACACAGACACATACAGAGACACAGACAGAGACACAGACAGAGACACACACAGAGACACACACAGAGACACACACAGAGACACACACAGAGACACACACAGAGACACACACACAGACACAGACATAGACACAGACACAGCCAGAGACACATACAAAGACACAGACAGAGACACAGACAGAGACACAGACAGGGACACAGACAGAGACACAGACACAGAGAGAATGCACCGATATACGGTACCACCACGTTGGCCGCGTGCTAATAACACGTAATCACACGCTACGCCAACGTCCAATTTCACCATATTTCCACTATCTTTAACGTTTCTCGACGCGCAAGATTTTATTTTCAACGCTGACGGATCGCCGGGAGAAGCGTCGTAGTGTGACAGGGCCTTTACATAATTAACACAAGGGGTGTTGTGTATATAGCGTGGCCATAGTTTACAGCATACCATTGGGTCCTAATGCCATTGGGTCCTAGTGCCATTGAGTCCTAATGCCATTGGGTCCTAAAGGCCCTGTCACACTACGACGCTTCTCCCGGCGATCCGTCAGCGTTAAAAATAAAATCTTGCGCGTCGAGAAATGTTAAAGATAGTGGAAATATGGTGAAATTGGACGTTGCCACAGCGTGTCAGTAGCGTTTTGGTAGCGTGCGGCCAACGTTGTGGTAATGTATATCGGCGCGTTCTCTCTGTCTCTGTGTCCGTGTCTCTGTCTGTGTCTCTGTGTCTGTGTCTCTGTCTGTGTCTCTGTGTCTGTCTCTGTATGTGTCTCTGTATGTGTCTCTGTCTGTGTCTCTGTGTCTGTGTCTCTGTATGTGTCTGTGTCTCTGTGTCTGTGTCTCTGTCTCTCTCTGAGACACAGAGACACACACAGACACACACACAGATACACATATACACACACAGATACCCAGAGACACACACAGAGACACAAATACACACACATACACAGAGACACACACAGAGACACAGATACACACACAGACACAGAGACACAGAAACAGACACAGAGACACATACAGAGACACAGACAGAGACACAGACACAGAGACACAGACAGAGATTGAGACACAGACAGAGACACAGACAGAGACACATACAGAGACACATACAGAGACACATACAGAGAGACAGACACAGAGACACAGACAGACACAGACAGAGACACATACATGGACACCTACAGAGACAGACACAGAGACACAGACATACACAGACAGAGACACATGCCGAGACACATACAGAGACAGACACAGAGACACATACAGAGACACAGAGACACCTACAGAGACACACACAGAGACACAGACAGATACACATACAGAGACACACACAGAGACACAGACAGAGACACATACAGAGACACAGACACAGACACATCCCCCTTCCCTCCGGCCTCCACATTTCTGCCTGGCACGCTCACCTCCATAACTACCCCGACCCCGCCCTCCTAGACCTCCTTGAGTTTGGCTTCCCCTCGAACTACTCAGCCCCGACCCCCCCCCCCCCCCGCCCTACCTTCACCAACCACCGCGAGGCCCCCGAGAACACCCCCCACATAAGGGAGTTCATACGCGCCGAACTCGCCCTCGGCGCCCCCTTCACTGTCATGATGACCCGCCCCAACCATGATGACCCGCCCCAAGTCCGATCCGAACAAGAGGCGTGTCATCGTCGACCTATCCTTCCCCCCAGGGGCGAGCGTCAATGCAGGCATCCCCCGCCGGGAATACCTCGGCAGACCCCACACCTATAGCCTCCCCTCAGTCGCCGACGTGGCCGCCGTCTCATTGGCGAGGGATCGGGGGCCTACACCTGGTCTGCTGATATTTCTCGGGCTTACCGTCAGCTCCGTGCCGACCCCCTCTCCTGCCCCCTATATGGTATTACACTTGATGGCTTCACCTACGTAGACCTCACCCTCCCCTTTGGCTGTCGCTCCTCGGGTGCGGCATGCATGGGCGTCATGGCCACAGTCACATGGATCCACCGGTTCGACGGTTTCCACGCGCTGGTCTACGTAGACGACTTTGTCGGGTGCGAGGGCTCCTACCTGAGGGCATGCCAGGCCTTTGAAGCCTTCCTCGCCCTCGCCGCCGCCCTCGGGCTTGAGGTCGCCCCGGGAAGTGTCATCCCCCCGCTGTCCGCCTCACCTAGCTCGGCTTCGCCCTGGACAGTGAGGCGATGATGATCCGCATCGCCTCCGACAAGGTAGAGGACCTCATCCTGGCCTGTGAGACCCACATCATCCGCCCAGCCCTCGGCCGGCGCGAGCTCCAGAGCCTCCTCAGGCGCCTGAACCACATTAGCAGTTGCATACTTCCGGCCCGCAAATTTATGAGCCGCCTTCTCGGGGCGCTCCGCGGCTGCGCCTCCCTCACCCTCGACGATGACGCCCTACGGGACCTCAGGTGGTTCGCCCTCTACGGTCGTGCCTCCAATGGCCTCCACCTCCTCTGGGCCCCGGAGGGGCGTTGTCACGTCATCGAGTGCGACTCCTGCCTCTCAGGTGGGGGGGCGTACTCCACCACGCACCACGCAACAAGCCCGGGGCGGACCTCGTCCTCGCAGATGCCCTCAGCCGCGCGCACCTCGTCGGCCCATGGGCCGAGGTGGCCCACTACGTTCACCCGACCCATGACGACTTCCCCTTTAACCCGGGCCTGTGATTCAGGTTTCACCTTGGCCAAGGTCGCCAGCATGGATCGCCCCCGCCTCACCTCCCTCGCCCCCGCGACCTGGAGGAACCGCCGCCGGCAGCCCCAGGACTACGTCGCCTATGTCGTGGCCCGAGGGCTCGATCCCCTTGCCCCCTCCGACTTTGATGTTGCCGCCTACGCTGCCTCCCTCTACTCCTGCGCCCTCGCCCGCGCGTCAGTAAAGAACGCGCTCTCGGGGGCATGCTCCTGGGCAGAGGCAGCGAGGGGGGTGCCCCTCGGGCTTCGACTCCTGCCTCGCCAAGGACGTTTGCCGAGGCGGCGGGCGCATATCAGCCCACGCCCACTCCTGAGCACCTCGCCCTCGCCATCTCACACCTCGCTCGGGTGGTGCCCGCCTCCATTATTCCTCGGGCCACCCTCCTCCTCGGGCACTTCGGGATGCTGAGGCAATCTAACCTGCTCTCCCCGAGCCCCGAGGGTTGGGGCGGACCCCACACCATCACCCGAGGAAACGCCCGCTCCGCCCCCGGGGGGCTCCGGATCCTCATCAGAAGCTCCAAGACCATCTCCGCACCCTCGGCGGTGGCTCTATTCATCTGCTCCTGCTCAGGCGCTGAACTCTGTCCAGTCACGGCCTGGCATGCTGCCATCCACCAGCACCCAGCCCCAACCTCATGCCCCAGCTTTCATTATGCCCTCGGGCCGTCCCCTCGACCCACAAACTCTCACCGCCCTCCTCCGGGGAGCCCTTCACACCCGAGGCGTGCCCGCCTCGGAGGCCTTCACGCTCCACAGCCTCCGCCACGGCGCCGCCCAGGCATGCCAGAGGGTGGGCGTCCCCATCCCCGACATCATGGCCCAGGGGCCCTGGACCTCTGAGGCGGTGCACGCATATGTGCCCCGCCTCGCCCCTTCGGCCACCCCTCAAGCCCTCTCCTCCATTTTGGTGGAGGGCTCCTCGGCTCCACCTCACGGACTCACCTCATAGGCTGCCTCTGAGCTCTTCTCTTATTTATCTTTTTTATCCTGACATTGTACATTTTGCTTATTTCCTTGCATAACATTATCTTGACATTACCTGACATTATCCTGATTGTCCTTATTTACTCATTACCTGCACTATCCTGTATATATTATATTAATGGCATTTCTCAATAAAGTGCCTTTTCTCCACCCATGCCTTATCTTCCTTCTTTGTTGCGCATCGGTCGTAATGCTTGCATTGCAGTTGATGCGAGACAGGGAAGGAGACCCCCCCCCTCTTCCGACCGTTGCTTCTTACATAATCTCCCGCACTTCTTCCCTTATAACCAGCCCGCCTGGCTGCTTCAAGCCACTCGCCAGCCGACCTCCCCACACTGCCTCTCTCCAATATTTGTTCCCACCCACCATCCCTCTCCACTCCTCTCCATCTTCCTAGTGTGGAGGGCTCCTCAGCTCCACCTCACAGACTCACCTCATAGGCTCCCTCTGAGGTCTTCTCTTATTTATCTTTATTATCCAGACAGAGACACAGACAGAGACACAGACAGAGACACATACAGAGACACAGACAGGGATACAGACATAGACACAGACACAGACACAGACACAGACACAGACACAGACACACTCAGACACACACAGATACACACACAGACACAGACAGAGACACAGACAGAGACACAGACATAGACACAGACACAGACAAAGACACAGACAGAGACACAGACAGAGACACATACAGAGACACAGACAGAGACACAGACATAGACACAGACACAGACAGAGACACATACAGAAACACATACACATACAGAGACAGAGACAGAGACAGAGACACACTGAGACACACACAGAGACACACACATACACAGACAGAGACACAGACAGAGACACAGACACAGACATAGACATAGACTCAGACACAGACACAGACACAGACAGAGACACAGACACAGACACAGACACAGACAGAGACACAGACAGAGACACATACAGAGACACAGACAGAGACACAGACATATACACAGACACAGACACAGACACAGACACACACACAGACACACACAGAGACACACACACAGACAGAGACACAGACAGAGACACAGACACAGACATAGACACAGACACAGACAAACACACAGACAGAGACACAGACAGAGACACATACAGAGACACATACAGAGACACAGACAGAGACATAGACACAGACAGAGACACAGACAGAGACACACTCAGAGACACAGACAGAGATACACACAGAGACACAGACAGAGACACAGACAGAGACACAGACACAGACATAGACACAGACACAGCCACAACCAGAGACACATACAGAGACACAGACAGAGACACAGACAGAGACACATACATATACACAGATACAGACACAGACAGAGACACATGCAGAGACACAGACAGAGACACACACAGAGACAGAGACACAGACATAGAAACAGACACAGCCAGACATACATACAGAGACACAGAGAGAGACACAGACAGAGACACAGAGAGAGACACATACAGAGACACAGACAGATACACAGACATAGACACAGACACAGACACATACAGAGACACAGACAGAGACACAGACAGAGACACAGACAGAGACACACTGAGAGACACACACAGAGACACACACAGAGACACAGACAGAGACCCACTCAGAGACACAGACAGAGACACACACAGAGACACATACAGAGACACAGACAGAGAGAGACACAGACATAGACACAGACAGAGACACAGACAGAGACACAGACAGAGACACAGACAGAGACAGACACAGAAACAGACACAGACAGAGACACAAACAGAGACACAGACACAGAGACACACACAGAGACACACACAGAGACACACACAGAGACACACACAGAGACACACACAGAGACACAGACACAGACACAGACATAGACACAGACACAGCCAGAGACACATACAGAGACACAGACAGAGACACAGACAGAGACACAGACAGAGACACAGACAGGGACACAGACAGAGACACAGACACAGAGAGAATGCGCCGATATACGGTACCACCACGTTGGCCGCGTGCTAATAACACGTAATCACACGCTACGCCAACGTCCAATTTCACCATATTTCCACTATCTTTAACGTTTCTCGACGCGCAAGATTTTATTTTCAACGCTGACGGATCGCCGGGAGAAGCGTCGTAGTGTGACAGGGCCTTTACATAATTAACACAAGGGGTGTTGTGTATATAGCGTGGCCATAGTTTACAGCATACCATTGGGTCCTAATGCCATTGGGTCCTAGTGCCATTGAGTCCTAATGCCATTGGGTCCTAAAGGCCCTGTCACACTACGACGCTTCTCCCGGCGATCCGTCAGCGTTAAAAATAAAATCTTGCGCGTCGAGAAATGTTAAAGATAGTGGAAATATGGTGAAATTGGACGTTGCCACAGCGTGTCAGTAGCGTTTTGGTAGCGTGCGGCCAACGTTGTGGTAATGTATATCGGCGCGTTCTCTCTGTCTCTGTGTCCGTGTCTCTGTCTGTGTCTCTGTGTCTGTGTCTCTGTCTGTGTCTCTGTGTCTGTCTCTGTATGTGTCTCTGTATGTGTCTCTGTCTGTGTCTCTGTGTCTGTGTCTCTGTATGTGTCTGTGTCTCTGTGTCTGTGTCTCTGTCTCTCTCTGAGACACAGAGACACACACAGACACACACACAGATACACATATACACACACAGATACCCAGAGACACACACAGAGACACAAATACACACACATACACAGAGACACACACAGAGACACAGATACACACACAGACACAGAGACACAGAAACAGACACAGAGACACATACAGAGACACAGACAGAGACACAGACACAGAGACACAGACAGAGATTGAGACACAGACAGAGACACAGACAGAGACACATACAGAGACACATACAGAGACACATACAGAGAGACAGACACAGAGACACAGACAGACACAGACAGAGACACATACATGGACACCTACAGAGACAGACACAGAGACACAGACATACACAGACAGAGACACATGCCGAGACACATACAGAGACAGACACAGAGACACATACAGAGACACAGAGACACCTACAGAGACACACACAGAGACACAGACAGATACACATACAGAGACACACACAGAGACACAGACAGAGACACATACAGAGACACAGACACAGAGACACAGACAGAGACACATACAGAGACACATACAGAGACAGACACAGAGACACACACAGAGACACAGACAGAGACACATACAGAGACACAGTCACAGAGAGAGACACATACAGAGACACATACAGAGACACAGACAGAGACACATACACAGAGACACAGACACACACATAGAGACACAGATACACTGGGGCATGCTGCCGGTCGTTGGCTTTTTTTTTACATGCTTAAAACCTTGGGCGACCGGCCACGCGCGCCGACGTTGTCCACCGACCATCAACGTCAAAGATAGTGTACCGACGTGTACCGACGCGCGCATAACGCGCCCCAGCGTATCTCGATATTTCACTAATTATCGCCCAAAAACACCACACGTCGCCGGCTCGCCGGCGAGAAGCGTCGTAGTGTGACAGGGCCTTAATGCAAAGGGTTCCATATAGTGAGGGCGGGCACTAAAGGGCTATTAGAAGTGACATTCCGGTAGCGTGTCCTGGGCTCATCTTTGTCACAGTAGCCAATAGGGTATTCCCAGTTCCGCTGTCACAGTAGCCAATATGGTATTCCCAGTTCCGCTGGTCCCTCAGGATGGACTTATAATGCGATCCAGACCGCCGGGGCACAGTTTCAACTTACACGGTGGAACGTAGAGAAAGGTGGTGAATATACGTACACGAAGTCCTATTTATCTAATGTAAGATATTTTCCAGGACAGTTATATAAGTAAGAATAACAGAATGGCAAGAATATGTCATGTTTACGGGGAGGCTAGTTATACTTATAGGTATAAAGTGAGTTTAAAATGTTGGGCCTGTTGTGAAGGATAGGGATGAGATGGGGGGGGGGGACACAAACTCGAACTTCCGGTGTGTAAGCTGAGCTGTGACCCAGCATGCTGGGTCACAGCTTCAGTTCTTGATGCACCAGCGGAATATAGGACACCCGTATGAGGGTTAGTAAGAAGTGGCCTGCAACTATTTGTGTCACGTAGCATCTACTTCTAAAAGCTGCATTACCAGAACGATCACGCTCCACCTCTGTGTAAAAATATACGGATTTTCGATTCTGAATTATATATTGGCCTCGGGCGACGGAGTGGGGACCAAGGTTATGTAATAGAAAAGCAATGGGTGCCCCGCTTGCGTGTGACATATTAGGCTATGTGAAATATATGTTAATACATAGTGCCCAAGATTATGATGAGATGTTCCTATATAAGAGACAGTTAATGTTTGGTGAAATGTTCCCTCTATGCACCAGTAAGGGTGCAAGTGGAGGAGAAGGACATATATATATATATTTATTGTAACTGTCTGCAACTACCTGTTACCACAGGGCCGATGGGCAAGCATACCAGCCTGATCTAGATACATTATGGACACCACCTACAGCTGGGTTGAGTGACAGCTACCCATATTGGGGGTGTCACCACCCATGCTGTGGGGGATGCCTGATTGGCTGGCTGTGGGAGGCCCAGTCACCTGCACCCCTGTGCCCCACCTGACCACACTAGCCTCATTCTGATATTGATTATTCTACACACTTCTGGATGGACTCTTGAAGTGACAACACTCTACTCCTGAATCTTCAGTGAGACACACTCTTCTCTTGAGCAGGAACCCAGACACTCTGTCTGATGCTCCACTTTTCATATACAAACTGATCTGTGTGCAACAACCATGGAACTCCAGTTCAATGGGCTGTAGGCACTGATTCTGATACATCCTAACTAGAGTAATGAGGCTTTGTGTGGACAGAAGGTAAGGGGTCAGGGTGATAGGTCACTAGTAGGTGAACAGGAGTTGATGCCAATAAAGTACAACTTCTTCACTGTCAATCTTGCGTGACTTGTCTTCCCTTTCTTCCTTATGAGTTTTTTTTAGAGGGGCATCCGGTGTGAACTGACAGACCGTCATCAGAACACACCTGGGGAGAGTTTTGTGGTAGCTCTGGGGCTCTGACAGCCGGGGCATCCAGAAGTATTATGTTTCTGACACCATGTTTCACCAGTGTGTGGTTTGTTGCAAAATATCAGCCACACACAGAAAGAGACATCAGTTATATGTCATACATGTAGGCAAACCTTGGACAACTATAATAAAGAAAAATGGGTTATTCATATCTAGCATTAACAATATAGCATCCCTAGGTTTCAGAATTCATTGAACCTCAATAAAAAACGCAAAGAAAGAGAAGCGATCTTAACTTGTTTCCGCATCTGTAGTTTCCCCCAATATTCACCATGGTAACATGACACAAGGTAAACAAGGGTACGCCATGCTCGGTCGGCATCAGCACCTCAAGTTGAAGATGAGGGTAGAAGACGCCTGGAGGCAGCAGGACATCAATGTAAAAAGCAGCCTGGCCACCCTTATAGACAGTCGAGGCATTAGACCCATCCAGAAGGTTCCTTATGTCTATTGTCGGGCTCTAAAAAGTACAGAGCACAGCACATCCATAGTCAGTTGTGAGACAAATTACCTGGATGATGCATATTTAAATAGTAATACGAAATAACTTTGGGCAAATCTTTAAATATTTAAATTATGCTTTTATGTGCTTATATATATGTATATATATGTATAGATGTATATATATGCTTATGTATAATATATATATAATATATAATATATATATATATAATATGCCTGCTATTTTCAAATGACCGAATTGATAGTTGCTGAATGTAGACTGTAGAATGGTATATGCATAGTTAGATTGAACATCAATGAGGCTACCTGCGAGTAGTCGATGGCCCGGTCGTCCTGACGGGCTTCCACGCGCTGCCTGATAACCAGAACTTCATCAGCGCCATCGTCAACATACGACAGTGCGGCCGATATATCCAGCTGGTCAGTTCCAGTCGCCATCTCCGCCAGCGTGACCAACACTTCAAACACAGCCGTGCTCTGCGTGCTGTCAGCGTGCTGCCCGGAGTTGGTGATGGCGGTACGCTGGTAGCTAACACCCACGTGGTTCTAGCACATGGAAGGTGGGAGAGTCGGCTGTGGTATTAGTTCACAAAGTACATGCACGGGCACCAAGATGAAGGCTGACCGAGTGTCACCTATTTGTGTATCCTCTCACCACAGACATGTATACTGGCAGTGGTTAAAGGGGCGAGCTATCACGAGAAGCTACTCAAAACTCACGGGAAATTAACAATTAGTTCTCTGGATTTTCCTGTAAGTATTGTGAGATGTGTATGTTGGTATTTGCAGACAGGTTTTAATTGGGGTTGTCTTAAGCCCCGTTTACATGGGCGAGTTAAAACGCTTCATATAAAACGACTTCCCTAGATCGATTTACATTTGTCGTGTAAACGTGACTCTGAGGCGGTTTAGGGCTGAATCGATTCATATAAATCGGTACATGTAAACCACCTCGCGAGGTGGTTTATATGAAGCTATTCAGCTGGTTCCCGGGCAGCGATAGAGTAAAATAGTGGTGCTCGCCGGCTACAGGCTCAGCTGTAACTAATCGCTGGTGCCCAGCAGTGTTAGGGACCGATTAGGCCGAAATCTATTGAATGCGATCATATTTAACAGAATTACATACTCAAATAATTAAATTTAATTAAATTAACCCTAAATTCCAAGCGATATTAATGTAGCCGCTACATTGGTGTCGTTATTCATATTGTGAATCGACGTATGTAAACTAAACAAATAGCAGTACTCGCCGGCTACAGACTCCCCACTAAGGCTGCTGGTTCCCGGCGCCGACACACTTTCAAACTCGGTCTGTGTAAACGCGCCACTAAAACGCTTCATATAAATCGCTTTGTCTAGATCGTTTTACAATTCCTCGTGTAAACACGGCTTAAGTCAATGTAATTCGACCATGTCGTGACATACATCTGCACGTGTAACTGTGCAGGTTCCGGGTAAAACAGCTAAACAAAGTGCAGACTGCACTTTTCAGGATTTGCGTCTAACGATTAGCACCACGTGACCAGTGCCTAGTCGGCACGTGACCAGTGCCTAGTTTATTTACATTCGCAATAACTCCGCCAATGCAGTGGCGGCCTTAATATCATAGAAGGAACTGCTTCTATCCAACCACAATGCAGAAGTAGTGTGATGCCTACGCCACAAGCAAATCCTCAATAACGCATGCAGCATGAATGTCATGGATCGTACTACAGTACAACCCCATTAAACCAAGCTTGGTTAAACCAAACGATCGGTTAATCAAAACTTTTTTTGGGTAGCCTGGCAAAATACTACTATTTATCATATAAAAAAGTTGGTCAAGCCAAAGTTGGTTAATCCAAATTATCGGTTCATCCAAACAAAATTGTCAGGCCCTAGGCCACTTCCCGTATGGTTAAACCAAACTTTCATGTCGTTATAAGGTCATCTGAGACCCCACTGACTTTTTTATATGATAAATGGTAGTATTTTGCCGGGCCACCGAAAAAAGTTTGGATTAGCCAATCGCTTGGTTTAACCAAGCTTGGTTTAATGGGGTTATGCTGCATATACATAAAAAACAATAATCAAAGTGTCCACATACATTGTATATTACATTCATAATGCACCCGCATTTTTGCCAAAGCCAAGTCAAAGTCGAAGCCAAAGCTTGGTTAAACCAATGATGGATTAATCCACACAAATTTCTAAAGGCCCTGTCACACTATGACGTAACGACGTCAACGTAGGGAGAACGTGAAGAACGTTGAACTTCTTGGCGTAGTATGCAAATTTGGGCACAAGTTGAACGTGGATGCAGCGTAGTGGACGAGAGCATAACGTCGGTAAAGCGTAGTGATACCGTCATTCAACGAGAGAGGATGACGTCATTACGCTCACTGAACGTTATGAACGTTATTCCATCGCCAGAAGAACGCTACGTGATGTTACATACGTCATGCGACGTTGAACGTATGTTGAATGTATGTTCTCCTGACGTTCTCCTGACATTCTCCTGACGTTTTCCTGACGTTCCCATTACGCCACGTGGGCATTTCCATCCGGTTTAATGTGGGTCAACGTAGTGGAACATAGTTGAACATAGTGAGCAGCGTTTGCCTAACATCCGTTTAACGTCATTGATGTTCACTGAACATGAACAGAACGTACGGCGAACGTAAACCCTTACGTTCGAGCTACGTCGAAAGTTTTGAACATGTCCAAAACCTCGACGTAACTCGACGTAACACGACGTAATGTGACATAGCTCGATGTCAGTGTAACGTCATTCTGACGTCATCATAACGTAATCCAACGTACGTCAACGTAATGACGAAAAATCACCACGTTAGGCTCACGTTCGCTCATTAAGTCGTAGTGTGACAGGGGTATAAGGTCCCTTCAAGTTTGGTTTAACGGGCTTATACTGTATCTGAGAATGAAGCAGGATGTGCAAACCAACCACCTGGTCAGCAGCCTGGGCATGCAGATTGACGTCTGCCCATACACATACAAATGAATAATGAACAGCAAAATAAACTTGATTCTAAACCACAAACAGTCGCTGACCTGGGTTGTGTTAATTGAAATGTTCGGTGCTTGAAATGCGAGGTTGGACCCGAGGTGGCGCACCTGTGCGTTGCAGACGTCGAGCACTGTGTGTGTGTGGACGGCACCCACCGCCAGGAGGAGGGCGACCATGTTGGAGGTGGACGGGGCGAGCGTTACATTTAGCCGGACACTCAACGTGCTCCTCACGTACACCACATGTGTGGACACAGTCAGGGCGGCGCGGGGAGCCGTCTGCAGCACAGACAGCCGCACGGTGGGGCAATAATCAATGAAAAGTGCTTCAATAAAATACTCATTCCCTTAAAAATTAAAACACAAGTCACGTTAAGTTTAATTTTGTTAAACGGTTTGAATTTCAAAAACTCGATCAACGTGTACATGTAGTTTGAGTATGATCCTTTATTAGCGTACAGAAAACAATAGACATTTAAGATATGATTGCGTAATACAAAAAGAATCATTTACAGCGTAATAAAAAGAAGAAAAAATTCTTACAAAACATAACCGAATTCAACACATATATATAGCTACTTAGCAATGCAGTCCTTTGACGTTTCACCGTACAGGAGATTGATATAAACCTAGGTGTGGTGGCAAAGTTTATCAATTAAAATGATAAAATATGTAATAATAAATGGAAATATAAAACGATTCAAATCAATTTAAATTTGACAGAATTTCTTCTGATCACAATCTTTATCTGAAAGTCAACAGTAGCCTTTCCTATAATTAGTTGCTGAGATTCTTTAGGAATGTCAAACGTACAGAGACATCTCGCTTCAGTCGGTATCCCCAGTGCCTCGTCAAGTGATTGCCAGCTGGAAAATAAAGAGAGTCAAAGCCTTCTACAAAGAAGCCACACTATTGGTTATTTGGATCCAAACCCTCAGAAGCCATGCAAGAGCTCCATAAACACAAAATATATTTATGAAATACATATAAGAAATTAACTGTCAAGGTTCGGAAGCAGAATGAGGATCCGTAACCTGTTTTTTAAGCTGTAATGAACTCATACAAAAACACCTTGCATCAAAGGAGAACATGTGCATGAAGACTTAATGCGAAGCAATGCTAAATGTTAAAATATTCACATCTAAAAATGATACGTTAAGTCATTAAAATGTCATCTTCAGTCTTAGTTTTACATATATACGTTCTTCAACAGATTGGAATCAGAGCGTCATTACATCCAAAGTTCAAATTAATGTTTCAGTTTTAGCGTGGGAATGTTTAATAATTCATCAATTTAAATACATTACCATATGTTATGCCACTATGCAGTATAGTGCATATATCTGATTAAGGTCGGAACCCATACTGATATGACAATAGACATTGCTGGGACATAAAACCCCAACAAGCAAATCTCTTCAATGGTACCAGTTATAATACAATTACATGAATTACATTTTTGTTGGTCACATACCTACAATATGTGTGATTCAGAGGTGTGAAATGAGGCGTGATAGGTATGAGACCTGACTCTGGTAACACCTCCGATACAAACTTGTGAGCTTTTGTCTTTTTTGTCATTAAGGGTGTGAACTTTTGTCTTGTAAGTTTTTGTCTTGTGGGCTTTTGTCATCTACCCACTTTTAACACACCAGTCAAGTTGTGGAGAAGTAAAAGAAAGTGAACTACTGCGGAGGAGATCCTACTTTGGTCAAAGTCATGTTTAGAGAACTGGAATGTAGATGCGGGGATGATGATACAGATTCAGGACAAGTGCACAGACCATTTCTCTGTTTACATCTATGGTTCCAGAGACCAGCCAGGTAGCTGCTGCAGCGTTCTGCCATGGCTACAAATGTGGAACTCACTTATTTAATATACAACTATTTCGAGTTACTAAGTCACTGCTTTATTATTCTGGTCAACAGCTTTTAATTAAGCATGTAAAGGTGAACTGAAAGTTGATGATTAGCCAATTCAATGGCGCTCCATCCCAAATGTTGATCTACTCCGCCTGCAGTGTGAAGTCATATCGATATTATCCCGACGTAATGGGGCTGTCACACTACGACGCTTCTCGCCGGCGACCCGTCAACGTGTGGTGTTTTTGGGCGATAATTAGTGAAATATCGAGACGCGCTGGGGGCGCGTTATGCGCGCGTCGGTACACGTCGGTACATTATCTTTGACGTTGATGGTCGGCGCGAAACGCCGGCACGCGTTCCCTATCGCCCAAGGTTTTCAACATGTCAAAAACAACCCAATGACCGCCAGCGCGCGCAAATATATGGGTAAGGACGTTAGGCGCGCGTCGCGCTGCGTTGGACGCGCCGGAATAACGTTATGGGAACGCTAGGAAGACGGCGCGCACGCGGGAGGGTCGTTGCTCACGCGTTGCGCAAACTGGGCCGTTTTTGTTTTATGCCCTAGCAACATTTAAGGTTAAATGAAGACGTCGCGCCAAACTTTTTTTTTTTTTCCCCCAGCGCGTCGACACACGTTGGCCGCGCCCGCATAACGCGCCGTGCTGACGCCGATCTTTTCCCCCAAACCGCCGAAAAGTTTGACGTTTCTCGACGCGCAAGATAGTACTTTCAACGCTGACGGGTCGCCGAGAGAAGCGTCGTAGTGTGACAGGCCCATAAGCTCCCGCGACACCACGGTCCGATATCGTCCCCACACGATGTTGACCACCGGAAGAAGCTTGTACTAACGTTGAGACAATGTGAGATTCTGCTCTAAATATGTTGCATAAATGACATCAGATTTCGTTGTCACTTTTTATGGATAACCCAATATACATTAAAGAATTATTTTTAATAATTAGTTTTGGTACCTAATTACTAAATCATTTAGTGATTTGATGGATATAGTCTGGAATATTATAAATAGTTAGTTAAGGAAGCATAAGTTGCCTCAGTGATGTATTCAAAAACATGGATAGACTAGTGGTGCCCTACTGATTTCTGAATCTGATGTCAAATTTCCGATCATGTTGCAACATTTAACCGATATGATATTTCTAATGTCAAATTTCCGATCATTTTGAAATTGTTTGTTTCCTTGTTTGTTTGATGTTTTACAGTCTGGCTACATCCAAGGTCATATCAGTAAATGTGCCAACATGTGGTAGTGTGCACTCATAATCTGCCCTCACTCAGAGCATTATAGTGCTGCCCCATTGGGAGATCAGTTCACTGGCACCATGACCAGATTTCCCACTCAGTCACACTATCCTGACACTGGTCTAACCAGTCCTTAGACTATCATAGAAATGTCAAGCACCAGACCATAGGTAACGACAAGCATTACTTTTCAAGTAATTGGTTTGACTTGTCCACGATTTGAACCCCATGGGGTTCAGGAAGCGGATGCGGATGCTCAACCTATTTGGTCATCTCGTCTTCTTACAATAGCTAACCGATTTAAAGCCTACGATATAAAAATGGCCGATCATTTTGCAGTATCTAACCCATTTGAGACTTCCAATCTAAAATGTCCGATCATTTTGCAACATCTAACGGAGTATCCTCATGCATGCACGAATTTTAGAATGTCTGTGAGGAGATATATGTGCATGCATCTGTTTTTATTTTAGGAGTCAATTGCTACTATTACTGGTATCAGCATATACTAATAGGTTGCTTGTATTGGAATTCTATCTTGTTCACTGAGGGGCGCCACGCAGGGCGACCTGTGTGGGGGCCCGACGTCCGCGCCAATAAAGCAGTGCAGTTTTTATAGCTGGACATGGTGGGTCAGGTACACGAACGCTCAGACTACCCAGGACGCTGTGTGCTGCACCACAGCGCCGCCTGGTGAGCGGCCTCGTCGGGGCGCCTCCGTGTGGTGGCGCCTCCTGCAGCAGCTGGGACCTGAGCAGTGGGGAGGGCTCAAGTAGAATGTAGGCCTCAAAGCCAACATTTACCTAAAGTTTCCATCTTGATCAATTAGACGACCCGTTCATCATCGGTATGGGACCAGACGGGATGGCCAAATGAGTTAGAGCGTCCGTCTCCCGTGGGGTTGTGGGTGAGAACCCTGGTCGAGTCAAACCAATGACTTAAACATTGATACTTGTCGCTTCCTAGCCAGACGCTCGGCAGTATTAGGACAGGGCAAGGACTGGTGTGCTCAGTGTCAGGATAATGTGACTGAGTGGGATACCAGGTCATGGTGCTGGTGGCCTGGTTTCCCAGTGGGACAGCACTATAAAGTCGCCATGAGTGTGCACTGTCATAAGTCGGTACCCGTCCTGATATGATCTTAGATGTTGCTAGGATGTAGAACAACAACAAACAAACAAACATCATCGGTATGATACCTTAAGACAAAAGACAGTCTAGAGGGGTTGTGGTTGTCGAAGTCCGAGTGGAATCAAACACTCACCTCCACCTACCTCTCTGCCTGTAACCGAAACGTAGGGCGTGGTGCAGTTAACGGTTGAACTTAATTCTTTGGGTTTTGGAACTTTCTATTGGCCCTATGGTTTTACTATTAAGTCATTATGTTTATATTGATCTTGAGGGTGCCGTGAGTGACTTACTGCGCGTTGCCTAGGATACACGCTTCTGAATAGACGTCTGTAGTTACGTTTTACCGAAGGCATCCACTTATTGGAACTTGTTTATTGACACCTAAATTGTTCTTACTAAATGTGTTTCCCCTTCCATAGATGTTCTTTCTGATGTTAGTGGAAAGAGGGCTATTTTCAGCAACTGTCGTCCAAGTTCTGAAAGAAGAAGTATTCTATGGCAGTGTCTCTTAAATGCTGACTAAGCGTTTCACGGCTATTGGTGGTGAGCCATGGTTTGAGCCTTCGTGTACGTACCTGCCACTGCCCACAGCACGACGATGCAGCACCACCCACGGACGGGACTCAGCATTGTGCCTGTCAATGACCGATCCTTCCCTGCAGCCTGACAGCCGCCAAAGAAGTAGCCGGATCAAGTACACTCCACACCAAATGATGCCGAGCCGTATTGAGTGCTGGAAACGGCTCACTTTAACGGGTGACTGCTATTGACCCCGGTGGTATCGACTGGTGGTGTTTACCCAGGCCCAGTGTGTGCGCTACCTGATCAGTGACGTGTTTCTCACCGGTAAACAGGAGCACATGCATCCTCTCACTCTATTTATTTGCAGAGTTGTGCAACCAAGCAATACACTGCATTTGCCATTTAAAGGTTACTAACGCATGGCCTGAGTTGCCCTTGTTTCGTCGTCTGTTGCTCTGTAGCTGCAGTGAAATTCCGACCTCTGATCTCACCATCACAACCTGTAACTGTGGAAGGTCAACCTATAACACCGATGGAAATAGCTTACACAACTTCCTCTTTCACACTATTTACAGTTCTTAATATTGTAGTGAGTTGCATTAACCTCCTCAAGTAGATAGGTGTGGGAGGTTCATTGACTCAGAGAGCGTAGATAGTTTAATGGTTAGAATGCTCTTCCTAAATTGCAGAAATATGGGTTTGAACCGGTGTAGTAAGTCAAAACACTACCCCACAAAAACACTACGTTCAAAACACTACGGTAGTGTTTTCAACCTAGTTGAAGATAGGTTCAAAACACTACTGTGGCCACACTCAAAACACTATCCTTAAGTTCAAAACACTACCTTTAAGTTCAAAACACTACTCTAAAAGAATGTTATAATAGCTGCATATTCATTTTCATTTGTAGTAGGGTGATGCAGTATGCAGTATGGTCGGGCAGTATGCAGTACTGTGGAGGAGTATGAAGTAGGGTGTGGCTGTTTGCAGTGAGGTGGGGTAGAATGCAGTAGGGTTGGGCAGTGTGCAATAGTGTGGGGAAGTATACAGTCGGGTGGGGAAGTATCCAGTAGGGTGAGGAAGAATGAGGTAGGGTGGGGCAGTGTGTAGTAAGGTGGGGTAGTAGGGATTGTTGTTGGGTTACATCCTAGCATATCAGGATGGGTACTGACTTGTGACAGTGCACACTCATGGCGGCCTTATAGTGGTGCCCCACTGGGAAATCAGGCCACCAGCACCATGACCCATTATAAAATCCACAGCTGGAATTTGTGGTTGTGTAGGCAGGCTATGGTGAAATCAATACAGGCAAAAAGAGAAAGGAAGAGTATAAAGAGTGAAAGTAGAGAGAGAGCCAAGCCCTCGGATTTATTATTTATAGTAGGACATGGATCTGTTATGGCATACCACCTGACCATATTCTCCAATGAGAATCAAGCATCTACAGCTCTACCAATGAACATCAAGCATTCCTGTGTCCCCATGGTTACAGTCCTCTGCCCACCACCACCATGCAGCGTGGCTCCCTTTGCCACCACCTGCCCTGAGCTGAGTGTGTGGTGATCCGTGACTAACAGAGGGTGGAGGGGGTAGTGAGTAGAGCTCCAAGTGCCCCTTACTATCTGACTAACACACAATGACTATTGACCAGGAGTAAAGTATCACCAGCAACTACATAAACACATTCATGCACCTGGCCCTATATACCTTTTACACCAATAGACTATTTGCATTCCCCCACCAATGCGTTTTATCAGAATATTTTACAACATACTCCACCCCTCCACTTCTTACCACCTGCCCGAAGCAGCGTCGAAAGAAGTTGACATCACTAGGTTGTACTCAATTTAACCCATATCGTATCCATTAACCAATAATGAATAATAACTTAAGTCTAATGGTTTTTTTTTATTGGATAAGGTTTTCTGACTTTGAATAAAAATAATAATAACAAAAATAATTTATACTTTATTTTTATAATCACCATTTTAAATCAGTTATGAAGAATCTATTGCATTTCTGACATCTAATGTGATGTTAAAAGAAGCATATGAACAATTTGCGATCATTTTTAGGCTAATCTGACCTTTTTCCAACTAGAGGTACATTTCTAGAGGTACATTTCTGTCTCAAAGCATCGATCTTATATTAGTACAAATCGGATTTGGCATTTACTACCATTTAGACTCGCATCGATACGCTTGGCCAATTATTTTGTTTCCGGCTGTCAAACTCGAAGAAACCTGAAGACGTCGATGGTAGATGCGTGGTTGCTCGACAGGTCTTCATTGAGTTAATATTACGGATCTCAACTCTATAATAAAACAAGCCTTAAGCAGTTTGAATCAATGACCTAGTTTCACAGACTATTTTCTTGCAAACCCAAACCAAATTCTCCGATTTAACCAAAAATAAGTCGGTTTGAGCGAAAATAAAGGCAGAAATTGAATCAAAATGTCTTTTTGAACAATATGTACAAGTATCAAACATCAAACATCAGATTTAACTAATTTAATCATGAACGACAGAATGCAGTATACCCACAGCATTAACTTAGCATCAAGAGGTAAGCAAAGCAATGACAGTGGTTCGCTTCGAACTTTGAAATTACAATGACCACATCCATATTATTAAATAACAATAGATTTCTAGCTTTTAGCTCAAGTTTTAGATATGCCGGAGCAGTATCACGCATTTCTTCAGCATTTGCCATCGAATTTCAATGTCAATTGTTTCCATCGGCGAAATGTTGATTTTTCATTCAATAAATATATGCCAGTGTTCTCTTCCGAACTACTGCATCGCGTTGCGATATTGATGATATCGATCCAATTCTGACGAGTCGCTATCGATCCCATCATCAAGTCCATATATCGGAACTACTGCATCGCATTGGTATTGATGATATCGATCCGGTTTAGAAGAGTTGTTATCCATCAGCAGCATCATTTAGCAGAAAGTTACATTTGTGTTACATATATCTGATCTTTATTTAATAAAGTATTTTGAATAATACATTTCCTCAAGTATTTTTCAAGTTTTAAATCTATCACTATAGATTCTATAACTATATGCATTTTCCAGTTCAAAGATCATTAATATGTTCATAGAACAACCTCAACAATGTCAATGACAGCATAAGTTAATAATATGTTTGATAATAAATGGCAATATTCAACATTTTATGTCCATGAATTTTTAAGTGAACCAACCTTTTCATGAATTAATGACAATATTCAACATTTTATGTCTATAATTTTCAAATGAACCACCTTTCATGACATATTTATGTCCATGAATTTTCAAATGAACCACATTTTCATGCATAAATTGTAATATTTGACACGTTATATGTCTATGATTTTTCAAGTGAACCAACTTTTTCATGACAAAAATGATAACATTCGACATTATATCTATAAGTTTTCAAGTGAACGAACCTTTTCATGAACAAATGATAATATTCAACATTTTATCTGTCTATGAATTTTCAAATGAACCAACCTTTCATGACAACATGGCAATATTCAACAACTTATGTCTATGAATTTTCAAATGAACCACATTTCCAAGACACATGCATTTGTCTATGAAATTTCAAATGAACTAACTTTCATGACAACAATGATAATATTCAACCTCTTATGTCCATGAATTTTCAAATGAACCACATTTTCAAGACAAAAATGATAACATCCAACATTTTTATGTTCAAGAATCTTCAAATGAAAAATATTATTGTATAAGATTTCTGGGTCAGATCAAAACAATTTTTAGTTTTGTTAGTAATCTAGCAATCATTTACTGTATATTACTACCAGTACACAGTTTTGCAGTGTAATATAGGTTTGTAAAGCCCATATAGCTTTATAGTTATATTAGTTAAATAAAGAAAATTGTATGATATATTCTTTTTAATTGCTTATGATCTCAAAAAAATATATATCATTTCACTTTTTAGCCCAGCTGTTCCTCACAGTCTCGCTCCTATAAAGTCAAATAAATATGTAAAAAATAATTATCACACATAATCATTTTCAAGGCCCAACTGAAAAGTGATTAAGTATGTGTATGAAAAAAAACATTCATTATTTCTGGCCCAACTGTTCCTCACAGTTCACCTCCGAAAAGTGATTATTAAAAAATATCTGGAGATCCTATCAAAAAATATATATATCATCTCATATTATAGCAGAGATGTTCCCAACAGTCTCGCTCTTGTGAAATGAAATCAATATATCTATAAAAAAATAGGAAATCCCTATAATCATTTCAGCTGACCTCCCAACAAACAGTCGCTTTTGTGAAAAATGATTAAGTTCATTCAATACCCTAGGCATTACGGATGGCTCCCCAGGCATCTTCTCTGCTTGATAAGCAGGAGAAAGCATATCAATCTCTCGCTCAGCAAACAATAGGTAAAAAAGGAAGAATCCTGCAGATCATCTTAGGAAAATGAAAAAAGCATCTTCATGCCCTAGGCATTTCCTATGCCTACCCATGCATCAATTAGTGCCTTTGCTTAGCGGAATATTTATGAAGATTCTCTGTACAGAACATTAACAAGAGTAACCATACCTTTGACATTACAACCGAACAAAACAAATGCAACCATGTCTGCCCGGAACATAGGGATACAGAATGATCAATTACTGCCCTGGATCATAGGGATATAAACAGCCGTTCCCTTATTGTTCATTGCCTGTTGCCTATAGGTATTACTCTCTGCTTATGCTGCCTGTAAAATCCTTCACAAATATTGTTTATATTTATTTTTAATCAAAGAAATAATTTCTTTCATAATATCTATTATATTATTAAGTAATATCAATATATAGAATAAATCTCTTTATAGAAAATGAAAGTGTTTTTAAAAAGTTAACTCAATTAGTATTACTTCATAATTTATATTCATTTATATGTTTTGTAATACATATAGCAATATAGAAGATATAGAGAGCTGCTATTCGCAGATGACAGTGCACTGGTTGCCCACTCTGCTGAAGAGATCCAGAAAATAGTGGACGCTTTCTCCGATGCATCAAAGAAGTTTGGCCTGAAGATTAACATCAAGAAGACTGAGGTACTGTACCAACCCAACTCTACAAGAACCCGAGATGGTTGACGGAAACAAGCTGAGCTCTGTTCCGGAATTCACCTACCTCGGAAGCACTATATCAAGTGATGGACGCATCGATGCTGAAATACAGAGGAGAATGGCCAAAGCTAGTGCATCTTTTGGCCGATTATGCCAGAGACTTTGGAACAACCACCATGTGTCCATGCTGGTCAAAGGCAAGATCTACCATGCAATCGTGCTATCCACCCTACTATACGGAGCCGAGGTCTGGACAGTGTACAGACGACAGGTGAAAAAGCTGCATGCCTTCATGATGTGACATCTGCGTTCAATCATGAGGCTAACCTGGAAGGACAAAGTGACAAATAAGGAAATACTCGAACGGACGGCGCTGCCCTCTATGGAAGATCTTCTGATCAAAAAGAATCTCCGGTGGACTGGACACCTCATGAGGATGTCATCAGACAGGCTACCAAAACAGATCCTCTATTCTCAACTGTCTTCTGGTTACAGAAAGAGAGGGCGCCCTCGTCTCCGGTTCAAGGATACCATCAAGAGAAACCTGAAGCTGAGAGACATTAAGACCGACTCATGGACATCACTCTCACAGAGGAGAGCTAAATGGAGAGCGGCAGTCAAGTAATGAAAGCAGTCTTTGTCGCATCGCGACCGACAGCATGATGATGATGATGATGAATATAGAATAGATCATCTAGATATCTTAGTTAATTCATTTCATGTTTCTAAGTATCCTAGGTATTTAGTTATGCTTTTATAAGAATATAAACATATGTATGGAACTCTATCAAAGTTCTGACCGATGAAGTAATGCCCATGCTAATCTTGAGTCAATCAGATAAAATAATCGTGTGCATGACAAAACCCTTCATCTCCATCATGTTTTGTCTAATTTCACTTTACGCCATGGTGAATTATCTGTAAATACAGCTTCAGTCAAGCTGAATAAAATTGTTTAATCACTTCGCGCACGTGGCCGTCGACACCCGATAAGAAATAGACGTTACCGTATACTCGCGAAAAAGTTATCCACTATCGAATAGAAGAACTGTGTCGGCTATTCGCATTCACTTTTTACCCCGTGAGTATGTCGAGTACGAAAAGAGGACCTAGATTAGTAGTCTGGAATAAATTTTCAGGATTTCAGAATTCACAATGATTATTATGGTAGTACAAGAATCAAGCTGTTGTGTTATGCGGCTTTGGTCCTCCACGGATCCACAAAGTAAGATTTTTGGAACTAAGAAAAGTTAATACATTCTCAATGGTGTTTCCCAACAAAAGCATATAACATCTTTGATTTCCTGCATTAGTCTCCGAATTCAGAGTATCACTTCTTAAACCTGATTAGTCAATCCCGAAAATGAATGCAGAGCTCAAATAGTATTAACAGAGCTTATCGAGTATTAATTTAATAACACAGAGCATTTCCGTCATTCGTGTGACAGGTCATATCTTTTCTTAGTAGCTAAACAGTTTCAGCTCGATCCACTGAGTAAGTCCTCGTCTCTGCCACATTGCATAATACTTCAAGTGTCCGCTAACACTTGCCATAGCTACAAACAATTAACCTAGATAAATAGAATTTTGCAACATGTGTGGCTCATTACATAAGTAACAAGTAGGTTTATTAGACTTTCCCTGCCTAAAAGCATTGCTTTTCCGCATGTGCGGATACGCATGTGTCAGTTTGGTCAACAAAGTCTGCGCCTGCACAGCCGGCGAAGCTTTCACATAGCCTCCCTGCTGTTGCGTTGACAGTGCATGCTTAGCCGTGTGCTGTGTGACTGAAGTGTGCCTAATTTTAGAAGCATTGTCTACCCCGACCGGCAGCTCTAGCTTTTCATGTGGCAACTGAAGATGTACGCCCTGTGCATAAGAACTGACACGATAAGGCGTCGCAGCTCTTACAGCATGAATTGCTGAATGTTCAGAAATCCCACTGGCCAAAGACAAGTTATCTACACATTTTCTTAGAGACTTAATCTCACCTTGAATCATTTTCAGAACCTGACTATCTGAACTAGAAGATTTAGAACCTCCCTTAAAAGAGTAAGACTTGGAGAAATCTAAAGAAGAACTATTTAGACTATCCATTTGATCAGAAATAGCTAAACTACCCAGATGTGATTTAGAAAGTCTCTGCTGCCTAATAACAGACCTATCACTAAGAATTGACATTTCAAAAGCTTCCTCAAGAGATTTAGGACGATTGTTTCTACATACCACATGGTATTATCATCGAGTAAGGAGTCAAGAAACCTAGAAAGAAGTATCTCGAAGGTATCAGTACCAAAGACTGCAGAAGGAAGATTCCAACCTTTAGCTGCAGCAGTTTTAAGCTGCTGGCAGTAAGCAGCTACTGTTTCGCCTTCATTTTGTCTCATAGACATGACAATACCTTTCAAATGACTACGCTCATCTGCTGTTAGCAAGGTCTTAGCTATGACTTCCTTTATGTCCCCCCATGACTTAGCACCTTTGTGTTGGAAAGCAGTGAACAGAACCTCATGCAATGTACCAGTTGCATTAGACAACACAAAATGAATGATATCCAAGTCTGAAACATCTGTGAGAGCCCCAATATGTTCAATTAAGTCTATCCACTTGCGTAAAGCTCGTCTGTCTGTCTCATCAAGAAGGGGTACAGACTTCTTGTATGCTTTCAACAACCTATTGTGTACTTCTCGCTGACCATGCTTTACCTGCAATAACTCCGACTTTTCCCTCCGTTCTTCTCTGTCCTCCCTTACATTAAACAATTGCTCCTCATTCTCCTCCCTAATGATATCAAGACTCTGTGACATGAACCTACTGCATGCATCTATCTTATCAGTCTCAGCTGTATATGTACCCAAATCACACTGACCTTGAAACCAACGCTGAAATTCTTCACGCAATTGTTCCTCCTTATGACATGTGACCGGCATTGTCAAACTGCTGTTGTATGCGGTGGTAGAAATAAATTAAAGAATTGTATCCAAGTATAGTTAATTGCCTGAAAAGCAGAAGAAAAGTGAAAAGTCTCACATAGCGTATTACTACACCTCACCGTTCATCCCAAGGTTAAACCAAAAACCGAAAGTAGTCCCCATAAAAAATTCTATTCACCGGCTACACGAGGCTTCAATAACTGCAATTTACAGTAATACCACTACCAAAAACTAATGTAGTTTCTAAGAATAGCAGTGTTTGTCGGAAAAGTCGTCGACAAGCTAATTTTAAATGAAATTAACCCGTGAAAAGAGATGAAACGAATAAAAAACTGGATAGAAGAAAAAACACTACCTAAACAAATCACCAAACCAGTCGTAGTCAATAAGTTCTATACATTTTAAATTAACACTATCTAGTAATTTCTGCAGTCACTACTGTCGTATTAAAAACTATTAAAATGCATCACATGTCAATTTTGAATAGAAATTATATTAAATACGCCATAGCAACTATTAATCAAAATAACCAGTCGTCAGTGTATAGCCTTAGTATATAAAGCGCCAGTCTTTAACGTCGTCAAAACTAACAAGTATTACTAACCGTATGGTGTTAAAGAACATCGTGGTCACCAATTATAAAGTCCACGGCTGGAATTTGTGGTTGTGTAGGCAGGCTATGGTGAAATCAATACAGGCAAAAAGAGAACGGAAGAGTATAAAGAGTGAAAGTAGAGAGAGAGCCAAGCCCTCAGGTTTATTATTTATAGTGGTACATGGATCTGGTATGGCATACCACCTGACCGTATTCTCCAATGAGAATCAAGCATCTACAGCTCTACCAATGAACACCAAGCATTCCTGTATCCCCATGGTTACAGTGCTCTGCCCACCACCACCACCACCACCTGCCCTGAGCTTAGTGTGTGGTGATCTGTGACTAACAGAGGGGGGGAGGGGGTAGTGAGTAGAGCTCCAAGTGCCCTTTACACACTATATGACTAACACACAATGACTATTGACCATGAGTAAAGTATCACCAGTATCATTCATGCACCTGGCCCTATATACCTTTTACACCAACAGATCATTTGCATTCCCCCACCTATGCGTTTTATCGAAATCAATGTATACTGATAGGTTGTTAAGCCGTGCAGCACTATCAGCATATACTAATGCATTGTTAAACCCTCCAGCACTATCAGCGTATACTACTAAGACATGCTTCAAACGCCACAGCACGGTCAGCGTATACCAATATTTCCACATTGGTATACACTGATCGTGCTGATAGTGTTTTGAACTTTGGTAGTGTTTTGAACGTACGTAGGGGTAGTGTTTTGAACTTAACAATAATGATTTGAACTTAAGTTCAAAATAATACAGTAGTGTTTTGAACTTAGGTTCAAAACACTACTGTAGTGTTTTGAACGGGGTAGTGTTTTGAATGTCCTACACTGGCTTTATGCATGATGTTCCAATTTTGTTTGCAACACCCCCGCGATATTATAGTTCATATTCACTGTGCTGTTTGACACTGGTCCCATGACACAATAGTTCATATTCACTGTGCTGTTTGACACTGGTCCCACAACACTATGGTTCATATTCACTGTGCTGTTTGATACTGGTCCCATGGTACCAGAGTTCATTTTCGATGTGCTGTTTGACACTGGTCCCATGACACAATAGTTCATATTTACTGTGCTGCTTGACACTGGTACCATGGCACAATAGTTCATATTCACTGTGGTGTTTGACACTGGTCATCTAACCACGAGAAGGGGGTTAATTGGCATGAATTCAAAATGGCTACGCCCTGAAATCTCAATGTACCATGAACATTTTTATGGTTGGAACTAGACACTATAAATGTATTACCAATAGCTAGAAACATGATACCTCTTAAGCATGTTTAAAATTATCTATGATGTCACTGTGACGTATAAATGATATCACCATGATGTAGAAATGATATTGCCATTATTATATCACACAATTATTAGCAAAAATCAATGAAAATGATCAATAGTAGTTCAAAATTGTCACATACCAAGGATTACTGGTCATCGTCACTTTCAGCATCCTGATCCGTCTCTGACTGGTTTGTGGGTTGTTGCATGAGTCAGGTTGGCACTGTCCACAAGCGGATGTACACAGTAACCCATACTTTCGACAAGTGCAACGTTGTGTACTGCAGCCTGTTGCGCAGTTGCAATGGACGACTTTAAGTAGATTGTTTGGTGCAGCATTCTGATCAATCATTGCTGGGATGAACTGATTGGCATCAGAATTCCATCCCCAGTCCGTTCCTTCAGTGTCAGTCTCTTTTCCTATCCATGTCATGATTTGATAGTAAACTCGGACGGGATGGTATTTAGTTGCAAACGCAGTTGGTGAAGCCATTGTAGTGTTACAAATGATGTCGAAGAAACTACTTTCTTATTTAAAGTACTATGTCAGAATGAAGTTAGAGGATCAGATGTTACATTTCCGCCAAAGAGAAGAATCATTGCTGTCAGTCCATTTTCTTCAATTGTGTCACTTCCCTGGTCTGTTTTAGAGAACGTAACAGCACAAGACTTCATGCCAGTGTCCCCTTTCGAAAGTTTCTGTAACCATATCTTTCTACCAATCCCAAAGATGTGAGACATGGTATCACAACCTGTAAATGTGTGTATAAATAGCAGCAGAGAACATAACTCATTACCTAATAAACACTTTTAGATTATTAATGTTATACATTCAAATTTTGCTTTTTGTCTTGTCTGAATGATAGTAAAGTGACTTTCTCTCTGGTTTTCTATGGTAAGGGAGTGGTTGTACAATATCACAGTCATTGCATCCTTTCTCCTTTTACTATTGGCTGATGATGTCGATTAAACCTTGCTTGCTACAACCTCGTGACAAAAACTCTTCTATTTTCCCATGAATATAGTCTCTGCTGTGAAGTTTACTATGGGATGATTTGTCTGTTGATATCGCAAATGGGTGTTGTCCTTTATGGATGGTTCATCAAGATATCCATCAAAGACAACTGTAGCTTTCTCATAACTGTGAAGAGTAACGTCCACATAGTCATTAGTTATCGTGCCATAACTGCTTCCATTTGTACATTTAACACGGTTCATTAGTGAACCAGCCCATAATGTTCAGTCATTGGTATTTTGTCCAAAACAGCATAACCTGAAGAATTACTGGAATGTTCATCAATTGCTCTAGCAAGTTGGGGTTTGTCTGCTTTCCTGAATATATTGTTGACTTCAAAGAGGGCTGGAGGAAATGGACAAAGTTCAGAATTAAGGGCCTCCTCCAAAGAGACGTCCCCTGCTCTCGAAATGACAAGAAGCCTCTGAAACAACAGAGCAGGGTTTATAGTGCGATCTGAAGTGACTTTGACTGTGGATCCGTCACCCATTTTCTGGCCTTTTGCTTCCACTTGCATGTATATGTAAATACTGGCTGTCTTGTTCAATGACTGTTTTCCCAACTGATTGTAAATCATCAACATTCACATCATCTTTTGCAACAACTCCAGTTACAATATTTCGCAATCTGGGATCCACTGAGAAGGGTGTGCATGATTCAGGTTTTTCTTTAATCTTTGCTAGGTCTAACTGATCCTGTATCATCCGTGATTCTGTGTAGTCCTCCAGTTGTTCACTTGTGGTGAAGCTAAGATTATTGAAATCTTGCATGGCAGCATTATACACAGGACATACTGGGGATGAGAGTGTCCAGAGTTTGTGCTGCTCCTCTGCCATGCCACCTCTTCTTGTCAAACCACCTGTTGACTTTTGTGATCGCATCAATGTCTGTTCGATTACAAGATTACATCCAAGACCAGCCCAGAATTGTTCGGTTCGGCGAATAACATGAAGACCTTCCTCAAAATGTCAATGGACAATCGGATGCTTCTTTTCCAGTTGTTGCATGTTTTGTAGGTACAAATATGCTGATTTCAATTAATTGGAACCCTCATTCTGGGGGCCATACACCCAGCATTCTGTCTATGGCAGTCACCCATATATATATATATATATATATATATATATATATATATATATATATATATATGCATTTATATGTGACAGCCATAGAAATAGTTACATATATAAGTCACACAACACTTGCATATGCCAATCGTCACTGAATCAGTATAAGTTATATAAATGTATACATATATCACACAACATCTACATTTTCTGGTATTCATATATAACCAAAAGTGAGGCAGCGATGACTGGGAAATGTAGATGCTGTGCCCATATATAACTTATACTGTTGCAGTGAGGCCTGTGATATGTAGATGCTGTGTGATATATGTGCACATATATAACTTATAGTATACTGTTGCAGCGATGACTGTGATATGTAGCTGTTGTGTGATATATGTGCACATATATAACTTATACTGTTGCAGTGAGAACTGGGATATATAGATGCTGAGTGATATATGTGCACATATCTAACTTGCACTGTTGCAGTCAGGACTGGGAAATTTAGCTTGTGTGTGATATATTTGCACATGTATAACTTATTCTATTGCAGTGAGGACTTGGACATGAAAGTATTGTGTGACATAGTTATATATAACTATTTCTATGGCAGTCACCTATGTTTTATATATATATATATATATATATATTCACACACATATACACACCAACACCTACAGTTCCATTCCTGGTATCATCCTAGATGTTGCTAGGACATAAAACAACAACAAACATTTCCCAGCTCCCACTGCATCAGTTGGATATATATATATATATATATATATATATATACACACACATATACACACCAACATCTACATTTCCCAGCCCATTGCTATTGTTAAATTTTAGAGCGTGGCCATTTTGAATTCATGTTAATTAGGCATGTTGACGAGGCAACATGTTTAATTCACGCACGAGGCAAAGGTTGACCTCGGCACTGACCTCATTTCCTCCCCATGACTCTGCCACTTCTTACTTGACTCTCGTACTAGCAACTTGAATTTTCTAATTTCTCTACCGGCTGGAGTTAGTGCAACACTGATGTCTTTCTTCTCTGCTTTCTCTTTCAGTTTGGCTGAAACCACCGGGGTTTGAACCTACATGAAATACTACACAACATGCGGAAACGAGCTGCTGAGTGGCGAGGTTCCTCTCACGTCGGTAGCACGAAAGGCAAGGAGCACAAGCATGAGACCGAGGTTTACAGAAGCGTGTGCTGTGTGACAGCCGACTCAACCTAAGTAGTATCTTATGTTCATATTTAACTGTTTGAAGCGCAGCATTAACTTCACTATGACTAGGAATTGTTTTGAAGCATGGCAAAAGTTGCCCTAATTAGGGATTTTCTTCTGAACTAGTCCAAGTATTATGTCTGTTATTCCATTAACGTTTTACGCGGTGATAGTGATAGTGACAGATATACACCTATATCATGGCTGCAACCCTCACGCACAGTTATTCTGGCAGTTTCTGCATCTAGAACTCTAACCCAGTCATTGCCACAAGTTATAGAATTTGCTGTCAGCATTGACTTGTACTAAATAACGGAATTTAACGTTTGCTCCATTGTCCGTATCGTGGTGACAGTAAGTATTGTCTGTCTAGTCTCTGCGTTCAGCCACTTGCTCGCTGTACCGGCGGGCTAGGCACATCAAATGAAAGATTAAAAAATGGTTGCACAGTACTGAAAATTAGTAGACAGGCAGAGCTCACAGAATAGATTATAGGGTTGTTAATATCATTAGTCCTTCCAAAGTTATCTACGATTTAGATTTCTTAGAAATCAATTTTTGTCCTATTGGTTATAGCTAATAAGTTCTGACCACTGGCACTGACACTCAGAATATCCCAACTTTCACTATAGTATTATCTCTGCTTTTAAATCCTTTCAGACAAAATTGCTCTTAGGTGAAATCAAATACTTCAAATATTCCTCTTCGATTGCGCATTTAGATCATTTTAATCGACCCAATGAAAGCTTTAAAATAGATTTTCGAAAAATTAAATGTTCCACATAGACATTCCATTGCTGCCATTGTTTTAACCGTTGTGAGTGTGATATATGCGTAATAGACGTCTAGACCTGTGGTTAATACATGTTAACGATATGCAGAGTTGGGGACAAAGAGATATGCAAATGAGATGACGTCATGGAAAGTTTAGCCGGTGGGTCAAGCGTGCCCTACGCCGTGAATAAACCATTCAGTAACCAGAAGTCAAAGTGTTCAGACGTTGTACTTTCACATGGTGTCAGATGAGGAAGAATGCCGCCCGCAAATACTTTGCCGGGATTGCGGCCGCCTGGTCAGCTTGTCCTCAGCAACAAGGCAAGATCGAACTGGAAAACATGGATCAGAGCATATGATATATACGCCACTGCGGCAGGTGTCATATTGAAAGGAGAACGAGTGCAATGCTGCATCTTCCTTCATGTTGCTGGCGAGGAAGCGCAAGAGGTATTTGCAAATATGACTTTTGCTTTCGCCGATCAAGACAAGATCAAACCGTTAACTGAAGCATTTCGAGTTTATTGTGTCGGTAAAAGCAGTATAATTATCACACGATACAAGTTTAATTCGCATAATCAAGCGTCAGAAAATATGGTGACGTACATCACAGCGTTAAGGGACAAAGTCAAAGACTGTGAATACGGAGCGGTGGAGGAGTCGCTTTTGCGCGATCGAATTGTGGCTGGCGTAAGAAATGTGAATTTGCGGAACAAATTGCTTCAAACTACTGAGTTAACATTGACAAAGTGCATAAGTATGTGTGAAATGAGTGAGTTCAGTTCAGATCTGTTGGGGGACACCAAATCAGACATGGAAAGTTTAGCCGGCGGGTCAAGCGTGCCCTACGCTGTGAATAAACCATTCAGTAACCAGAAGTCAAAGTGTTCAGACATTGTACTTTCACATGGTGTCAGATGTGGGGTTTCACAGTGAGTACCACCGCGGCAGATTCCGCGGCGATCCCGCCGATTTAAACCTGTTTAATTCTGCCTTAGTGTCTTTCCGAATGGACAGAAATACACAATCTAGCTGTCAAATGAAAGATAAATAACTAACTATTTAGGATTGTCAGACTATTAGAAATTATTTTGAATTCTAAACTACTGTTCACCGTTGCTGCTCAAAACAAGTTGTGCTAACCAGGTGACAAGCTGAGAATAGCTACATACTGCTGTGCTATAGTTGATGGAGTTATGGCCTTTAAACTACAGGTTTACTTGGGTGTTGCTCATTGCTGTCCCGGCGGGGTAGGATATTCTAAATTACTCCTTCAACCGCTTGCTCCTTACCCCGGTACCGGTGGGTTAGAATAAATGCGTAGAGGTTTCCTGATCTAATATGCCATTAGTCATGCTTATGATTAACAGAATTTACTGAATAACTAGTATATGAGTACCTGTGTATAGTCCTTCCAGCGCCAATATCTCTATTGACATTTTACTTAAGCACCAACAACAACTACCTCTGTTTGATTTATGTCGCTGCAGAGTTTTTATCTGCTTGGTGACACATTTCGTGCACCTATTATGCATAGTTTCGGAAGTCAGCTCTTCCAGTTCGTCGGGTCCCAGTGCCTGCTAAATCTTGATTTGAAGTTTTCGGAGCCAGCCTCCAGCACGCCCTGAGGCAATGTCTGACTGTGTGAGTACTTGATGTCATAAATCAATCAATTATCCCCTGACAGTAAATAGGCACTTAAATGACTCGTCCTAATAACAGCCTACTCAGGCTACTGCGGCTGTTGAATATTTGTATTCCCACCAATACTTATTACCAAATATGTTATACCCTGTTTATCGAGGGATAGGAACCTTGCCACTCGCCAGCTGCCTCTGTCATCTGATTGAGCTCCGATGGTAGACTACACGTTCACCCGTCTCAGTTCACCCGGCTCCTCAATCGGAATGGATCCGCCTAGACCTCTCGCCTCTGCGCACAGTCGTGGTCGGCTGCCGCTGCTACTGTGCACTTCGATTTCCTCCATCTGGACATTGAATTCCAGGTTACCGATGTGACAGTAACCTGTGCCTTGTTCAGGTGGTTATCATTGCTCGCCCCTCTGCAGCGTTGTGACTGTGTCAATTACATGTGTTCTTCCATATCGCAAGGTCCCAGTTGCCTGCTGTTACTTCATGATACGATGAAATGTTTCGGAGCCAGCCTCCAGCATGCCCCTGCGGCAATGTCATACTGACACGTTATAATTAACAGAATTTGCATGTATCAAGTCATTCTCTTGCGACTCAGCGCTGTTCCGGCACTAGGAAATTCTAGACTACACATTATCTGCTTGGTCCTCGGTGCGGTACCGGCGGGCTAGGTTAATGTAGACTAATTTAAATACACGTTCACCCGCTTGCTTCATTATGCCATTCTACATTCTGTTTTAACGATGTGACAGTAACCTTTGGTATTGTACAGCTTGTTTCATCATTCCGCGATGGTGCAAGCTGCTCTTCTCGAAGGACGACTAAGAAGCGATGGGTGAGGACATCGCCGTTATAGCGCTGACAGACGGCTAGGGAGTCTCTCACCCGGACGGTGCAGGCCAGATGCGCCAAACTTCTCTTCAGTCGCTACTCCTCATCGGAACCTCATTCTTGCATGATAAGTATTGTCCTTGATGATATTGGCAGCTTTTTTCTTTCTCGTTTTGCTTTGAGTATTATGATTAAAACTATATCTACAACCTATGTTGTTGAGTTCGGCCCCGCTGTTCAGGCTGGGGTTAAAGCTATTGCTCGGGTCGACAGTTATCGTTCACTATTGAATACACTGTCGATAATGTAATGGACATGGTCGCGGTTACAAAATGATGCGGTGGTGCTCCGCTGCCTCTACATGTTCCTCTGTCAGACACCCTCATTTTGCGAGTTGCGGACAATAGGTGGGGAGAGATAACAGCTTAGGCATGCCTGTACAACATAGTCACACGTCCATAATTACACACTGGCCCCGAAAAATGACAGTGCACCAGTCGCATGTCTCTTCCGTTATGAGGGCCGTGCATTCTTATACATGCCTAGAAGAAGCTTTGATTGAAACTCGGTTCCGGAAGGGACCTGTTTCTTTGCGCATGTGCTCGGCAGCTATGGTTGATAGCTGCCAAGAATAATTTCGTGATCTTGTGGTTAATTACAAACCAGGTGTTGAACTCCTATTTCCAGATGCCTTGAGTAGGGCTCCATTAAAGTGATGCAGCAAGCGTGATAGTAAGTGATCAGATAGCAAAGAGGGGGCTGCAACAGATCTCAGTTAGTCCTGGTCTTGATATAATTGACTTTGAGCTGTGAGGAGTCGATGTCTAGTAATTTTCTTTATTTTTGCTTTTTTATCACCACAGGCTACTCCATAGCCGAGCACCAACGCCTGGTCTCCATGTACGCATCAGCGTTGGCAGATGGAACCTGCAGAAATAGGAGGATACATGTACAGGTGTACGTTAGATTCTGTCTGGAGCATGGCGTATCTCCGCTCAATCCGACATTATGACATCCTAGCGTTCAGGTCATACCTTGCACTCAGGCTCAGAGCCCCAGGATCGGCTGAGTTACGTAACTCATGTCATGTAGTTCACCGGGCGTTGCCCTTGTCTCCATCTGATTTGTTAAGAATAATTGCCTTCCTTAAACGATTAGGGCAGACTGCATCAGTCTTTATTGCCGCTTTAGTGATAGGTTTCATGACAGTAGTAAGAAAACGTAATCTGACGGCAAACTCAGAGTCTGAGATTGGCCTCACACTCTCATGTTCATTGATGTTCATCCTGCACAGGACTCACTGATAGAGTTTCACTCCACTAATACACGTTCCCGCTCCAGCCCTCCCCTCCATTTCTCACTTCCCGCTAAGCCTTCCTCCATTTGTTGCCCACTCACGGCCTGGAATAACTATGCTAGTCAAGTTTCCCTCCCTAGGGCCTCACCAGCCATTCTCCTCCCGTCAGGAGACTGTTTAACCGCACAAGCTCTGATCAGAGCTCTGAACATTACCCTTACATGACTTAAAACAGGCCGGCTGATGGTCTAGCAATGCGGTACAGAAATACTTGACCGACACGCCTATCTCTAAAGCACCCACAGCACTTTCCTCAATGTTGGGTTAAGTGCTGAGGTTTGACTTATCTCGTGATTGTTGATTGCTGATTGTTGTTATTCTATCTCGCTCCAGGCACTGACTCGGCAACTAGCCAGAACATTAAACGGGGCAACACTAGTCCTCATGAATACACATTGATTCCAAGGTGCCAGCCGCCTTCAGGTGTCCATCAGCGACACCTTGCTATCGGAGCCAGCCTCCTGTTCGACCCAGCGGCACGATTACTGATTTGATTTTATGATTCAATAAATGATTTGTTCTATACATCTGAATTCTAGTCCTTTGTCCGAGTGTCGTGAATTAGGCATGTTGACGAGGCAACATGTTTAATTCACGCACGAGGCAAAGGTTGACCTCGGCACTGACCTCATTTCCTCCCCATGACTCTGCCACTTCTTACTTGACTCTCATACTAGCAACTTGAATTTTCCCCTCCCACCCACCCTCTTTCTAGGGGGTTAAGTGCTGAGGTTTGGATTATCTCGTGATTGTTGATTGCTGATTGTTGTTATTCTATCTCGCTCCAGGCACTGACTCGGCAACTAGCCAGAACATTAAACGGGGCAACACTAGTCCTCATTAATACACATGGATTCCAAGGTGCCAGCCGCCTTCAGGTGTCCATCAGCGACACCTTGCTATCAGAGCCAGCCTCCTGTTCGCCCCAGTGGCACGATTACTGATTTGATTTTATGATTCAATAAATGATTTGTTCTTTACATCTGAATTCTAGTCCTTTGTCCGAGTGTCATGAATTAACCCCCCTCCCTTGGTCGGATTTGTTAAGCCTTTTTTTCTGGGGTACAGTATGACCCCCAATGCATTTAAAACAATACAACAATTTGTTGCAATTCCTTTGTGGTAAGTCCATTATTAATCATATATTGACCCGTCTACTATGTTATTTTCATAATATTTATATTTAAATTTCAAACATTATCTACAAGGCGGGACAGCTGTAGAAATATCTTTATTCAACTAAATAAACCTTTGAATAATATCACCACGTACACAAAAAATATATGTGCAGCACTACAATACCAAGGAGGTAGGGAAGTGAATAAGTTACCAAAGTGCAAATATTAAGACGAGCCTTGCACTCAGCTGTCAGGAGGGCAGAGGCAAGTTAGTTTTATCTTCTGTTTTAGCAAACCGTGAAGACAGCCATTTTATTACATTTCATGGTGTATTTATCAAACCGTGAAGACAGCCGTTTTATTACCTTTCATGGTGTATTTATCAAACCGTGAAGACAGCCGTTTTATTACCTTTCATGGTGTATTTATCAAACCGTGAAGACTGCCGTTTTATTACCTTTCATGGTGTATTTATCAAACCGTGAAGACAGCCGTTTTATTACCTTTCATGGTGTATTTATCAAACCGTGAAGACAGCCATTTTATTACCTTTCGTGGTGTATTTATCAAACCGTGAAGACAGCCGTTATATTACCTTTCATGGTGTATTTATCAAACCGTGAAGACAGCCATTTTATTACCTTTCATGGTGTATTTATCAAACCGTGAAGACTGCCGTTTTATTACCTTTCATGGTGTATTTATCAAACCGTGAAGACAGCGGTTTTATTACCTTTCATGGTGTATTTATCAAACCGTGAAGACAGCCGTTTTATTACCTTTCATGGTGTATTTATCACACCTAGAAGACAGCCATTTTATTACCTTTCATGGTGCATTCATCAAACCGTGAAGACAGCCGTTTTATTACCTTTCATGGTGTATTTATCAAACCGTGAAGACAGCGGTTTTATTACCTTTCATGGTGTATTTATCAAACCGTGAAGACAGCCGTTTTATTACCTTTCATGGTGTATTTATCAAACCGTGAAGACAGCCGTTTTATTACCTTTCATGGTGTATTATCAAACCGTGAAGACAGCCGTTTTATTACCTTTCATGGTGTATTATCAAACCATGAAGACAGCCATTTTATTACCTTTCATGGTGTATTTATCAAACCGTGAAGACAGCCATTTTATTACCTTTCATGGTGTATTTATCAAACCGTGAAGACAGCCATTTTATTACCTTTCATGGTGCATTCATCAAACCGTGAAGACAGCCATTTTATTACCTTTCATGGTGTATTTATCAAACCGTGAAGACAGCCGTTTTATTACCTTTCATGGTGTATTTATCAAACCGTGAAGACAGCCGTTTTATTACCTTTCATGGTGTATTTATCAAACCGTGAAGACAGCCGTTTTATTACCTTTCATGGTGTATTTATCAAACCGTGAAGACAGTGGTTTTATTACCTTTCATGGTGTATTTATCAAACCGTGAAGACAGCCGTTTTATTACCTTTCATGGTGTATTTATCAAACCATGAAGACAGCGATTTTATTACCTTTCATGGTGTATTTATCAAACCGTGAAGACAGCGGTTTTATTACCTTTCATGGTGTATTTATCAAACCGTGAAGACAGCGGTTTTATTACCTTTCATGGTGTATTTATCAAACCGTGAAGACAGCCGTTTTATTACCTTTCATGGTGTATTTATCAAACCGTGAAGACAGCCGTTTTATTACCTTTCATGGTGTATTTATCAAACCGTGAAGACAGCCGTTTTATTACCTTTCATGGTGTATTATCAAACCGTGAAGACAGCCATTTTATTACCTTTCATGGTGTATTTATCAAACCGTGAAGACAGCCGTTTTATTACCTTTCATGGTGTATTTATCAAACCGTGAAGACAACCGTTTTATTACCTTTCATGGTGTATTTATCGACTCAAGTCCGTTCGGTTCAAAAGAAATTCCGAGCGGTCAGATTCAATTAATTGTGAGCATTTCTTTGAAAGTAATTGTCAAGATAACTAACACATTGTGTCCCCAGAGACATTTTTGGTGTATTTATCAAACAAAAGTAATGTCAGTTTCCAGTTGTTGGCTTCAAGTTGCCTAGGATTCACCCGTGTAGAATCAAAGCTCCATGATCCGATAAAAACATCAAATTCTCGAAATCTTCCATATCCAACTTAGTTGCTAATGCCCTCATTAAACGTGTATTGCAGTTTGGGGTCCCATTACTCCGCTCTAAATAATTAAATCAGCAGTGTCCAGAATTTCAGTGTGCACATCAAAATTACGTTAGTATGTTTCAACCGCAAATATATCCAAAGATAACCCTTTAAAGTATAGGTTACTTCAAACTAAAATAAAGTAGATTATTTTGTGACCATGTGTTGCTTTATATATGTACCTATATATATATATATATATATATATATATATATATATATATATATATATGTATATATATATAGGTACGGCAGAAAGTTAAGACCATTGGACTATGCGACCTAAGTGTCTTGGATAACAAGGAAGATGGCGATGTATGTAACCATGTGCTCTGTGATGTCACTTGCTGTGGTTACCAGGGTCTGGCTGCCTTGTCGTCGATATGGCTCCACCAATAGTAAGGTGAGCGGTAGCCCTTGACGGCCGTCGCCCGGCCGAACACGGACAGGTCCATTTGTGGCAGACTGGAGCAGGGGCGGCGCTCATTCTTGTCTCCTTTGTACAGTTCAGCCAGCGAGTATACGTCACCCTCACCACTCTGTTTGCTGAAGTGGAAGCAACAAGTACACAGCGCATCAGGGCTGACAAAATGCATCAAGCTAACATTGCTTATACATGGAAGTGGTCTGCGATACGCCATTTTGTGATTGGGTGCCGCGCCGATCACTACATGGGTCGATTCTATTTACCACACACAAACGAAAAACGGCACGAAAACCGCAGCCGCTTCTGCACATGGAAGCATACTGATGCATCGGCATTCATTTCCCGTTTTGTATCCGCATAATGCAAGCAGTACGGTGCAGATGGGATCTTAGCTTTACTCATGATTGGTTACAAATGATCAATAAACACAGTATGTAATCAATTCACAACAGTACAGGTTAAGAGTGGAATAAATAAGCAAGCAATATGCCATAAGCCATAAATATCCAATCAATTCAAATCAATGCACAATTAACAAGCAATGAATGAGTAATCAATATGAAAATCAATATCTTAGTCAAGAAACAATCAATATTCAATATTTTTAATGCAACCAATATGTAACAAATCCACAATTTTATATTACACAATGGTCATTGAGGTTTAATTAAATGACATTCTCTGGCATAAATATCAGATACACATCCAATATATCGTGATGGTTAATTGCCTATTTAATGCATTCATTAAAGTACACTATTGTTAGTGAGAGACGGTGCTTTTGTAGATTGAAGCAGGTAGTTTAGAGAAAATGAGGTTCCGCACATGCACTAGTACTTGTACTTTTCCAGTGATATATATAAATCTATATATTTATGTATATATACGTATATATACATGTGTAGATATGTGTGTATATATCGTAGAGTATATATATATATATATGTGTATATATGTATATATACACTTGATATTGTTGGCAGTGACACTAGCAATCGTATTGACATTGATGAATTCCAGATACCCTGATAACATTTGCAATGATAATGGGGGACATGTGGCGTAGTTCATTTTCCGACACTTGGTGGCGCATCGGTAGTAGTGGGCCTACACGACCATTGACAATGCTTTGAGTTTGCCAGTACGCGCAGTGCAAAATGTTTATTTTATTCAAAATTAATAGAAATGCAGAATGCTAACCTTATGAATTTAATATAATCTATTCGTTGAATATGTTTTCTATATGTGTACCAAGCGTTTGTCTCTAGGTGGTGTGGTTTTAGAGATATTTGACTTCTTCTGCATGAAGATTTCTCACTGCCATTGACAATGCACTGAGTTTGCCGGTACGCGCAGTGAAAAACGTCTATTTTATTCAAAATTAATAGTAAGACAGAACCCTAACCTTATAAATTTAATATAATCTATTCATTGAATATGTTTTCTATATGTTTACCAAACGGTTTGTCTCTAGGTGGTGTGGTTCTAGAGATATTTCACTTTTTCTGTATGAAAATTGCTCACGGCCATTGACAATGCACTGAGTTTGCCGGTATGTGCAGGGCAAAACGTTTATTTTATTCAAAATTAATAGAAATGCAGAACCCGAACCTTATAAATTTAATATAATCTATTTGTTTAATATGTTTTCTGTATGTTTACCAAGCGGTTTGTCTCTAGGTTGTGGGGTTCTAGAGATATTTCACTTTTCCTGTATGAAGATTGCTCATAGCCATTGAGTTTGCAGTGTGACGGTGTACCAAATGGGCCCACTGGTTCAGTGGCGACGCCAACGGCAGAAATTTGAACTAAAAAGTCGGAAGTCCCCCATTGTTGTGTCAATATTGACATCTGTGCTGATGTTTGTTTCAATGTTGTTTGTAATGATACTAACAATCATAGTGGCTTGTGGCCCGGATAAAGTTTGCAGTGCTAATTACTGTATTGACATCGACAGCTGTGCTGATGTTTGTTTTGATGTTGTTCATACTGATACTAGCAATTGTATTGACATTGATGATTTCCAACCCCGCAGCTCTGATAATGTTTGCAGCAGTATTGATTATATCAACAATTATAACCGTGCTGATGTTTGTTTTGATGTCCATGAAAAACCAGTCAGTGGTTCTGACCCCAGTATTGGCAATGATACAGTGTTGATACAGATGACTGTGTCAGCGCCTGTTTTGATGTATGTTCTTTTCCCTATTGTCACCCCCCGAGTGCGATCACTCGACCACCATGGCTGGCAGCGATCTCCACCACCCAGTCAGTAATGGTGTAGTGAAGAGACGAAGCGACTGGTCTGGTGTCCCAAGTAGCAAGTGCTAGTTTATTGTTTCTCACTCTAACACTTCAACTCACGCGCATGCGTGTCACCGCCGCTGGTACCGGCCTGCACTCTGTACCAGCCATACACTACATCTTCCCCCTAATATTGTTTTTTTGTTTTAAAAAAAAAAAAAATTTATATATATATATATATACATGTTTTTATAAATCAACATACATGTTGTGTGATCAATTCAACAACTTACATTTAACAACTCAACTGATACACATATTTTAACATCTTTAAGCAACGCATATGATATTCGTACATATACATGAACATCCATATATCATTTCATTTCTGACCAGTCTCAGATTCCAACAACCATATCATTTTAACACGAGTACCGTGCCCCGAGTGCCACTACTGCTAGTTATCTAGACGTCTTATAGGTTTTACCTCTCTACCCGATCTAGTTATATAATTTGGCTTACTTGCTTTTATTTCTCGGGCTGCAGTGTTCATGGGCTGCACTGTTCGCCTGTCATCTGCTGGTGCGGGAATCACCATCGACCTGTTTCGTGTTACAACTTTGTTATCATCATTCTTAATTTTATACAAACGGTTATGATGCATGCCTGTGCCCGTTACATGTCCTACAATCCAATGCCCCCTATGATTAACATATCTCACTCGTTCGCCTGCCTTAAGTGTTCGATGTTGCTTTCCTGCACTTTTGTCATGATATTCTTTTTGAACCAATTGACGTTTATCAATTTGTTTCTTTCATGACTGTTGAACCTTGGCTTTAAGAAATCTCGGCATCGTTGGGAGCGGACAGCGTAATTGTCTACTCATGATTAACTGAGCTGGGGATGCACCCAGGTACTGCATGACCGTATTCCGATACATTAACAATGCTAAACAGAAGTCAGACCCATCCGTTTTTGCTTTCTTTGACATTGATTTCACTATTTTTACACACCTTTCAGCCTGTCCATTACTTTTGGGATATAACGGGCTAGAATGTACGATCTTGAAACCATATGTTTTTTCAAATAACTTATACTCATCACTGATGAACTGAGGGCCGTTATCCGATACTACCATGCTAGGTATGCCGTGACGTGCAAATACCTCTTTCATACTTGATATTATCGCTTTACTTGTTGTGGTCTGCAACTGCACTACCTCTGGGTATTTTGAATAATAATATAACTACCATATAACTATCTTGTCCTTCCTGGAACAAATCCACACCTACTTTATAAAATGGAATATCAGGAATCTGGTGTGATATTAATGGCTCTTTCCCTGGACGATCGCGCCCCATTTGGCACGTCTGACATCTAGACACTTTATCCTGTACCTGACTGTCCATCCCAGGCCAGAATACATAATCTCGAGCTATCTGCTTACACTTTACTAGCCCCAGGTGCGAGATATGTATTTTGTTTAACATTTTACACTGCAGCGACCTGGGAATTACAATTCTCGTACCTTTCAATATGATATCATCATGTACAGTCAACTCATCCCTGAATGTGTAATATGGCTTCACTGACTGCTCAACATTACTTTGATCTGCAGGCCATCCATGTTGTATATATTCGGTTAGCTTTCCCAGGCTGCTGTCTGTTTTTGTTTCAAGTGCAATTTCTGCCAACTCGTCCTCCACGTACTCTAGTGCTGCAGTAGACATCACATTATCATATAAGTTTAACGGCATGCTTTTAGTGGTGTGTGCACGTGATAATGTATCAGCAAAAAACATATCTACACCTTTTACATACACTAACTTTAAGTCATAATTTTGCAGTCTTAACCTCATTCGCTGCAATCTTGCAGTCAACATGTGTATTGGCTTTAACATGATATTTACGAGCGGTTTGTGGTCTGTCTCGACTATTACCTGCTTACCAAAAATATATTCATGAAACTTATTGCAGCTGAAACAAATCGCCAGCATTTCCCTTTCAATGACTGCATAGTTTCCTTGACACTTAGTTAACGCCTTCGACGCCATGCTAACTGGTAACCCATCCTGCAACAGCGCCGCCCCCAGGCCACTTTGCGAAGCATCCACTTGCATAGTTATAGGTTTATTCACTTCATAATATTTTAACACTGGCGCTGTAACTAACAACTGTTTTAACTTTGTAAATGCCTCCTCTTGTTCATGGTCCCAGTGCCACGCCACGTCCTTTGACAACAGTATCCTGAGTGGCTTAGCGATTTCGGATAGGTTTGGAATAAATTTATGCACATACCCCACCATTCCCAAAAATCGTTGCACACTGGGTCTATCCGTGGGGGTGGTCATTTCCGTGATAGCCTGCACCCGGTCTGGATTGGGCATCAATCCCTCCCCTGTCAGCAAATGCCTGACATACTTCAGACCATTTTACTCGGGTTTAACTTCAGTCCTGCCTGCTGAACCCTTTTTAGCACAGCTTCTAGTCTCTCATTATGCTCACCTAACGAAGCTGCATATATCAGAATGTCATCCGAGACAACATCCACACCTGGAAGACCCCTTAAAATTTTCTCCATTTCCTGAATGAAGATATCCCCGGCCGTTTTAATTCCGAAAGGAAGCCGGGTGAACCTGTACCTCCCCCACGGTGTGTTGAACGTGCATAGTAAGGAACTCTGTTTATCTAACAATATTTGCCAATATCCACTCTGCGCGTCCAATACCGAAAAGAATTTGGCACCTGAAGTACTCGCCACTACCTGCTCTACCGTTTTAATTGGATAAGGACCGCGTAATATCGCTTTGCTTAGTTTTGTTGGGTCAAGGCAAATTCTTAACTTATTTGGTTTTTTCACAATTGTAATTGAGTTCACCCATGACGTAGGCTCATTTTGCTCAACTATCACCCCCATGTCCAACATTCTATCCAATTCATTTCGCACGGCATCACTAATGGCGTGCGGAATGCGTCTGGGTGGGTCAATGAGCGCTGGTACATTTTCATCTACATGTATAGTTGCATTCACCTTGATACAACCAAGGCCATGAAATACAGATTTATATCTATTTACCATTTCGTCTGTCTTCTTGTGGCTTTGCTCCAATGACTTCCCTTCAACTTTCACCGCATGCACCCAGCTGACAAGGTTCAGGCTGACGCATGCATCTTTTCCCATGATAGCGCAGCCATTGTCGATAACCTGGAACCGTAGGGGCTGACCTTGAACCTTCAGGATGACTTCACCACGTGGACGAATTCGCTCACCCGAATATGTTATTAAGCGACACGTCGGCTTTCCCATCCGCATGTTCGGCATCTTCATGAATTCAGACTCAGGGATAATGTTAGCTTCTGAGCCTGTATCCAACTTGAAACGCACTTGTTCGTCACCCACTTTTATGGTCTCGAACCAGAGACCCGAATGCTCGTCCATGTCAGCTATGGCGCCCACGAACAAGTCTTCATACTCCTCTTCTATTTCGTCGTCCCTCTCACACTCACTACCGCTGTCGTCATCGTCCATGTCAATTGCATTCACAGGTGCCGCCGCTCTCCTACCGCCTCTGCACACCTTGGCGAAATGGCCCATTCGCCCACATGTGATACACTGCTTCCCAATTGCAGGGCAATTGTCACGTGCATGCACGTAACCACACCGGCTACAATTAGACTGTTGTCTTGCTTGGCTGCTTCGCCTACCACCTCTATCAACATTCGCGCTACTCACAGGCATTGGTGCACGGCGAGGTGTTGGGGGGGCGTACCCGGTAGGCGTCACGCCGGCTAATTTCACACACCTCTTTGTCTTGCCTACCGCCCCCTGCCAGCTGTTCGTCGTTATGCTCACTTAAACTGCAAATTTCCAAACATTTGTCTAACGTTAAATTCGACGTTCTCAACAACCTGTTCCTCAACTTCCGGTCCCGCACACCACACACCACCCTGTTACACAACATAGAGTCCTCGTTACTGCCATATTCACATAGCTCCACTCTATACTTCAATTCGCGAATGTACTCTTCTATGTCTTCCGTACCTTGATTATAACTATTAAATTTATACCTTACAATTGTCCTGTTCGCCTTACTCTCACAATACGCTCTGAACGCTTCCGTCAATATTCCAATTTTCTCTCTCTCTCCACCAGCAATGTTCATAGTGTGAAACAGCTTCTGCGCCGGCAACCGGCGATATGTAGGAATGCACAACATTGCACCTTTTCGGGTTTTGATGCCAACCCAGTTGCACCTGCAAACAGCTCATATGAATCATGCCACACTCTCCAATTCAACGCTAAGTTCCCATCTAGCTTGAGGGGCGCCGGTGGTTTCAAACCTTGCAGGGCCATGGTGTTCGTCTGCGAACATCTGACACCATGTAGTGAAGAGACGAAGCGACTGGTCTGGTGTCCAAGTAGCAAGTGCTAGTTTATTGTTTCTCACTCAAACACTTCAACTCACGCGCATGCGTGTCACCGCCGCTGGTACCAGCCTGCACTCTGTACCAGCCATACACTACAATGGTAGCCCCACCACGAATATGAATGGGGACCACGCTGATCAGGGGATTAGGAGTAAATTCAAGTGGGGGTGCAGGCATGGGTGGATGCAGAAGAAAAGAACAGGATTCTCTTTCCCCACCACCAGCCAGGAGAGGCGATGAGTCAAAATAGTGAAGTTGGTTTTAATCCCAAACCCCATGCCATCGGTGAGTCGGGGATAAAAGTTGATGATCCCAGAGGAGCCAGAACTTGGCTAGCCTATGCTGAGTGCAAGGAAGCCAGTTCCCTCTACCAGGTCTCTGCTACCGACACGGACAACCAGACCTCAGAGTTCATGGTTTACCATACGTGTGCTCAGGGTACCTGTGGTTGCTCTCACCGCATAGGCGAAGCAGCAGCTCAGCTTCTCCCTTGTCGCTTCTTCATGGAAGCTTTCCTACATGGTGATAATGATCCAGATCGGGACTATATAATGAGGGGGGTGATATTTGGCTTCCGCATGATTAACGACAGCTGTGACTCCGCTTACAGCAAGTGCAACAATGGGTCGAGCACCAGTGCACTCACACATGCCGCCATGTCCACAAAATTGTAGCACGCAATTGATGTGGATATATTAACTATCAGAAGCAAACCCGAGATTTGCACCCATCCGATCAGCACGTTGCCCAAGCCAGATTCATTCGGCTTTAGAACTATAATTGATTGCCGTGTGCCTAGTGACACATGTATTAATTTGTTTATGGACCAATGCGCAACCAAATTCGCTTACAAAAACATAGATGATGTCACGGATGACATGCTCCCCAGCGATTTCATGTAGTAGTAGATATCTCCGAAGCATATAGGGCCGTCAGCATCCATCCCTCAAGCACATGCTGCCAGGGGCTCTCATGGCAGTTCACCAAGGGGTAACCACCTTCCTAAGGGATAATAGACTCCGCATGGGACTCAGCTCCAGCCCCTTTGTTTTCTTTAAAGTTGCATGGTCCGATGGCACTTGAATTTTTGTCTTATTTTTTAGATAAATATATCAAGTTGATCGTTATCAGCTACTAATCATTAGTCCGGAGTCATTTTGATGGTAAAATGACTAGTTTTGAAGCAATTTGAGCTGAAAGAACACAAAATACTTTCGACAAGCTTTCCAAAAGTCCTCTCGCTATGACCAATATTGATATCTCGCAATGACCACGTGATGTGGAATGACCTAAATAAAATATAGCATGGGTACCTTGTTTTTCTCCTGATGGCGCCATTGCGCCATCAATTGTTTCTTGGCATGTGATGTGATGTGTGTAATATATGTTGATGTCGACACTGTGAGTTCTTTTTGCAACTGTCATTATTTAGAACGTTCTGTAGTGACATCACCCTGTGCCACACTGGGGGTGTTCGGACAACAACACAACTGGAACACACATACATTCTATCTCCGTTTCAATGGAACAGAGGAACAAAATTCAATCATACTTTGATGCACAATTACCCTTTTCCTTCTTCTTTTTTTCTCTTTTAAATATAAATATGTATATATATTGAGTGTACTATAAAGTTAAAAACCATTTATATTTTCAATGAACTTAACAATTAATGGTAATATTTTGTATATAACATAGGAGACTCACAATATTCAATATAGTATTTATGAACAAAATTTCCCAAAATGTTCAAATTAATAATCATGCTTAATTATAACAATTTCACCAGTGAACTCTCTTAATGATGTAAATTAAGGATAAAAATGAATTATGTAAAAGTCTCCCTAGCCTGAAGCTAGCCAGAGGCTTAGTACCGAGGTAAAATAGTATAGTTATACGAGTCTTACCTGGGTATAGATGATGGATAACTGTTGTTTTCCCAAGGTATAAGCCTCGGGTAGACGTGGCCTAGGGCCCGCCCACCACACCCTACCACATCTATTCCGTTCTTGTACCAAAATGAAAACATCATAGTATCCATTGTTTGAGGTCATTTTTATCCTGAATAAGTAGGTAAAGATTGCTGACCCCGGATCTGCTTCCTTCCTTTTTTCATAAGTATTGATTCAATATTTATTTGCTAACATCCATGACATGTAAGACAACTTAAACAAAGCATTTATAAAAACATACAAAATGCAGGGCGTGAAGACCAGAAAATTGGCCTCTCATGATCATTTTCATCGTTTTTCTTTTAATATGTCTTAGTTTTGGCATTAATGGTACTTTTAGTTCAAAAATTAGGGTTTATTTTTGCATATTTTGCTATATTCAATACATTTTGGATGGTTTTGTGTTCATATAAAGTAACATCACTAGGATATTTGCATAAAATGCAGGAAAAAGACATCGGCGATGGAGGAACGCATGGTAGGTCTTGAAGACTAGAAAATTGGGCTCTCCCGATCATTTTTGTTGTTTTTCTTTTAAAATGTCATATTTTTGGCATTGGGGATGTTGGCCGGCTAACATCTGTAATTCGCCAATGAGACGCCAGGTGGATCGTGGTGCAAGCCACGCAGCAGTCACTCGTTCACTGGAGCCTCAGCCGGCAACAAGTATTTCTTAGTGCTTGCTAGTACCACAGACAATGCCTCCGATCAGGAAACGGCAAGGCCGCCCACCTGGATCCTCAGGTGCCTCTCGTCGAGGGTTAAGAATGAGAGGTTTACTCTCATCTTGTCACCAGCAATCCTCATCTGAAGACTCTAGTGATATATCGTCAGTGGCGGAGCAGCCCCCCACACCCCGATCAGTCACCGGTAGCCTCTCCGGGATGGAAGCTCGGCTCCACGCATTGGAGCAACTTGCTGCACGGCCGGGCCTCCCTCCGCAGGCTCCGGTCCCCTTCTCGCCTCCGATGCTAGCTTCAACCCCTCGCTCCGGCTTCTCGTCCATCACTCCGATCCCACATCGCCATCGGATTCCTGAGAGGCTTCCTCCCGTCATCTCTAGGGCGTCCGCTCCTGCCCCGGCTCCCGCTGCCCCGGCTCCCGCTCAAGTTCTCGTCGGCCCTCAACCGTGCCCTGCTCCAGTGCCGACAGCTCCGTGCTCGGCGCCTCACTACCACCAGCAGCAACCACAACGACCGATCACGACAGACTTCCTGCTCAGCTCGACTCATGCCCTCCACAAACCACCCAGGAATGCAATTCTTCCCGCATAACTTTATTACGAGGGGTGACTCTTTTAAGAAGATAGCAATAGGCGAGGCGTCCTGGGCAGAGTATTTCTTCGCGATTAGAGTAATGATTGCGCAACCTGACTTCCCTCGTCCCTGGGTCTCATCGGTCTTTCAACATGAGGAAGACTTAGCGTGAATGGCGATTACATGGGATTGGCCCACCTGCCGACGTTGGTCGGAGAGAGTGTTCCAGATGGTGGCGGATGGGAGGTTGAAGGAAGGGTGGCTTAACCAGGTAGCGATCAAAGATGTCCAGCGAGACGTCTCGACAGAGGCGGTACGGGTTCTACAGTCACGTGGAGCTGCCCAATATAGCTCTGAGTCGCGTTATCAACCGACTAACACAAGTCGGGCCCCTGCTCAATCAACTAGTACTGGCCAATCTAGTCTTCCGGCGCCGGTTAATCCGGCACCAGTGAATCAAAGGGATGAGTACTCTAGGGAGTCTGATGGCAAACCGTGCTACAATTGGAACTGGGGCAAGGAATGTGGCTTTAACTTGTCGCATGGTACTCATCCTGATCGCGCCCCTCATATCTGCGCATGGTGCGCCTACAAGTTTAAACGGGTGCTGCAGCATAGGGAGCAGGAAAGCGGAAATTCCTTGACAAAAAGGCTGCAGAGGCAGCCGGTACAACTGTAAGTTATAGCAATGCTATTATTCACTCAAATGAACCGATTGTTATTATCTCTAATGTAACACAGAATAAGGCTAGTGATTTATTATGTGATACCATGTCCCCGATTTTGCCTTCCTCGGCCCGCTTATCACCAGTAACTAAGCAACCGCAGAGTGCTAATCTCTATGAACCTCAATTAACCGATAAGCATCTGGCGCCAACATCGGCGGAGTTGCAATCTGTAAAGCCTAATCTCCAGGTGATTAGTGAGTTTGGGAAAGTGGAGCATAATAACGAGCCTGACCCTATGACCTCAGCAATTGAACTTATTGTACATGATTCGATAATGTTGAAAACTGATGTTTCTTTCCCACCAATGCCAACTGACTGGTTTGACGCTCCGATTGAAGTAGTATTAGCAGCGTTACCATCAAGTTAGCGCGCTACGTTTGTCCCCCCTCCATCCCCAATTGAGTTTAGAGAGACACTACTTAACTTCTGGCCACATACCCGTGATTTGTCGTGGGTTAATCTTAGCTCTAGCTATAAAGACAGTTATAACGAGACTCGATCCAGTGGTCTCCCTAACTTCCTTTGAGCAAGAATCCCAGTGCCTTCCGGTCTTAGCATTCCAAAATGGCGAGCCGTCCTCCTTAACTATCCAGATATATTACTAGTAGACCACCTAGAATTTGGCGGGCCTATTGATTACTCGTCGTCGTCGATACCTTCCCCCACGTATAAAAATCACTCCTCCTCTCCTGAAGACATTGAGCACATTTCGAGATTTGTAGATAAAGAATTGTCGATGGGTGCGCTATTAGGCCCATTCCAGGCTCTTCCATTTCAACCATGGTGTCAGATAAGCCCGATGATGACAAGACCGAAAAAGAATTCCATACAAAAACGAATAATTATCGATCTAAGTTTTCCGAAAGGAAGAAGTGTCAATTCTGGCATAGTCAAAGGTTATTACCTGGGTAAGCCCTTTAATTTGTCTTTACCGTCAGTGTCAACACTCACGGATAGATTAACAAGTTTAGGCAGAGGTGCGTGGATGTGGGGTGGGGACTTAGCGCGAGCGTATAGGCAGTTGAGAGTTTGCCTGCTCTCTCTCCCACTATTAGGTATCTCGATTAATGGCCAGATGTATCTAGATCTGGCGCCTCCCTTTGGCTGTAGAACATCTGCGTTAGCCTGTGCGAGAACCACCAGAGCTGTTGTATGGCTTCTATGTAATCAGAATATATTTTCATTATGCTATTTAGATGATTTTATTGGTATTGAAGGAACGAAACAGGAAGCGTGCTCAGCCTACGCTGAGTTTATAGATTTAACTGCTCAGCTTGGCCTTAACCTAGCAGTAGAGAAGTGTACCCCCCAAAATTCCATGCAACTTTATATCAACCCAGGCTATGGTGCCAGCAATACTACCACAGGAGATCCTAGAACCTGACTAGGTACTTGGAATGAGGGTCAAGGCTACTGGCCACGAGATTGACCTAATTGGTTGATGGCTTCCTTGTGTGATGGGTTTCTCAAAGTAGGATGAGGTAGTAAATTCACTGATTATTCTATATATGCTGTACCAAATCACTTGTTAATGCACCAATATCTAAGATGGATATATATAACCAAATTAAAATACATGTTTTGGTTTTGAAAAATAAATATTTCATCGGACCATGCAACTTTAAGTTATCAGACTTTATTGTGCATTGGATGGTGCGTAGGGGCCATGATAGGGTTACTAACTACCTTGATGATTTTTTGCACCCTTAATTGAAGGCCTTCATTGAAGGGACCATGGCGCAGGCAGATCTTATGGGGATTTTATGCCTATTAGGTTTGTATGTCAGCTTCAAAAAGCTTGCCTCACCCAGTAAAGTTTGTAAGTTCCTGGGTATAATGATTCATTCACAGAAAGTGAATCTATCTCTCCCGTGGACAACAAATTGGTGAAACTACTGGCATGTATGAGTAATCTTTACACTAGAGAGTGTGCAACCCGCATTAAGATTGACCCTTTGGTGGGCTGATACCCCAGTCACACGAGAGCCACCGTATGACTCTGACCTCCTTACGACCAAAAGGTTGCCAACCTCCCAGCTCGATACATTGATACATTGATTAAAACTAGATACATTGATTAAATGTAACGATACATTGATTAAAAAACGTGGTCGGCGCCAGGTCGGCTTTGTTGGTGTAAAAGCTGGGTGTCGGTTTGGTTTTTGTCGACCACTAGCGATCTGGCGGCGACTGCTAGCGACCTGCCGGCTACTGCTCGCAACCTGGTGCCGACCTTGCATCGACCACATGGTGAGCATGGCATTGCATGTGTTGGTGAACTTTTGCACATTAACACGCTAGAGTTTTTGGCCGTATTATGCGCGGTAAAACGCGGCGCTCATGGGGAGGCAGATCATAACATTGTTATGGTTACAGATAACACCACTGTCATGCATGCGCTAAATTCTGGCAGATCTAAGAAAGCCCAGATCATGCAATGGCTCTATGATAGGTCCACGTCCTCACTGCAACAGAATAAGTTATACATGTGCACATATATCACACACAAGCTACATTTCCCAGTCCTGACTGCAACAGTGCAAGTTAGATATGTGCACATATATCACACAGCATCTATATAGACTATGGCAGTCAAGTTTAACTTCGACATTTCATCAAGATACATTAAGAGCAGTGATAACATCATTTGTGACAGCCTGGTCCGCTTAAATGATCATGACGCGAAGGCGTGCCTTGTAGAAGCCATAGGCCCAAGCTATATGTGTTGCAGCCATATCTTTCAATAAAAAAACTCTTCCTCAAGATACACATGCCCTCGAGGAATACTGCAAAACCCTGATGAGCCAACACATGGCCCGCTCCACGAGATTATGTGTAAATTATATGCTCCACAAATATCTGACCTTTTACAAATTCTATGGCTGCCAGCTTGCCCCGTGTGACTATTGGCAGGTGTGCCTAAATATAACATGGCTAGTTAAATAAATGTGCTACGCTTCTATTTGTTCATACCTAAGCTCTCTCAATTTACCTCTAAAAGCTTCAGGTGACCCAGCATTAGATTAAAATGATTTTAGTATATGTTGATGCTTAGTAAGGGCGAGTCGCTCTCTGGGGGACTCACCGCGCCAGGCTGCCCCTCTGCTGCCAGCACAGCTCTCAACGATACTATCGCTTCTCTTCGATGCGCCGGGTCACATATCCTTCAAGGCGAATAGCTTAACTTTGTTTAGGGGTCTGCTCAGGAAGGCCCACATTACACGCTCAGATGCATCATTGCGCCGGGAAGACTTCACCTTCCACCCATGGGGGGATGTCCATAAGGGTTTTTTGTTTTTTTGGGTCCATTAGTTGTTTAAGCAGGGGAAATTTCAGTCATAGACAACTGGTCTTCCTCATTCCACTGCTGGTCGATAGAAAGCCCGAGCCTACACTTTTACCGACCCAAGGGATTTTTAACCTCCAACACCACATAGTCCTCGTATGAGAGCAACCGGCCTTTGATGACGCTGTAAGTTATACACAGTGGTGGAAATCCAAATTGGCAGAGCTGGGGGCATGGGGAATCGAACCACCGACCCTCAGATTAGGAGTCTGACCTAGAAAAAAGTCAGACACTCTAACCACTCCGCCACAGAGAACGGCTAAGAAATCAAAAATGATCCAATTTGCAGAAAGGTCCCTAGACATTCCCATAGCTAGGGTCTCTCCCCCTCTACTGTGCATGGTCGGGGCGGTGGAGCTCCACTTCGTCCAGCTCCAGGCCTTGCCTCAAGACCAGGCCTTCCACACACCTAGCCCATCAGGTTCTATGCCTATGGAATACTAAAATTATTCAGCGGTGCTCAAAGGCCTCTGCCACCGCTCAGGTCTCAATCCCGACCTATTCTCAAGCCACTCACTTAGGAGAGGGGGAGGGGGGGGGGGGCTACCTACCTCCTCATGGTAGATAGCTCGATCCAGGAAATTAAGAACAGGGGCGATTGGGAGAGTGACTGTGTTTACTTGTATCTACGCGTTTCCCTGCAGGAATGTATCACTGATTATCTAAGGGTCGCTAAGTCTCCCCTGCCAAGCCCTCCTCACCTCCACTTGTCCGCCATGGCCCCTCCATCCTCATCTCAGTCATTCTAGCCTGTTACTCTTGAGTTGGGTTCTATTTGGGTCTTTTACCGCCAATTCATATCGCACCACTTGTCTTCTCTGTTATACCATAACTTGTCTGCTATGACATAGGAAGAATGAAAGAATTATTGGAGAGTGATAAGCCTGTTATTGCCTGTAATAAGCTATGTAGTGCCGCCTCCTCTCCCCTCCCCCTATCCGGGGGTAAGGGGTGGGGGGCTACCGGCATGCACTGCTCCACCCCCTACGCGGGGCTTGACACTCCACTCGATCGAACAGCCAACTCATATCGTACCACTTGTTTTCACTGTTATACCATAACTTGTCTGCTATGTCATAGGAAGAACGAAAGAATTATTATATATATATCCATATATGTATATTAAAAAAACTTCTGAGCGAATGGGGTGTTATGCCCCGCGCAGGGGGGTTAGGTGGAGTGGTGCATGCCGATACCCCCACCCAGATAAGTGTGTGTGTGTGCAGGGGGGGCACTCAAGATCTTATTACACGTGATAATGGTATTGTCACTATCCATATATATGTTTGTATATATATGTATATATATATATATATATGTATATGTATATATATATATACGTATATATATATATGGAAGTATAGTGCGTAGTCCAGCTTGGTGGCGCCGACTAGCGTAAATACTTTGAACCTCGCTGCCAGGCGATACAGGCACGTATGATATTTTCTTTTTAAGAATTAAACCAAGTAGGGAGAAAGCCCCGCGGGTGCCTAAACTTGTATATACGCATATATACCGACTATATATGTATATATATGTATATATCATATGTGCATATATATATGTATATAATTATATTTATATGTTTATATATCTATATTTACATAGATATGTATATATATATATATATATATGCATATGTGTTTATATGTGAATAGATGGGTGCGTATAGATCTATATATGTGTATATATCCCGATACTTGCTCTACTTTAGCTAACTGTGATATCTATACTTGTGCATGTGCGGAGTGTTGTGCTACTTACTGTATGGCCCGCATAGCAGCGCTGAAAGGTTGCAGGAAGGCGTACTTCTGAATTTTGTCCACGTGATCCATTGTGTCACATAATATGCGTGATACGGTCATCTTCCTGATCTCAACCAGTTCGGCTGTAATAATCACGTGAAGATTGGGCACTGTGGTCATAGGTCAGACTCTATTTGTTACAATGAGGCTGACTGCTGCCACAGGGGAAGCTATATTTGTTACAATGAGGCTGACTGCTGACACAGGGGAAGCTTTATTTGTTACAATGAGGCTGACTGCTGCCACAGGGGGAGCCCTTATTTGTTACAATGAGATTGTCTGCTGACATAAGGGGGCTCTATATTTATTATAATGAGGCTGTCTGCTGCCACAGGGGAGATTTATTTGTTACAATGAGGCTGACTGTTGCCACCAGGGGAGCTTTATTTGTTACAATGAGGCTGGCTGCTGCCACAGGGGAAGTTTTATTTGTTACAATGAGGCTGACTGTTGCCACTGGGGGAGCTTTATTTATTACAATGAGGCTGACTGTTGCCACCAGGGGAGCTTTATTTGTTGCAATGAGGCTGACTGCTGCCACCGAGGGGGCGGAATCTATTTGTTACAACAAGGCTGACTGCTGTCACAGGGGGAGCTCTATATGTTACAAGTACAGTTTCTATGTACCTTTGCTGAAGCCTGTTGTTTGGTCGTCCCGTTCGTACCAGAAGCGGTCACCATTCCTGAGGCGCTGAAACTGCCGGGCGATAATACACGCAAAGGTTGGCCCTGCCAGAGCACCAGGCAGCGGCCTCTCTAGCATGGCTCCCGGGAAGATGTCTATGTCCGCCACGTCACTGAAAACATGCAAACCACCTTTTGTACACACAACCGTGTGCCCAACACTTTTTGGGGATACATAGGCCAACTGCATTTTTAAAGAAGCAATTTATTCCAACACATACGCTATTTACAAAAAGGGGGAAACGGTGTGCTTAGAAAGCTGAGGCAGTATTCGATTAAAAGGACCCGGGCGACTTGGGTCACCCGAGTTGTTAGAATTTCAAATAGAACACCGCGAGTGGAGTCAACAAAAACATGTGCCGTGTCTAAAAAGGCCCCACCCCAGTAATCCACGTCTTGGCTGGCGGTGGCTAGGAACAATGATGTCATATTTGCGCTGGTACCATCCCGTAGGATAACAGCTACCAGTACCAGTCCTACATGTTTTTTTGGTTGTAATAACCCAGATTAATGAAATGGAAATATAACTAAACTATGCAACCATAAAATCCTATTTTGCTGTAGTTATATCGGTTATTAAAAAAAAAAAGTTTTGGAATAAGCCACCATTTCTTCCACCCCGAGCGTGGAGAAGCGTATTCGTTTATTCAACCCGAGTCTGTAGGATGTGTGCATGCGCCAAAAAGTGGCTTGGGTGACCCGAGTTGATTAATCGAATACGCACCAAGTGGTAATTAGGGAAGCACAATGCTTGTGATTAAGCTCTCCACGTGTAATGTATGTGGGTCATTCTCAGAAAGTGTACCACATTTTTGGTTCCATGTTACATTGTGAATAATTTTGCCTTCTTTTGGGGGTGGGTAGTAAGTCAAATAATTATTATTGACTATGTGTATTAGTTATGTTAGTGATACTACATGTTTTTAATCTATCCCACAAAATGCATGCACAATTTTCTTATTTGATCTGGGCTAATGTAAAAAATATGAAAATTTGCATATCGACACTATACATATACCCAAGCGGTTTTTTTCCAACTTTTTTTCTTGTAATAAATAATTCCTTTGGCTTAAGTGTAATCAATACAACCTTGTTTGAATTTGAATGATGTTATGAATCTGAGTGATGTTATGGATGTGTGCTAAAATGTTTTTATGGGTGGGTGTTACACAGTGAATTTTAACAGTTTTCTCAGTTTCAATGAGATCAAAATCAAAAGGTGAAAAAACTAAATTTCAACTCTGACATATACACAACATATAAACCTTCGAATGAGTATTGATTCTACTGTTATTTGCAATGTTTTCTGCTATTAATTGGAATGTTTTCATTTTTGGTTTCCATGTCACAAAAGTGGAACACAACTTCTGAGAACGACCCACATATAGCCTAGGCATTACAACCTGCAGTGATCCACTTACACATATATACTCTTCAGCTTAGAGATGGACGACTCGGGCATATCTTCAATGCTATGCCAGGAGTTGGTCACACTAAGTCCACACCACTCTCTGTATTTCATGTAACCTGTCAAATACAAGTATAGGTATTTAAAATAAATTTAAAGCAGTGAGGTTCATTACAGACTAATTATACTAGCATGGCACCGTTGTAACCAGCGTATTCCTAGTTCATTTCTTTCAGGGTGTTTTGGCTTTTTTGGGGTACATTAGTTGAAGAAGGAGGGCAAATTTTAATTGTCGACAATTGGTTTTCGTCATTCCACTGCTCTCTGCCCTATGTTAGTAATGCCGAACGTAGGCTAGGTAGTGACAAGTATCAAATTTTAAGTTCTTTGTTTGACTCGGCCAGGGTTCGAACCCGGGGTTCGAATGTCATGACCTAGCAATACGGGAGCCGGGCGCTCAACTCATTCGGCTACCCAATCAGGTCGTGCTATTGATAACTAAACTGAAACCTGAATTAAAATTGCAACAGTTTACTATCTGTGGCACTTAGTTTCATTAGAGTTGAAACAGAGGTAGAGAGAGGATCGCCTAATCAACACTTACAGATTGACTACTAGAGCTTGCTTTAAGTGTTCTCCATTAATTGGTGTGTTATTACTGCGGAGTATTAACATGTTCTTTGACCATACTACATTGTTTTAAGGCATACACAATCGGTGAATGTGTAACTTTAACGCAACTGACGGCTAGCCTTGAAGCTGGACTTACAAGGGAACCACCATTTTCTCCATAAATCCAGTCTTCTTACCTAGAATTTAAAACCTCTCTAAGAGTACATCGGATTGGGCAGCCCCTTATGCAGTCACATTAAAGTATGTTCCATGCCATCACCATACCGTAAGTGGCAGACCACTGAACCCTCAGCCTCAGTTCTCCACCCCCCCCCCGCCCCGCCCCACACACTTTTTATTTGTTGCTGTTCCTCCATTATTTCCAGTCAACCATATACAATGACAGAGTCAGTCCAAATACAAATGTAAAATTTAAGACCTAAATGCACAGGGATTGGTCCGACTGCTTCACTGGTCACAGCTGGTCCAGTGTATTATCAACAACCCCACCCCAACCACATAATTTATAAACTCACATAACTAACTACACTAGAGTAACATATTGCTATGGAACCTTTAGGTTACAGAATTTCATTGTGTTACATGCTGCAAATTGTGTATTCATCAGTTATTGTATACCTTATTCTATATACCTTTTGTGTAAATAACCCTGAATTGAAAAATGGCTGCAATACCCGTGCTTCTGCACTGACAAAAGACTTATTCAGCAGAATAAACATATTTACCACACACTCACACAAAAGGTGTTACCTTCATGGTTAATTTGGTAGACGTTTCAATTTAGAATAAGAGACACGGTGAAAAGAGCGCTCTTTGGAAATCCTCCTAACACACACTTAAATAACTATGCCAAGTATTGGCAGGCAGATTAATTAGTAATCAGCCATCTTTCTCCGCTGAATCCCTTTAATTGATGGTGCATATTGGTCCTAAAATATAACAGGTATATAGAGTCTGGGCCAACCTTGCACACATTATCGGAAATCTTTTGCGCTGCGAAATCATTATAGTTGTGCTACTAATAATTCACAAACAGCTTACAGTGAGCATGAAACATGAGTTTTGTAGCTACACGCCTTCTTGGCAGCGGGCACGCAGCCCCGACCTGCACCTTATTGACTAGCACGTTGGTGACTGGCACGTTGGTGACCGGCACGTTGTTGACCGGCACCTTGGTGGCCGGCACCTTGGTGCTGACTGCTCACCCGGCAGGCCGTGGTCGCGGCCCCGCTGGATGTTGAGGGCCGGCAGGTCGGTGCCCAGGGTGTGGGGCGGGTCCTCCGAGAAGAGCTTGGTCGTCACCTCCTTGGCAAAGAAGCTGTCTGAGCGCGCCGCCTGCTGACTGAGCTGCCCCAGGAGCACGGCGTCCACCCCGGAGCACCCACTCGCGTGGTTCGTGTACAGCTCAGTAGGACGGTTGAAAACCTGCGGCGTGACACTGCTACTTAGTAATGTCCACCTGGGCAGGTGGTGATTTTATCATTTTTATTTAAATCTAAATAGCTTTGTTAATAATGTGAATACAGAAGCCGCCTCTAAAATGGGGTTGCAGTGGGTAGCTCTATGGTTGTACTTCCCTTATAGCGTTACTGAATGTTGGCCCAAACAAAGCACGGGCAAAGACCACCGAAGTAGCGAAATACAAATTCACTGAATTAAATGCTATAAAGGAAACCTGACCATACCCAATTCAATGATTCCTTAGTCTATAAGAACCTATCAGAGTGTCACTGAAAAGAAGGGCATTATCCGCGTACCACAGTTTAAAACCAGAGCTTTAACACGATGTAAAATAGTGATGTAATCAGTAATGAATCAGATATTTGCTGCTGATTTTCAGTTTTGCTACGCGAAAGTCGTCTTTGGTGCTTTCCTTTGAAAAAGGCCTCAAGCCGTTTTGACAAGCCACGTGACTTGCGTGCATCTCAGTGGGTCGCCATTCAACTACACCACCTGGGCCCTCGTTTCCACAGTTACACCCCCACCAGAAGCGGACGCCACACACCTGGCTAAATTTGAGGTCTCCCATAGAGTGGTACTCCTGGTTGGCGAGTTTGAAGGAGTTTGTGATCTGGCTGTGCCCAAAGCGGAAGGCTGCCGTCTGGAAGGCGTTGCCGGCGTCTGCTCGTACCTGCTCGTCGTACGCTGAAAGCACGGGCAGTGGAACACACGGGCACACTATCGGGCTGAGAGTCAGCATGGATAGTGAAACACAAATGCACACTGTTGAGCTGAAAGTCAGGCCAGGCACACTGTCGGGCCGACAGTCAGCCCAGGTAGTGGAACACACAGGCACACTGTCAGGCTGACAGTCAACCCGAATAGTGGAACACAAGGGTACACTGTCGGGCCGACAGTCAGCCCGGGTAGTGGAACACAAGGGTACACTGTCGGGTGGAGAGTCAGCCCAGGTAGTGGAACACACAGGCACACTGTCGGGCTGACAGTCAGCCCAGGTAGTGGAACACATGGGCACACTGTTGAGCTGACAGTCAGCCCGAGTAGTGGAACACACAGGCACACTGTCAGGCTGACAGTCAACCCGAATAGTGGAACACAAGGGTACACTGTCGGGCCGACAGTCAGCCAGGGTAGTGGAACACATGGGCACACTGTCGGGTGGAGAGTCAGCCCAGGTAGTGGAACACACAGGCACACTGTCGGGCTGACAGTCAGCCCGGGTATTGAACACACAGGCACACTGTCGGGCTGAGAGTCAGCCCGGGCAGCCAGTACGAAACGCAGAAATCATCTAAAAGTAAAACACCTATTACATTTCCTTTTCTTTTTCTTTTTTTTAAAATCAAAGATATTCTCTTTGAACAGTCTATGAGAAAGCATTTAACAAAAACGATACACACACATTCATTAGTTATGATGTGAGAAGGGGTTCCATTAGTGGTTGTTCTAGATTTGGATGGCTAATTTCTGGTTTATGATCGGAGTATGAATTCTAGGGTGTTTCCACACTAACAATCCCCCCCCCCCCCATTTTGTTGTTGATTCAAGTGTTCTTCTGTTCGTGGTGTGTGGGTGTTGGGGTGAGTATAGCAAGGGAGAGGGACTATATTTGGGTATTTTACTGTGTTTGACATAATAACTGTTGTGTGTATACATAAGGAATGTGTTGATACATTGTTTTATTGGGGAATCGTGCAATCAGTGACACTCGGGTGGATGTGTGAGACTGCGGGTGCGAGTGCACTGCGCTTACCGTTGTAGTAGCCGTGAGTGCGCAGCTGCAGTCCATATCTGCGTAGCTGGCTAGTGCCCAGCGTGGAGGGCAGGTACTCGTTGAAGACAATGTGCTGCCACACGGCGCCCAGTACGCGTCGCGCCGCCTGGTACAGAGCCTCCCCGCGCCACTCGGGGTGGAGCGCGTGCAGCCTGCCGCAACCAGCAGATCCCAGTCAGTGGTATGCACACAGGTGTTAATGTATGTCTGGTTGGGCAAGCATGAGGTGCCGTACTATGGTGCTGTACCAGTTTGTGTACATGGCTGGGAAAGCAAGATTCCCCTCAGGACCTAAAGCTTATCTCAGCAAGGTCAGTCTTCACTCACCTCGCTATTTAGAATCATTTTAGAATATATCACATCACCTTGGAGAAACTCGCCCTCCCCCTTTACAAGACCCAGCCATCTCATTTGACTGTTAGATACATTTCAGCGATATCGTGAAGCTAAAACATGCATATCCAGCCACCAATTGCTACATTTCAGTGATATCATACAGCTGGTACTTGTTTATCCAGCCACTAAATGATACATTTTAGTGATATCGTAAAGCTTGTACTTGTCTATCCCAGCCACCAATTGATACATTTCAGTGATATCATAAAGCTGATGCCCACTTATCCAGGCACTAATTGATATATTTCAGCAATATCGTAAAGCTTGTACTTGTCTATCCAGTCTCTAATTGATACATTTCAGCAATATCGTAAAGCTGGTACTTGTCTATTCAGCCACTAATTGATACATTTTAGCAATATTGTAAAGCTGGTACTTGTCTATCCAGCCACTAATTGATACATTTCAGCGATATCGTAAAGTTAGTACTTGTCTATCCAACCACTAATTGATACATTTCAGCAATATCGTCAAGCTTGTACTTTTCTATCCAGCCTCTAATTGATACATTTCAGCAATATCGTAAAGCTGGTACTTGTCTATTCAGCCACTAATTGATACATTTTAGCAATATTGTAAAGCTTGTACTTGTCTATCCAGCCACTAATTGATACATTTCAGCGATATCCCAAAGCTTGTAGTTGTCTATCCAGCCACTAATTAATACAATTTCAGCGATATCGTAAAGCTGGTATTTGTCTATCCAGCCACTATTAGAGCTCTACATTTTAGCCATATCATAAAGCTGGTATTTGCCTCTCAAGCCACCAATAGCTACATTTCGGCGATATCATGAAGCAGGTATCTGCCTATCTGGCCACTAATAGCTACATTTCAGCCATATCATAGAGCTGGTACCCGCCTATCCAGCCACTAATTTATAAATGTGCACTAATTTCACTAATTTCACTAATCTCAAATCAATGCTGTCTCTGGCCGGTTCCTGCACACAATTACGATACAGGTAAGTCCAGGTCGGACATGGCTGGTTCTGACTGGGTTCTTATTGCTGTTTTGTGTTAGGAATTCATTATAAAGAGCAGCATTGAGCTTCATTGTGCTACCCCATATTGTCATTGGATATGCCTGAGACTCACCTCTCTTCCAACTCGTTGTGGTAACGGTGGAAAGTGGTATGTATGGAGGCCAGTCCCACCTGCTCGTTAACGCGGGTGTCTCCTGGAATAACCAGCTGTGCTTGAGACCCTCACAATACAACTTAATAGTAGCGATCGTGATTAAGAAGAAACACTAGAAATTCCATGAAAATACATGGGGCCATAATTGGGTATGTGCTTTGATAGCATGAATCATATTACATTACCCGTGTTAACTAAATAACCTTGATAATTAAGGATAGCAATTTGCAAATTGAATGCATTGCAAGCTCAGAACACATTGTATAGAACAAAGCTCCTGCATATGATGCGTGTTGTTATAGTGATAGATAACAACGACCATGAACGATGCCAACATTACTATTATCACAATAACTAGATATGGATACCAGCCAGGAAGCAATTTTTGGTGGGAGTGTTGTCCCGACAGTTGACCAGCTTTTCGTTCAGAGGAAGCAGTCCCTTGTAGTGACTGTTTTCATTTGGCGTAAGTCGAAGCCGTCCTCGATCTGATATAGAGCACAGGTAGAAGCATTTATCGAACATGGTTTCCCGCAGATCTGGTAGAGCGTATGTTATAGCCACAGGGTGGTAATGAAGGATCTAACAGGTCAAAGTAAGCATTCATTCATGACGTTGTACGTTAGTGGCTGTTCTTATTTTGACTACCTCACAGCCTAAGCATTCATTCATGATGCTGTATGTGAGTGGTTGTTCTTATTTTGACTACCTCACAGCCTAAGCATTCATTCATGATGCTGTATGTTAGTGGTTGTTCTTATTTCGACTACCTCACAGCCTAAGCATTCATTCATGACGCTGTACATTAGTGGTTGTTCTTATTTCGATTACCTCACAGCCTAAGCATTCATTCATGATGTTGTATGTTAGTGGTTGCTCGTATTTCGACTACCTTACAGCCTAAGCATTCATTCATGACACTGTACATTAGTGGGTGTTCTTATTTCGACTACTTCACAGCCTAAGCATTCATTCATGATGCTGTATGTTAGTGGTTGTTCTTATTTCGAATACCTCACAGCCTAAGCATTCATTCATGATGCTGTACATTAGTGGTTGTTCTTATTTTGACTACCTCACAGCCTAAGCATTCATTCATGATGCTGTACATTAGTGGTTGTTCTTATTTCGACTACCTCACAGCCTAAGCATTCATTCATGACGTTGTACGTTAGTGGTTGTTCTTATTTCGACTACATCACAGCCTAAGCTGAGCTCATTCAGACAGGGGTAGCCAGACACAGTATTGGTTTTGGGAAGGTGAATATTTTATTTTTATTATATTTATTTTAGAGTGTATGGAAATTAAATCAGTCTATGTCTTCTAAGTCCAAGTAAGCCTCCTCTCGAGGGACCGAGGAGTCTGCCAAGGAGGACCCCCAAGCGCAGCCTTAGAGTTAGATAGTCATAATAGAGGGTGAGTCGGCATGGTAAACCTTTAATGTCACTAGCCCTGAGCTGCTCTGCTGAGTGTCTTTCTATAGGTGGTGTGACGTGAGTAGTACCGGACGCCTCCACCAAGCGGCGTGTCGGCAAATAGTGACAAAATAAGGGCAAGTACAAGGAGATGTTCTGTGGTTTGCACTGGCATGTGTATCAACAAATCCCCAAGTGTTGCCACACCTTGCAGTTATCAGGGAACGCTGTATACAGTAACCACGATTAATGCTGGCGCACCTTGGGTGCAAGTCGACCGAGTTCTTATTAGTCAGGGGGCCAAAGGCCCAAAACAACCTTAGGTGTGAAAGTGCGTACTAATGCAATTTTATTGCAGATTGTGATAGTCATATACCTATATTTTGAGAATCAGGAGGGTGCCATTCTGGCACCCTTGAGCAATTTTTTTTATAACCCGTTTTTGATATGATGTCATATTGGATCAAACCAGCATTTTTGTGCCGTTCTACATTAGGGGGTAGTCTTCATATATCAGCTGTAGTATCATTTCTAATTCACATAGCACTACATATATTATACCAGAAGAAAGGATATTGAAGTACCTTTCTCCTGATATATACAACTTCTATGTATGATACGAATGTGTAAATACAGAAAGGCTCAAAAGGAATTATTACTGCCAACTCACGGTAATCAAAATGTACATTTTTTTGTGGAAAAACTAATCCCGATAATAAAGAAAATAATATGTCACTTGCAGACAATTTATTTGTCTCATTCATGGCTATTTAATTAATGTATAGGTGTGAAGATGCTATTCAGGTAAAATTCCCATCTAAAACAATTTTAACAATGCCTGGTCGTCTGTCAAAGTGTTCAGGACATGTCAATCAACAAAACCGAAAATGTTCAAAATATGGTTAAACTTGGATACCTTCAAAGACTTATGACATTATTGTGTTTGCAGATGTTATTTAAACACAAATATTACTATTCTGTAAAACAAGGTATGGAAGTGGTGTTTTGACCATTATATTCATTTCCAAACTATATAAACAGCCGTTTATATACTCCTAGCTTGAACCTGTGAGCCATCATAGATGATACCTGAGGTGAACAATGGAATCCTCAGCAAAATGTTTCTTCCCAGGCTGCAACAAGACGGAGGGAACCCTCGTTACTGGAAAGGAACAGCGAATAAAAAACATTATTTCTGCAAGCATATCACGTGAAGATTTGATCCATATTGGGCTCCAAGAAGACCTCGACAACAATCCAAACCTCGCCTTACAGTTTAACAAGTCCTGCGTATCCAGCTATACATCAAAGACACATATTGCTAGGGAACGAAAGCGCATAGGAACCACTGGCGATCGATATACCTAGGATCTCAAAAAAGGCCATGAAATCAATCAACATGGGGACTAAGACCGCTGTCAAAAAGTATTAGTTTGACGGACAGAAAAAGCCCAATCCTCCCAACGTAGCCCTGACATATGGAATCGCATACGACCTACTGTGTAAGACAACTGCTAACGTCCACAAAGCCATGGAGAGGGACTTAGCTTGGCTCGTGTCCATCGGACAGAGTACAGACGACGAAAAACCGATCCCAGAGTGGTCAGGACCAATGACAGCTTCATCCAGAGAAGAAGGCAGGGCTGTTGGTATGGCGAGCCACTTTGTATTTGGTCCTCTCATTGACCTACCGCCTGCTCACCCCAACACCATCTTGACCACGCTGATTTTCATAGAAGAGTCCCTAAGGCAACAACGCTACATCCATCTGTCAGCAGACATGCAGCTTTACAAGATCATCATGCAGGTTAAGTGGGCGGATCCAGATCGCTGGAAGAGCTTGATTGTTCGTCTGGGAGGGATGCATACCCTAATGTCTTTTGTTGGATGCATCGGCACCCTGATGAACAGCAGTGGACTCGAGGAACTTCTGGAAGCAGAATTCAAGGGCGTAGGAAGTATGCTGAATGGCAAGGCATGGCCGAAGGTGCTCCGGGGCTTACGGATGGTGGTAGTGGCACTACTGCGGCCATTGATCTCAGCGGAGACTACACGGAGACTACTGTGGAATCTCTAGAAGAGCAACTAGACACGATCTGCATGTCACAAACAGCACGACTCTGGGTGCACTGCTTGATCATCCCACTGCTGACCGCCCATCTCTATGTGCAAGCTGAACGAGAGGGAGACTGGCTCCTGCACATGTACACTTTGAAGAGTATGGTTCCATACTTCTTTTCAGCATGCCATTGGCACTATGCCAAGTATATCGTCTGGCACCTACAAGACATGGCATCGTCTCTTCCATCTGAATTACAAGATGCCTTTCTGAGAGGAGAACATGTTTGTCGTCATCGCAAGGGAGTGTGGAATGCTGTCTTCTTGGATCAGTTTGGGGATCAAACCTACATCCGGTATGGGAAGGCCAAGGGGGGTTTGGTGGAGAAGTCATTGTCAGATGAACAAGTGGCAGAGTGGACCTTATCATATCACATCTGCAATGCTGTCTCACTTGCGATGGACAACATGTTCGATGAGACGGAAGACGAGGATCAGGAGGACAGCACAGGAAGACACAAAGAAGAAGGGAAGAAATGACGACAACTTGACAACGAAGACAGGAAGAAGATTATCCTTGAAGTCGAACGCCACACCAATCCACTCCTGACTAAAGCCACAGAACCATTGTATATAACATTATAAATGGTCTCGTAGCTGCAGATGAAGTGAACGTGGATCAGTCCGTCAGCATAGGAGGAATCATGGCCGCTGAATTCACAGGAAAGCTTCCTGATGGGTTCTATGTCCCTCTCAAGAAAACTGTCATAACTATGGAAGTAATGAAGAAGAAGATGAAGGTAGGGGACTCCAGTGTATACAATATGGAAAAGCTGTATGCACGTTTACTAATTGTATCCCAGAAGAGAGATGTGGAGCTTTCCGACTTATTCGAGTATGAATTGGCTCGAGTGCCAACTGCCCTCTTTGACGATTATGGAGATATGCGCAAGGGAAGCAAGTCGGTCCTGGTGTCGAAGTTGGCCATCAGCTACAAAGAACCACCACCTACAGTTGATGTCCAATTGATAGACGGGAATGAGGCAATCTACCACACCCTGTGGCCAAAAAATGCAGCAATGTCTATGTTAGCCAAAGGATTCATTTCCTCATTCACTCGTCCGTATACCACGTATGTAGTATTCGACTGCTACCAGGAGCACTCCATCAAATCTCATGAACGTTGGTGACGGTCAAAGGGTGCTGCTCCACAAGACTACAACCTGACAGACGAAACGGTACTTCCAGGCAGGGACATCATCATGAAAAGTGACCAGAACAAGAAGAGCTTCATCAAGCACCTGTGTACTGCAGAGAACCCCAATGAATCTGTGCACATCATCGGCGAGGAATGTCCATATACACACGAAGAAGCAGATGTCAAACTCATCAACTACCTTCTTCATCTGCACCAACAAACAGAGCATATCCAAGTCCTCGCTGATGATACGGATATCTTCGTCCTACTGGTATACTTTGTGTGGTGCTATAATTCCCCTGCTCAGGTATCCATGAAGAAGTACAACGGCGAGGTCATTGACATCAACGCAACGGCCATGGCACTTGGAGACAGATCTCAAGATTTGATTCCTGCTCATGCCCTCTCAGGCTGCGATAGCGTATCGTATCCATATGGCAAAGGGAAGGCTTCCGTGTGCAGTATGCTACTGAAATCTAAGGTTCCACTTCAGGCATTTGCAGATCCTGATGCATCAGAAGAGGACTGGACAAGGGAAGGCTTCCAATTCTTGTCCTATTTGTATGGAGGTGTGGTGGTGTCAACACTAGATGGGCTGAGATATCTACTGTTCAGCAAAAAGAAGGATCCACCAAAGATTAAGAGCCTTCCTCCAACGAGCGAAGCTGCTCTACAGCACATCAAGAGAGCCCATATCCAGGTACTAACATGGCGAGCGGCAGACCAGCTACACTCACCAGATTTTGATGTTAGTCAGTATGGATGGGAGTTGAACAAAACCCTTCTTTGCCCTGTCAATGGCACTTCCACTGCTGCCCCACCATCCCTCATGCAATTTGTGGCATGTGGTTGCAAATCGAGCATGCCATGTGGGAGCTTCAAGTGCAGCTCTCGGGCAGGAGGGCTTTCCTGCACGACATACTGTAAATTCGGAGCAGACGAGGGATGCTCGAACGAACACACAAAACATGAATCTGCCCCATTCATGGATGGCGACGAGAACGACGAGGACGATGATGAGGAAAACGCAGAGGACTGATGGATTGGATCCTGAAACCTGAATCATGTGAAATGATGTGTCACAAACGCTTTATGTATGACACGTATGGCAACCTAAATGAATAAGACAATACACCATGTCTGTTTGTTATATTGGTTTATGTACTATTTCCCAAAGAAATACTACAATGTAGTTAAAAGCCATTTGACATATTTCAAATTCATCTTGTGAAAAGTGTATCTCTGCATATGTCCGATCTTATTCCGCAGTTAGTTTGGTTTACTTATGTAGCCATCAATTGCTTTGTTTAATATTGTTTTCATTAAATGTATAAATAGGATTGGGACTTGCTTATTCCAATTTGATACATATTTGAGGTACAACTACTACATTTATTATTATTTTAATAGCAAAAATATCACACTGAAATGAGTATTTCGCAATATTTTTCAGTTTGAGTTGTTGATGACAATTGCTTGTGAATGTATACTGTGGCATGTATATTTGCTCTACAATGATAACTTTTACACCATGAGAACGGTACTTCAATATCCTTTCTTCTGGTATACTATATGTAGTGCTAAGTTAGAACTGATACTATAGCTGATATACGAACACTACCCCCTAATGCCGCAAAAAATGCCAGTTTGATCCAATATGACGTCATATAAAAAACGGCTTATAAAAAAAATTGCTCAAGGGTGCCAGAGTGGCACCCTCTTGATTCTCACTACCAATAACCCTATCTAGCACAATCAGCAATAAAATTGTATTAGTACGCACTTTCACACCTGCTTTCACATGTGAGTTGGCCCCCTGACTATATAGGAATACGTCAGTTATACTTCCACTGCCCGGGCGCCCACTGATATAACACTATATTAACGGCTGGTGTGCATGAGTCGCCTCTCCCAGGGACTCGGGTGCTGCCACCTGCTGGTTCTTGGTGGCATGCAAGTGCCAGTAGGGTTCACTCCGGCCTAGTACTAGTAGTAGTCTACACACTTCTCCATGGCCCCTCAGTTAGAGCCATTGTGGGAAGGATGGTCGGGTTTCAGCTTGCGTCGGGTGTTATGAAACAGTTCTATAGAAAGCACAATGCCACAGCGCCATTATTTTACTCTTCAGTCCATTTGGCGTTGTTATTTAATGATGTAGTTGTTTGTTATTTTACATTGGTCCCTTGCTTGGCTCGTGGAGCAAACCTACAGAAAGGGGTGTGTTGTTCAGATCTACATCATGTCATACTCTCTCAATATAACATAGCGGTTGGGGGGGGTGGGGTGGGGGGGGGGGGGGGGTTGTTTCTAAGAAGCCTTCAACTAGCGAGTTCCCCTTGACCGTGTCACAATAGAACACAGATTTGCCTTGACGGTAGAAATGCCTGTGCAGGACTCACATGAGTGCTTCAAGTTACGTAGGTGCCGAGCCTCCTTCACGGTGCTGCCGTATATGTTGGACGCGTCTAGGTATGACGTCACTTGATTGAGCTGTTCCCGGGGACCTGTGGAATGGTCAAAGGTCACATAGTGGTCCGATTGGGTCAGCAGGGCCGCGTTCAGGGTCCGTCTCGGAGGCACCTCGGAGGCGCCCGTGACATCACACTAGTCTGAACGGCAAAGGCAGTTTCTTGTCTCGAAAATGGCTGCCCCCATAGGCGGCGGCCATTTGCAATCGAAATGCTGCACTCTGATTGGATGAAACCACTGCATGCGGTGGCCATTTTCGAGGCGCTTTTTGTCTCTTGCCTGAAAAGGGAGGCGTCGCCGAGACGTCGCCGAGACGGACCCTGAACGCAAATAAGCCAAAAAGCATCGCCGAGACGTCTCCGCGGCGCCTCCGAGACGGACAATGAACGCGGCCCAGATGTTACGAAAATGGCATTGCCTTGCGTGACCAGCACGTGCACACGGACGTTATGTGTCCCATAACCAAAAAAAAGGTTATTCACTACAGAGCTCATTCACAACACCGTTTTACTTAATGCAGTGCATCATCTACCAAATCAATCATCTGGACACTTATGATATTATTCCGTATTGTCACAGAAAACGTCATGGGGCAAAGTTCTACCAGCTGCTACCTTGTATATGGACTCGATCAGTGCAGCTGAACATCACGATTATTAAAGTATGATCCAAAATATATAACTCCCATTTAGCCACCAATCACGTCTCAATGCGCACAATAACAGTAGTTGTTAGCATTCCATAAAACATATCCAACGTATAGTGTATACAGGCTGTCTGAAAAGTCACTATGCACTTTCTTGTTTCTTATTCTTTTTCGATCTTTCTCCGATCACTGAGAAACTAATATAGTGCCTGAGCAATTTTGTGACACTTATATTTCATCTCTGTCCCAACTATCAGGGCAACAACACTAACGTTACAATACAGGTGAAAAATCGCAGCCTGGCTATAAGGTTTTCAGTCACCACCCTGAAGTGCATCGGAAATTTAGAGCAGCATATGGACCACATTTTGCTCCCACTTGAAAGAAAATTTATTATGTTCATTTAAGTTTATGGAAACTGGCTCATTACTTGATAGGAAAAGATCAAAGCGCCCCAAAACTGAGTGTTCAGACGAGAATTTAAATGCACTTCAAGATGTTTATAACCTGAGCCAAACAAAATCTATTCGACAAGCTTCTTTAGAACTCCCTATCACTATCACTTATCAGTAAAGCTTCAATTCAAAGGGTGCTGAAAAAGGACATGAAAATGTGTCCCTATGAAATTCAAAGTGTTGGCCATCTAGAGAATATTATGGTGTGATTGCTAGAGGGGGGGGAGACAAAATAAGTGCATAGTATTTTTTATAGACATGCAATGAAAAACTCCCGTTCTGATATGACCTTAGATGTTGCTAGGACGCAAATGTCTGTGACATAATGAACTGTCAGAAAGCCGACAAGTGCCGATGTGTGAGCACGGACAGCCTGGTAGATTTGCAAGTTGGTGTTGGCTGCACTGAGTGACGCAGGGTGAATAGCAGTCACACACCGTGGCGTGTGTGCACACCTGCACGCAGCCTCCGTCGTGCTGGTAACTTGTATCATTCCACCATATTCCATGCGTCAATTTCTGATACTAAACAAAAGTCTCCCTTTCGAAAATGTTGATACCCATAAAAAGTGATGGACCGACCTATGGAGCAGTCATCCTTGAGCACCTCTTGACTGCGTACGAACATGAGGCACGGCTTGAGGCCGCCAAACACAGGGTCATCTCGGGTCACGGGGATGGGCAGACACGCCGTGTTCTCAGGGCCCGCCGTCTCGCAGCCAGACCTGCCGCATTCCACGTTCACAAGGCTGCCTGTGAACAGGCAGTCGTCTGTGTACAAGGGGTCTGCTGCGCACAAGAAACAGTGCGAAACACGGTGTTTTCTTCTACTTGACATTTCGTCTTAATGTAATTATATATAAGACAACTCGAATAAGCGCTTTCTAATCGGTTTGTCTATATTGACTTAATACCCAAATATAAAGGATTTAATTCAATGCATTCTCTGAGGTCCCGCATTTGCTAGAAATAATAATAGTAATAGAATGAGTTATTGCAATAACACCATCAATAACCATGATAATAATTCGGAGCAGAGAGTACATACAACAGAAACCTATGAAGTGTGTAAGATACGAGTCGACACCTTGAGTTCTAGTTTATGACTGACTTTATTTACTCGACGCGTTGTCAGGCAACATTCCTTGGTTATCTTGTTACTCTCATGTCATCGGGTGATTCACATGCATTACATCTCCCTTTCATTAGTTTTATTAAATACAATCAATACAATAAATACAATAAATACAATGAATACAATAAATACAATAAATACCATAACTACATAAATACCATAATTATCTACTCCACATCTCCCTCTGTTATGTTTTCATTAATAAGTCATTAATTAAATTGGTCTTAACGGTAGGTGTTGTTAAAACTTACTTATTCATGTCAACACATGTCTTAATATGGCTAGCAATGTGATGTATTCACTATGTGTATTTAAATATCTAGCATGCCTTATTTGTAATAAGACAATGTGGTTATGCTCTATCTAACTGTGTAATATATGTGTGGGATAACTGATTTTATATTTACAGATTGTAATTACAACGAGTTTAAATATGAGAAATCCATAAATATGTTAAATTCTTATAAATAACAATAACTGACAATAAAAATGTAACAGTTACAGACTGTATTAAAAGCATGTGTAAATATGACAACTTCTTATAATTAACAATAAATACAATAACTGCAATAATTTAATAGCATAAACACAATATTATTTGTGTCATGACAATTTGTTGTCGCCTCATTCTATGTTGATACATGTGTGGCGCCTAGGTTGTCTTATTTGTGGGTTTGGTATCTGTTTATCTTGGTGTTGGAAAACCTAGCCTTTTCACTGGGTGAATAACCCTGCCGTACTGTGTTGTATACGATGTATTTTTTACTTGTGTGGGATGTATGTCACACCTAGTTGCTGGTAGTTGCTGTAATACTGCCGGGGTGGTATTTTTATTGGACTTGAAAATGTGTCTTTGATTTCTTTTGATTATGTGGTTCTTCGAGTTCAGTATTGTGTAATCCCGGGGACCTGGTATTTGTGATTTGACTATTTTTCCTGTGGCCCACTCACCTGTGTGGTCCCAGTACTGTATGGCATCGCCCGTGCTGAGCTTTGGGTGTGCATGCCCTGCATGTTCATCAAAGTATTTCTTTTGGCTTTGTTGTATTTTGTGTATTTCGGTTGTTTTAGACGGTTGTATCTTTGGTTTTAATTGTGTTGTTAACGTTGGCATTTTTTATCTTAGTTTACGGGACATTAATAATTGTGCCGGTGAGGCTCCCAGTCCTTGTATTGTGGTATTACGGTAATTTAGCAATGCGATATTTGTATCTTTCTTGTCAACTATAGAATTTTGTATCATAAGTTTTATTGTCTGTAGATACCTTTCTACCTGTCCATTCCTCTGTGGAAATAGGGGGTTTGAAAATATCGGCCTAAAATCATATTCTTCTGCAAATTGTAAATATTCAGCACTGCTAAATTAAGGTCCGTTGTCTGAAACCGTATCTGCAGAACATCTGTTTTAAGGCGTGTATTATTGCCTTGCTTGTGGTCGTGTTTAATTCTACTATTTATGGAAATTTTGTGTAGTAATCAATTATCAATAGAAATGTATGTTCAACATAAAATAGGTCAATTCCTACTTTGTAATACAGGATATCAGGTATCTGGTGGTTTATTAGTGGTTCTGACTGTTGTTTATTCCGCGATTCCTGGCAAATTTGACATCGTGATATTTTATCCTCTATCTGACCACTGATGCCAGGCCAATAAATGTGATCCCTCGCTAATTGTTTGCATTTGACTACTCCTAAATGTGACTCATGTAATCTTTCTAACATGTGTTTTTGTAACGTTTTTGGAATTGGTGCATAATTTCCAAATTGTGGTTGATTCAGGGGAAGACGGAGACCCACCACGCACCTAGCGGTTTTGACGAACACTACCCCTGACCTCCCCCCGCATGCCGGTTCATTTCAAATCCAAGGATACAGCCTAATTCCTCCCCGGGCACCCAAGAACCAGAGCACCCAAGTGAAAAGGATCAAAATGCAGTGCACACGACAAACGTCACGACCAGTAGGTAGGCCCGCGAAGCGAGCCGTATGGAGACAGAGGCCGGAGCAGGAGGAGGAGCAGCTCAATGGGCCCTCTCAAAATGGTGGCGACGACGCGTCCCTGGTGCACCGGCGGGCCGCGAAACCCAAACGGCCCGCAGCCGCCACCGGAACCCAGAAACGCCAGGAGGAAATGATCCGCCTGCAGCAGACCATGGACGCCATGGAGGCGCGGTGGAGGCGGGTGGAGGAGCACGTCCTGTGCCAGGAGAAGCCCCTCGCAGAGGTGGCGGCCCCCGCCGGCCCCGCCGCCCCGCCGCCCCCCTCCCTCAGGCACTGCCCGCCCCGGGTGGTCGTGGGAGTGCTCCCCGGCCCAGGCTGCGGATGCCCGCCCCCGCGCCTGCGCCGGGCCCAAACGCTCCCCTCCCCAGCTTACCTGCCCGTCGACCTGGACGGCGAAATCCCAGAGGCGGACATCTCATGCGAGACACCCCTCCACTCAGGCCCCAGCAGGAGCGACGAACCCGGGCAGCTAGCACGGACACTCCACCCCATGCCCGGGCGCCGACAACACTACCACCACCATGACAACCGATATCGCAGCCCGCGCTCCACGGCAGAGGAAGCCGTATGGATCATCGCAGCCGTAGCAGATGCCAAGTCCTACAGCCGAAAGAAAAGTATTTCTTCCAAATCTTTCCATACGACTTAATCGAACGGGGGGATGAGGCCAAATCGGTGAAGAAAGGTAGAGCCACACGACAGGAGTACATGCTGGGCCTCAAACGCCTGCAGACTCAGTGTGGCTTTCCCTCACACACGCTGGCGGCCCTCTCGGCCCACCAGGAAGCCGTAGCGCAGGATAACTGCACACTGCCATGGAACATCGTATGGCAGTACTCCGAGGAAATCTTCACTCGGATCGCCGATGGTCGCCTCCCCCCCGGGTGGAGGGACGCCGCGGCGATCATGGCGGTGCGGTTCGAGATTATCGCCATGGCGGGACACACCGCAGCTGCGGCGAACGGCACTATGGCCGAGACGGCCAGGACGACAAAGGCGGGCCCGGAGGCCAGGAACATGTACGACAGGGTGGCTATGGGTGCACCCTGTACGGCTTGGAACCAGGACCCGGAGTCGTGCGACAAGGCCCTCAAGGGAGAGTCGCATGGTACGGGAAGCCAGAAGGTGGCGCACGTCTGTGGGTACTGCGCCAATGTGCGCCGCATAATGACAAACCATGCCGTGTGATGGCCGGCCGGCCAGCAGCGGTGGGATTTCCCATGGGGAAACCCCCTGTGATGTCACGGCAAGCTATCCAATGTCAAGAAACCCAGATAGCCCTCCCTCACCGTACGTGACGTTCGTCCGCGGCTTCAGACCCGGCGCTGCCTCGACCCCCCTTCACCCGGCGTCTGGCCCGGCTGCCCACCCACCTGACCCAGGGAGCCTCTCGGAGCCAGTCGACGCAGTGATCGACAGCCTACACCAACAGTCGCTCCCGGTTGAGCCACGTTGCGGCTCATTTCCGCGCCAATAAAAGGAAATGCTTGACGCTATATGGCCTCTCACATCCGGCACCGCCTGGAGCCGCTACCCCGCATACGCGGCGGCCTATGACGCCGCCCGGGCCGCAGCCCTCCCAAACCGTTTGGCCGCCCACATCCCCATCTCCTCGGGTCTCAACATCGATGCGTGGAGGCAGGCCCTGGTCGATCACCCGGACACCACCTTGGCCGACCAGCTGGAGTTTGGATTTCCGGCTAACTACTCCGCCGCGATCCCCCCCACGCCAACCTACCACAACCACCGGGAGGACCCGGCCTATGCCCACTTCGTCACCGAATACGTCGCCCGGGAACTCGAGCTAGGCGCCCTCCTTGGCCCCTCCTCGGTTCCCCCGTTCTCCCCTTGGGCGCAGTGCAGCCCCATTATGACGAGGCCCAAGGCTGCACCCGGCAAGAGGCGCATCATTGTGGACTTGTCATACCCTCATGGAAGAAGCGTGAAAGCGGGTATCCCCCGGGGCGAGTATCTCGGCCTTCCCGCTACATACACCCTGCCCTCCGTCGCCGACCTGGGCCGAAGGCTCGTTCGAGAGGGGCAGGGTGCCTTCTCGTGGACCGCGGACGTCTCACGGGCCTATCGACAACTCCGTGTGGACCCCCTCTCTGCCGCCCTCTTCGGCATCACCGTCGACAACAAGATCTAAGTCGACATTGCCCTCCCGTTCGGCTGCAGAACATCAGGCACCGCCTGCGTCCGGGTCAAGTCCGCCATCTCGTGGCTCCTCGCGCGTGCAGGCTACTTCTCCATCGTGTACGTGGATGACTTTGTTGGCTGCGAGGCCTCGTACCTCCGCGCCTGCCAGGCCTTCGATGAGTTCCGGGCCCTCTGCACCGGCCTGGGCATGGAGCTTGCACCCGACAAGTGCGTCCCCCCCGCGGTGAAGTTCTCCTGGCTGGGATTTGATATATGCTCCCAACGCATGGTCATCACCATCCCCAAGGCGCGCTCCCCCCCCCCGGGCCTCGCCGACGTGGACCCCAAGCCCCGGAAGGACGTCCGCTGGCTGGGGAGTTGGTCCAGCCCTTGAGGAGATTCTGCTGCTCCTTTCCTGCCCTGGAGCCAGTGTTCATGACAGGAAATTGAGCTGGCAGTCTTAGGCCCTCTCTCCATACTACGGGGATGACGTTGTGGTTGCCATTCTCTTCATGGTCTAGCTGCTGATTCTGGAGCATGGGATATTGCATCCTCATCAGGTTGTCTAGGATCATGTATGTGGTGACGATCAGCTTCATGGTGGAGAGGAGGTGCTGCATTGTGATGAGCAGAACATGAAATCGGTTTGCCAGGATGCCAAACGCATTCTCCATGACTCTCCTAGCTCTGGAAATCCTGTAGTTGAAGATGTGTTCCTCATGCGTGATACCCCTCCGGCTGTACGGCTTCTTCATTGTCGGACATAGGGCGAAGGCATCGTCACCGATCAGGAAGTAGGGTACAGCGTCCTGGTTGTTCATGATAGGCTCGCTGGCAGGGAGACCGAAGGTAGCAACTTCGGTGCCCGCCTTCAGCTCAGAGTCATTGAAAACCTGCCTGTCTGATGCCGAACCTGTTCCACTGACATCCGCCCAGACGAACTTGTAGTCTGCATTAACGAGCGCCAGGAGAACTATGGACTAGAATCCCTTATAGTTGTAGTAGAGGGATCCACTCTTTGGGGAACACCGGCAGGCAATAGACTTCTCATCTAGTGCTCCGCATGTGTGGGGGAAGTTTCACCTCCCCTTGAACTTTTCCGAGATGGCACGCCATCCATCAGGAGTCGTGGGTCAGGTCATCATCTCGTTAATGTATTCGGCAATGACTGCTTTACACATCTCTCTCATGATGATTGATTGCGTCTTGTGGGGGACACTCCATCCAAACTTCATAGAGGATACTTGCTCCCAGAGGCTAGGTGACACAGAGTGAGGGCAAGCTTCAGTCCAGGCTTGATTGGCTCTCTGAAGGTTGTGTACTTTTTAGCTATCCGAGGACCCACTCTGGCTAGCATCTCGTCGAACATCGGGGGAGGCATCCGCATGAAGTTGATGAAAGAAGATGTGTCCTCATTACGGAGTTCCACCAGAAGCGGGTCATACAAACCAAACTGTCGCCGCCTCCTGATCCAAGCTCTCATCCACATTCTTCTCAGTCAATGCTGTCTCATTCTTCTGAGATGGAAAAGTATCAATTGGTTAACATTATGGTGATGTTGTAGAATGGCTAGTTGGTATTCCTGCAGGAGCCTTGCAGGGACCTCCATCATCTCCGAAGAGCTGAGCTGTTCTGGTCAAACATGAAATCAATCCCTTTATATACTCCAAGCCAAAACGCTCACAATACGTTCGCAAAACGCTCACGACTCTTTCGCAGAATGCCGCACCCTATACGTCAAATACGTCGAGACATGGTGGAGAAACGCCAACCATGCATCGGCCATACGTCTGTTATGTTCCCAACGTGCGGACTGAATGCTCTCCGCCAGAGGAACGAAAGTCAACGTAGGACAACGTAAGAACAATGTTCCTCCAACGCGCATCTAACGTATCTCAACGTATGCCTAACGTAGGTGTAACATAAGCACCCATGCGTTGTCGTACGTCCATGCACAAAACTTCACCGACCCCCTGACGCGTGCCGCCATATGTCGAAGAATGTTGACGTACATTGACGTATACCAAGGTGCGCCTAACGCACATGTAACACATAACGACGTATCCCGACATAGCAGGAAAAAATTACATATGTCGCCGTACGTTTGCCCGATGCATCCTAATATGACAGCCCCATTAACAGCAGTTGAAAAGTCAGTACAGACTGAAGAGCCACGTCGGTGACACCGGTACGTAACCACGCAGAGCCCTACTATGAATGACGGACATCAACATCTCGTTAACACCGTGTCGCATCGATATACACAGTAAATGTCTGCACAATCAAAGGAATCTCACACACGAGAACAGTTGCAGGCTATGAATGGTAATAACACGGGTTGTCTGAGATAGAAGGGTCCTGGTAATAAGCGTCCACAACGTTATGGCACATTAATGACAATTACAATGTTTCATCTAGGAAAGTAATGATCACGAAGCGCCGGAGGGAAATTGCAACCTGGTGCATATTGCCGAAAGCTATATCACCTATCACCGAGTGTTGGCATGCATGGGCGGTGGAGCAGTGGAGTAGCTAAGGGGGGAGCAGGGGAGTGATAGCTCCTCCTGAGCACATCCTTCAAAAGTGACACCTTTAACAAAGGTCACTCTTTTGTTCCATTGTGCGATAATAGGTGTATCTTCCTTGTATTTTGATTTTAATTACAATAAATTATGTACTTCCCTTAAAACTGTATCCTTCTTGAACTTTGATGCTAAATGCAAATTCAAAATGCATAAATAATTTAGAAAATATAAGGGTATGCATCGTGGCGTCTTTTTTATATGTCGCAAACCCTAACTTTAGGATCTGGCTGCGCACCTGAAAGAAGGGCCATATATAAATAAACCTCGGAAGGTTTCAACATGTTAAAGAGAGATTCCGAAGTTATTGTCCAATATGGGTCTTGCGCCCACGATATGTCAAAATAGTGTGATAGCATATTCTCCCTAGTGACATCGATTGTAATGCCGGACGTTCTGAGTACAAAAGATGTTCGGAAGTTGCTATGTGTTTGAGCATGTACCAAAAACACATATCCTTTTAGCTTCCAAACGCGGTGACCTTACAACACTTCTGAACACCTTCTGCCTTACGACACTTCATTTTCCGAACATCCCTGACCTCATGGAACTTACTTTCCGAACACCGCTGATCTCATGACATATCACTTTCCGAACATCCTCTGTACCACCGACACTTTACTTTCCGAACACTCTCTGCCTGACGACACTTCACTTTTCGGACACCATAACCAAGTGTATGTGGTGCCGTTAAATATACTGGTATAAACTAATCATGACGTTCCTGTATTCAAAGATGCATTAAATAATTCGAGAGAATACTGTTTGAAATAATGAGACACTTAAGCCCCAATTGGTAAAGTCCTATACATAGATTATATAGAGGCTGTGACAGGACAATGAACAAAAACATAAAACAAATTGATGAACACCAACCCATTATAAGCCCCGTTCACACACGGGCGTTAAGTCGCCTCAACTAGTTCGCCTCATCTAAGTCGCCTCACATTCGCCGTGTGGACACTACGCTGAGGCGACTTAAGGCTAAGTCGCCTCATCTAATTCGCTTCAAGTAAACCATGTCGCGAGGTAGTATAGATGAAGCGGTTTAGCTTAAATCGATGTAAGTGGCATGTGTGGAAGTAGCGGTTTAGATGATGCGGATTAAGGACGTCACACGCATGCGCAGTCGAGATCTGAGTTTGTTGACTTTCTGGTCGATCAAAAGCACATATTATATAATTTGGTCTATGATACAGCTAGCTGTGCACAGATATTTTTTTCATCATTTATTTTTAGGGTTTCACTGCTCAGCAGAAGTTTTGACCATTCCAAAACAATATGATTCAGTTAATACATATCTAGGTCGAACCCACACTCTCTCATGGTGACGTCGACGAACCGAAACTGGCGCTGGTTAGTATGGACTTGCTCATGCGCAGATATCGATTTCCGGCTAAAAGTACTGCATGTGTGGACACGACACTAATTCGCTTCATCTATTTCGCTTCATCTAAATTGGCATAAAGTTGTGCCGTGTGAACGGGGCTTTAGAGTAACCAGTAGCTTTAGAGTAACCAGTAGTAGTGTAACCAGTAGTGTGCAATTCTCTCCATTTGTCAAAACGTCAGTTACCCCTTCCCAGTATGCGGACTCCTAATACCCCTGTGACACTACGACGTAACGAGCGAACATGAGCCTAACGTGGTCATTTTTCGTCATTACGTTGACGTATGTTGGGTTATGTTATGATGACGTCAGAATGACGTTAGACTGACATCGAGCTATTCACATTACATCATGTTACGTCGAGTTATGTCAAGGTTTTGGACATGTTCAAAACTTTTGACGTACCTCGAACGTAAGGGTTTACGTTCGCCGTACGTTCTGTACACGTTCGGCGAATGTCAATGACATTAAACAGACGTTATTAAAATGTTGGTCACTACATAAAACTACGTTGCACTATGTTGCACTACGTTGCACTACGTTGACCCACATCAAAGCCAGTGGGAACGTGCAGTCCGCGTAGTGAAAATGCTGGGATAACGGACGCCTAACGGACGTCCAACGAACGTTTACCGTTTTGCCACCGTCTCATGATGTAAGTAACATAAGGTAATGTAAAGCAACATAGTTCTGGCAATGGAATAATGTACATAATGTTCACTGAGCGTAATTATGTTGTCCTCTCTCGTTGAATGACGCCATCACTATGCTTTACCGCCGTTACTCTCTCGTCCACTACGCTGAATCCACGTTCAACTTGTGCCCAAATTTGCATACTACGCCGAGAAGTTCAAACGTTTTTCACGTTCTCCCTACATTGACGTCGTTATGTCATAGTGTGACAGGGCCATTACAAAGGCCTTTGGTGACACGACTTACAAGTGTATTTATATGATGATAGTTTGCATAAATATTTGGATGGTGTTGATAAGTGTGTGTTGAGTAACTATGGGAGCCTAAATTAATATGAATGGGAAGACAAATAATGTGAAAAGAGCACAATCATTGGTGCCCTGTCCCTATGAGTATGACCATGCGAGTGGTGGACAGTCACGATGTCATTTACCTAACACTGTTCCTGACACACGAGTCGACCGGTGTAAAGATTTCAAATTCCCCCCATATTCAAGTTCGCCCTCGGGAACTTGAAAACGTTTTCAAATTACTCCCAGGGGAATTTGAAAACGTTTTCAAATTCCCTCCCTCGTTTTAACTTTCCCTCCCCCCCCCCCCATTTTTGGGGAATTCTCTTTATTTTTGATATTTTTTGTTATTTTTTGTTATTTTTCATGACAAATATTATAATATACAGAGAATAGCATAATGGAAATTATTACTAGTACAATAAAACATATTTAACCACAAATGACACAAAAAGTCTCCAAGATGGTTAAGAAAAAATATTATAGGTCTGAAATTTAAACCGTTTTTTAAAGTTTTTTAAAGAATTTTAAATTCCCGGAGGGGGGAATTTGAAAATAGGGGGAGGAATCTGAAAACTGTTTTTAAGTTCCCCCCCAGGAATCTGAAAACGTTTTTAATTTCCCCAGAGGGAAGTTAAAAACGTTTTCAGATTCCCGGGGGGGAACTTTTGAAGGGGGGAAGTTGAAATCGTTACACCTGCCTGTGCACAAAAGAGCTGTCAATGACAAGTCATGACTTTCCGCTTAGATTGAAGATCTCTCACTTCCATGCCGATGTTCCTTAAATCTTGTAATCTCCCATTTTAATCAAAAATGCCCCCCCCCCACTTTTAACAACCATTTCGTGGGGATATGACCCAAAAGATAGATCACAAAAGAGCATGCGGTTGACATTTTTCATGGGCGTTGTTTATGACGATTGTGAATTAATACAAAAACAGCTATGCCTGCTTATCAGACGGCATGTCCAACAACATGGTGTTGCAGGCTGAGGCGGGCCTGTTTCAGATTAGATAGCCGAGTCAGACTGCCCTACGTACCGTTGCGCATGTCTTCGATCATGGTGATGGTGGTGCGTCCGATGTCGTGGTCGAGCATCTGCCCGAAGGTCATGTGGAGCATGGTGCGGGTGTTGGACGAGCGCGGCACGTCTGGCATCGTGAACCAGCTGACCCGGCGCGCCCCGGGCAGCAGCCGCCCCGACGCGCCCCGCGTCCGGGCCTCGCTGATTCCTGCAGGCAAAAAGCCGGGCACGGCCGGCGGAGCACTCAGAAAGGTGACAATCGCTACTGGGGTCAACATGGAACTTGGCACCTGGAGGGACTTTGGGCAACGTCTGTACGACCTCCACGGGCCAAATACACTGGAATGAAACACCTAAGCAGGAGTAGCACATATATAGTCACTTATAATTAGATTTCTTTAGGCCACGGTGTATGTATGTACGTCAGGTATAGCTATGTTTTTAAACTATCTTGAAGAAAATGCTGTTGAAGTATAAATTACTCTAAATTATTGGACAGACCCTATTAGGTGCTACTTTAGCATGTGGTCTACCAGGACTTTAGCCCTAACCCTAACCTCAAACAGTTAATTACATAGACAGGTCAAGCCAGGTCTGATGGGGTCTTCTGTGATCCCTATTTAAAATTGCATAGTCCGATGGCGTTTGAATTGTTGCCTTATTTTTTAGATAAATATATCAAACTGATCATCATAACCTACTAATCATTAGTCCAGAGTAATTTTGATGAAAACATGCTAATTTAAAAGCATTTTGAGCTGAAAGAACCCAAAATCATTTCGACAAGCTAGCCAAAAGTCCTGTACCTATGACATAGATTACCATCTCACGATGGTCATGTGATGTGAGTTGACCTAGTAATATGTATGTCTTAGAACCTGACATATATGGTATTGGGAATGAGGGCAAGACAAATCAGGTCACGAGATTGACCTAATTCGTCTGTGGGCTCCCTGCCTAATGGCTTCCTCAAAGTAAGTGTCCAATGGGATGAGGTAGTAGATTCACTGATAATTCTGTATATGCTGTCCAAAATTACTAGTTAATACACCAATATCTAAGTTGGGTATAATTAATCAAATGTAGATAAGTATTTTCCTTTTGAAAAATATATATTTCATCGGACCATGCAACTTTAACTAACTTTTCAGGGTTAGGGGCAAGGTTGGAGTCCTAGTATTTCAGGGTGAATCCGATGCATGACCGTGGCCTGCTCAGTTCTGCTATAATATATTTGATGTATAAGCATTATGCGAGTATAAAGGCGTGGAGGGGAGTTATTATTATTACTATTCTATTTATTACTCCTATTCGTTGTATCATTTGGTGCGGAGTACCCCACCTCTCGCACGTGACCAATGGCGCCACCACCGCCAGCTTTCCTAACTACGGACGCTCGCCACTGTCAATCATTCGCGCCCAGGAATATATATAATCTTTTTCATTAGCGTTAACCATAGAGCCTTGGGCATCGAGCTGGTGTGTGCTGTGAACTGAGAAAGCTGGTGAGTTTTTCTGTAGAATGCTAGGGCTTTGGGGAAATGTACAAATAAGATGGCGCACCGTCGTCGTAGTCGGACTCGACCTCCCGGAGGAGCGGCATGAGCGCCCGGCCCCACTGCGGGCGGCGCAGGTTGTTGCACGACCCGTCGATGCTGCGGTACCGTGCGTACCGGTCGCACTGGTTCTCCGTCGCCTCTGAGTAAGGGCACTTTCCGCCCTTCCCCAAGAGGTTCCCAATATCCATGTCCTCACGCACCTGCAGCACAAGGTTATGGCAGTTCATCGTCTTATTCAGGTAGAATAATGGATGATTCGTAACATGGAAACTGTCGCATCCCCGTTGTTAATAAGAATACTACTTCTTGCTTACTAGGACATCTAACCTCAACATCATATCTGTCGTTTCTCATTCAGTCAGTTGTCGTTAAGTCTTGATACCAAATGTCTTGCTTGCCACCCACCCCACACACAGACTTGTTTGGATGAGTAGGGCTGAGCATCACAGGTGTTACACACCGCTCCAAAATTACATTACTTTAACTGAATTTGACAAACTAATTATATAAGACATATGAATTTGTAAAAAAAATTATTATTAATTATAAAAAATTATTTCCTACTATCAATGTCTGCCATATTATGAACTAGGGCGCTCAATTGATATTTGCTGTGTTCTCCTTTCACGTCTCAGACGGGTATTGCGCACACCTGCAGCTGGTTAGAGGGCACCAGGTCGATAAGCCTGCCCAGGTGCTTGCACACGTACTTCATCTCGTGCTTGTTGAGCTTGTACCTAGAAATGAACGTGCATCAATATAGATGTGACATGAATATAGGTTCATAATCCCTTATCCCAAATTTTGAAATCCAAAAAGCTCCAAAACTGAAGTCGTTTTCCATACAGCATATAAATAAACAAATTATATATATAGTCTTTATTTGCCCCACTTGGTGTGAATATTCATACGTTTCTCTGAACAAATATCAGTATGTTTGTTTGCAGTTCATTTGAAGCGGTGCGTGCTGAAGTGTTATACTCTATAAATAAACTGCAATGGTATTTGAAGTCTTTATTTATCCCACTTAGTGTCGGGATTCATGTGGTTTTTTAATACGGTGTTAATATTTGATTACTACCTGGATTCTAAAATCTGAAAAATTCTGAATTCCAAAGCACAACTACTACTAGCCTCAGAGATTTCGAATGGAGGTTTATGGACCTGTACCAGCAAAACCTTCAGTTGATTCAATAAAAGTGTGTTTAGTGTTATCGACGCAAATATCTAAATGTCCGCATTCTACATATTTCAACACATATCCTACAAACCGCAGGTTTCTATTATTGTATTAACTTTGCAATTAAATAGCTGCCTTCCGAAATGACTCCATGCCTGGCAGGCTCCGAAGCCGGTTTCAGATGCCGCAAAAGAAGGTATAACAATATTAGCGCACACCACCCACCTGACCGTGCCTATGAACGATGTGTTGGAAGAGTAGTATGTGGGAGATTAGGTGGGCAAACAGAATGGTGGCGATAAGGGCTCGCCCTATTTTACTATTTTTAGGCATGGTAGTTCGTTGTTTGTCAAGCCCCTCGTGACAATCGTGATTTCAGTGGATAACGAAAGATTGAAGAAAGGCTAAGGTAGCTCTTACATGCCTTTCACATTGTTTCATTATTCGTGTCGGTGTAGGTGTTATCGTTACAACAGACGGTCATGCTGTTAGGTAATGATACTGACCGCAGTTTTACATCCTGGAGGAACTGAAGACACTTAAAGGCTGAGAGGGACATCCTATGTCCCTGCAGGTTGTTTCCTAGGAAACCCTGCACGTGGCGGAATGGACGGCCGTGACCTGCAATAACGCCGTTGTGTATGGTTAGGGTATATATTTACATGTGTGTGTATATAGGCCTATGTGTGTCATGTTTGTTGTTGTTTTATGTCCTAGCAAAATCTAATGTCATATCAGGACAGGTACCGACTTGTGACAGTGCGCACTCATGGTGACTTTATAGTGGTGCCCCACTGGGATACCAGACTGGCAGCACGATGATCTGATATCACACTCAGTCACATTATCCTGACACTGAGCCAACCAGTCCTTGCCATATCCTATTAATACCGAGCGCCTCGCTAGGAAGCGACAAGTATCAATTTTTAAGTCATTGGTTTGACTCGACCAGGGTTCGAACCCACGATCTCATGGTCTGCCAACCCGCGAGATGGACGCTCTAACTCATTCGGCCATCATATCTGGTTCCTTATGTACGCATGTATGCATTTACATACGCACGTGAGTGTATGTGCATATACATTTATGTATTATTTATATATTGTGCATATGTAAGAATTGAAAAAAAAGCTGTAACCCTCTTTAATTTTGATCTCATATAGATTGTGCTAAACGTTAAATTCACTCAAGATTCTGTCTTACAAGAACAAAGTGGGAAAGAAATGTTGTTTAAATGTTTGGGTAAATACATGGTGCGATGTGTACGTTTTCAGATTTTCACATTGTCACATTAGCAATAGCACAAAATCATACAAGAATGATATTGATACATGTTGTTAGGTAGATTAAATACATGTAGTGTGGATAACATGCTTAACACACAGAGGCAACACTAATTATTTGACTTGGGAACAAAAAAGGAAAGAACTAATTGTCACCCTCGTAACATGGGAACCAAATATGTGGTGTGTATGTGTGTATGGACGTATGTGTGTGTTTGATTGTATATATGTATTTATGCACGTATGTATATTTGTATGTACATATGCATGGATGCATTTATGTATGTATGTATGTATGCATGCGTGTATGTATGCATGTATGTATGCATATATGCATGCATGTGTGCATGTATGTATGTATGCATGTGTGTATGCATATATGTACATATGTATGTATATATGCATGTATGCATGCATGTGTGTATGTATGTATGTATGTACATATGTATGTATCCATGTGTGTATGTATGTATGTACATATGTATGTATGTATCCATGTGTGTACATACATATGGATGTATGTGTGTATGTATGTACATCTGTATGGGTGGTTGCATGCATGTATGGGTGGTTGCATGCATGTGAGCCACACGGAGAATCCGCTGTAGCGACCGTCTCTCGCTAGTTGCTTGGACTTACCCCTCAAAGTGGTGGTAGCCACCAACGACTGGTTGGTGTAGAAGATACGTGCGTGTACACTGATGTGAGGGAACACGTACCCCATCTCTCCGCGCACGTGAGCCATCTTTTGACTGAGCGACATGTCCTGCACCGGCATAACAGGTCCATGCTTCCCCTGCCCTGAAATGCAAATGGAAAAATAAGCTATATGTATATCTTCGAAAACCTATCTTAGGTTTCGGCATTTTGTCTTGAGCAAGATGTCTTCTAAATTAAGAGTCCTGTTGTGTAATGTGCTTACAAGTGCACATGATGTTTCTTTTTGTCAGCTCACACAATTTTCCAGGGCCCCCGCCGTCCCGGTAGCAATGTCCGTCCTGTGTAAGCAGTCAATCGCTTGTCGTGTCTAGGTAAACAGCCAGATTAAAGACGTCTGCATTTTGCAGAGGACAATAGCAGTTGTGTTATACATGTTCCATGCGGTCCGCGCTCTGCAACGTACATATTTATATAAACACATCATGCAATTAGTCTAACAAGCACAGACCAGTTACCTAAAGGCCCTGACAAATAACAGACACACAAGCACAAACCCTGCTGTATTAACACACGTCACATAAATCAAAATGGAACAAAATAACAAGACATCCGACTTACCCATTCCAATACGTCAGCTCCAAGATACCAAAATAGTTCAGTTTGGATGGATACCGGTCATACTTGAAGAATGTAGATAATGCTTGCAGTGTGACCACAGCAGCTGACACTTATAGTTATACCCCAGTCACCTGCGTTCGCTTACGATCGATTCGCGACGTCAAAACGTCCTTCTAAAGGCCCTGTCACATTACGGCGTATGGCGGGAGCGTATGGCGGCGTAGCCGCTTTACGTCATATACGACGGCATACGCCGTATACGCTACTCATACGCTACTCATACGCTACTCATACGCTGCTCATACGCTACTCATACGCCGTCAGGTGACGGCTTATGTGAAGCGTATGAGGCATACGCCGCCATACGCTTTCATAAATCCGTTCGTCCCCATTTTTTTGTGCATGCTCAAAAAATCTCGACCTACGGGGGCGTATGGGCCATACGCTACTCATACGCCGGCGTATGCTAGGGGTACGCCGGCGTATGCTACTCGTACGCTCAACTTGCATCATGGGCGTATCAGGGGCGTATCTCGGGCGTATGCAGCGTACGCAGAACCTATGCGTATGAGAGCGTATGAAAAGCGTATGGGAGGCGTATGCGAAGCGTATGGCGGCGTATGCCCGACCTATGGTCTCGGTATATAAAGGCGACCCACACCATTCCTTCGGTCATTCCTGCTCTGCTGCTCATACAGGATGGATGCCCAGGCACTGCAAGCACAGTTCCAGCTTTTCTACAGAGTTGCCCTTTATCACCATGAGCTTACTCTACTCCTCATGGTTCTTCTGGCGTCCCGTATCGAGAGACGAAGGAGGAGGGAGCGGCGGCGACGATCAGTGTGGGTCAGACCCTGGATTGGGAGGCGGCCACAGTTTGGCTTGTTCGACAAGCTCATGGTCGAGCTCCGCAGCGAGGACACCGCGTCGTTTGTGAACTTCATGCGGCTGCCTCCCCAATTGTTTGACGAGATTGTGGCGCGAGTGGGACCCAGGATCGCCAAAAAACGGTCCACATTCAGGGTGCCGCTCGACCCGGCACTGAAAATAGCACTTACTCTGCGGCACCTGGCATCCGGCACAAAATACTCCTCCATGAAGTTTGGGTGGAGGGTGCCCCACAACACACAGTCGCTGATAGTGCGTGAAGTCTGCAAGGCCATCGTCGACGAGTACCTGGCCGAGGTCATGACGTGTCCGACGACTCCAGAAGGGTGGCATGCCATCGCGGACCTCTTTGCAGAGAGGTGGAACTTCCCCCATACCTGTGGCGCTCTGGATGGGAAGCACATCGCCTGCCGGTGCCCTCCAAAGAGTGGGTCGCTCTACTACAACTACAAGGGCTTTTTCTCCGTGGTCCTGTTGGCGCTTGTAGATGCGGATTACAAATTTATCTGGGCAGATATTGGCGGTATGGGCTCCGCGTCCGATGCCCAGATCTACAATGCCTCCAAGCTGAAGGCGTGCACAGAAGGTGGCACCATCGGCTTTCCGAACCCTGAACCGCTCGTCGTCGGCCAGAAGGATGTGCCGTATTTCCTGATCGGTGACGACGCCTTTGCCCTGCGGCCGACCATGATGAAGCCGTACGGCAAGAGGGGCTTGACCAATGATGAGCGACTCTTCAACTACCGGCTTTCCCGAGCTAGGAGAGTGGTGGAGAATGCCTTTGGCATTCTAGCCAACCGCTTCCAAATGCTCCTGACGACTATGCAGCACCACCCCTCCAACGTGAAGCTCATCGTCAAGGCGTGCATGGTTCTGCACAACCTCATGAGGACACGCTACCCAGCGCTACAGAACATGCAGCTGGATCGTCCCGAGACAGCCAACAACAACTTTGTGCCTGGAGGTTGGCGAGAGGGCCACAACCTTCGTGACATTAATGTTGAACCTGTTAACCCCAACACCGCGTCCAAGCTAGGAAAGGAACAGCGCAATCTAATTAAAGACTGGGTCGTCTCACCTGCCGGAGCACTGTCATGGCAAGACAGGATGATCTGACAAAACATTTTATCAGTCTGTATGCGCTGTGTCTGTCTACTGTTTTTGCAAACATGTCTGTGATGTTGTGACATCTCTCCTGTTATATGAGATGCTAATGTTTATATGTCTAGTATAAAATAAACGATATCATTTTATAGATATGAAAACACAATTTTACATGTCTGTTACGTTCTTTCGCTCCTTAATTTGAAGTCATCTAGTTAATGTAATTGTAATGAATCTCCTCTCTTTTTACATACATACTAAGAACACAGGAAAAAATAGAGTGACACAGAGAGAGAAAGGGGGAGACGAGAGGGAGGGAGGGAGGGGAGAAGAGAGACAGAGAGAGGGAGGAAGAGAGATAGAGAGAGAGGGAGATAGAGAGGGAGGAAGAGAGATAGAGAGAGAGGGAGATAGAGAGGGAGGAAGAGAGATAGAGAGAGGAAGAGAGAGAGAAGGAGGAAAGGGAGAAAGGGGAAGGAGAAACATTATAATAAATATGTTAAATTTAACATTATTTATGTTTTAAATTTTAATTTTAATGTTAATTGTACTTTAATATATAACAATTAAATGATGGCATGCCTTTACTGAACATGGACACAAAAATTAAAATTGACAGTATATTTATTTATTTTAGCATCTTGACATATAAATGTACAAACAATATATAAACAATATATATACATATATACATACAAATGTACAAAGATAAATAAAAACTAAGACTACATATATACACATATTTACAATCACTTCTCTCCCTTGCCATTAGAAGTCGCATCAGCTGGCGACTGTGTGGCTGACGAGGGGAATAAGTCCAAATTTGCACCCAACATGCCAGATATGCCGGACAGCCCCGAAAAGTTCAATAGTCCTTCTGGGCTGGTCGACTCAGACAAGTTCACTTGGGTGGGGTCGACGTGTGTCGGAGTCACAATGTCTGCAGCAGCGCAAGTCCCCGGACATGCCGCATCCAGAGTGGGCGCAGCACCCACATGCACCACGACTCCGGGAGAGCCCCTCGTGTGCCCCGCCATCCCTAATGTCCGTAGTTGTCCAGCAGTGTGTGACGGTGACGGCCGTACCACCAGCGGAGCTGCAGGCGCCTCGTGACCTACGGAGGTTGGAGGTAGAGGCTGAGGCGGAAGACTTGGCAGAGGCGGCTGTGGCTGTGGCTGATGAGGAATCTGCGGCTGCCCCATATAGTGCTGCACATACTCGTGTGTCTGTGAAGCCCATGGTGATGCCGGTGGTGGCTGGTGAGTCCACTGGTGGGGTTGAGGCTGGTATGCCTCACTTGCAGACACACGAGCAGGTGCAGGAGCAGGTGCAGGAGCAGGAGCAGCCACACAAACCACTGGGGCCACGAAGGTTCCTTCCTCCTCCTCCAGATGGTGCGACGCCATGCGGTTGAGTGCACCGCAAACCGACACAAACCGCTCCTCCGGCATCGTGAGGATCATGTCCCGCATATAGTTGGCGAATGCCACTCGCTTCGTCACCGCCGGTGGAGGTGGAGGTGGAGGAGGAGGCGGCTGCATCACCTTGAGGATGTCGGCAGACTCATCGAACCTCTTGTGGATGGCAGCGAGGAGGTTGTTGTCGACTGGGGCAGATCGCTTCCCTCTCCCCTTTCCCCGCTCTTGGGATGTAGCGGGGGGAGTGGGTGGAAGATCCTCGTCCATCGCCACCTCCACATCGGTCGGGACATTCTCCTCCAAGCTGAGATCAAGCTGCGGAGCCGCGACAGGACTGGCCAACTGCAAAACAAAATCATAACATAACATAAGTAACATGAATGCAAATCGATATTTCGACAAAAGACACGACAAGTCAACAGTAAATCAAAATTATATGAAGCAAAAATAATTAACGTTAAATGCAGACATGGATTTATAACGATTATATCATGATACATCTATTGTCAATATCTCGATTTAAGAACAACTACACAACAACTCAACATTAAAGAAATAAATAACATTAACAAATTACTAGAATATTAGATGTTGCTAGGACTTAAAACAACAACAAACAAACAAACATAAATACAACAAAAGCATAACATAACAAACTAGAATACGATACTAATGGCCGCACTTGTCAGAACGAAAAAAGATTATGTACTTACACTCCTGCAGGGCTCCGGTCGGTGACGGACAACGGACCGCAGGAACCCGAACTTGCGCAGGATCCACTGCTCCCGCTCAGTCAGGTCAGCGGCTCCGTCCCCGCTCTTTTTTTTGTGGAGCCGCGTGTTCGTGTCCCTGAGCGACTTGAACCACTTCTGGAGATGGACTGTTGTGGTCCCCAGAAGTGTCGCCTGGTCCTCCCACATCTTGGCCTTTCTGTCTGAGCGGCGGTAATCCGTGAGCTTCATGTTCCAAATGATGGGGTTCTCCTCGAGGAAGTCCAACATTTGACCCTCCTTGAAGACCGACAGAGAACTGTCGCTCTTCTTGGCCCTCCGTCTCTTTGACATGCCGATGGCAGCGGTGCTGGTGGAGGCGGCGGAGGCGGCGGAGGCAGCGGACGACGCCCGTGAGCTGCCTGCAGAGGCAGGAGATGGCGAGCTGGAGCGGGGACGCCAGCGTTGCGTCGTCGACCTCTCCACTTCCATCTCCAGCTCCTCCAGTGGAGAGTGGTGTTCTGGAGAGTAGTGTTGTGGAGAGTGGTGTTCTGGAGAGTGGTGTGGAGAGTGGTGAGGTGGTGAGGCAGGTGAGGAGGCTGGTGATGGAGAGCATTGTAACAAAGTCTGCCTCTTTCTGCCTCTCCCACGGCCTAGTCCTCCTCCTGTAGTAACAGCAGCTCTGGAGGCTGGTGTAGTAGCAGTAGTACTGGTAGTAGTAGTAGTAGTAGCCGTAGCAGAAGCAGCAGCAGCAGTGGTGTTCCTCTTAGCAGGCATGGTGGCAGAGTGAGGGGAGCCTGTTGCTCCAGGCTTTATATACCCAGGAGTCACCAAGCGGCGGACCGCGGAGAGATACCATAGGTCGCGCATAGGTCGCGCATAGGTTTCCCATACGCTCCTCATGCGCTCCTCATACGCTCCTCATACGCTCCTAAAATATTCATACGCTCCTCATACGCTCCTCATACGCTCCACATGCCAATCAAAACAGTCAAAAAATGTTGCAGCACACTCCCATACGCTCCTCATAGGCTCCTCATACGGTCCTCATAGGTCCCCCATACGCTCAAACCCACCCGAAAGTTCACCGAAGGTCATCATAGGCCGGCACCAGCACGGCGTACGTAGGTTTTCAATACGCTCCCGCCATACGCCGTAATGTGACAGGGCCTTTACGACTGCCTCATGCCCTCCTAATACCCCAGTCACACTAGAGCCAGCATTCACCGCCAACTTCCTTATGCCCAAAAGGTCGCCAACCTCCCAGTGTCCCACTCGATATATTGATTCAAAATCGCGGTCGGCACCAGGGCAGCACCAAGGCAGTGCCAGGGCGGCATGGGTCGGCGCCACCGTGGCGCCGACCGTGTTTTTGAATTAATGTATCGAGTGGGATGCTGGAAGGTTGGCGACCTGGGTCAGCACCAGGGAGGCATTGGGTCGGCGCCGGGCAGCGCCTGGTCGGCGCCAGGGCTGGCGCCAACCACATGGTGAGCATGGCATTGCATGTGTTGGCGCCGCCAGGTCGGCACCACGTCGACGCTAACTGGCCAACCAAGAGGTTGGTGACCTGGCGATGCCAGGGCACCGAGAACGCGCCAACCATTGTTTAAAAAAATAATAATAATATCGCCACCGGAAACTCGCGCAAGGAGGATGCAGGTGCTGCAGCTGCAACCTCCTTATGTCCAAAATTTTCCAAATGGACGGCGCGAGGTTGGCGACTTTGCGGTGCCAGCCCGTATGGGGAAGGCGGGCGTAAGTTGGACTCTTTGATGCCGCGAATCGATCGTAAGCGAACGCAGGCCTCGTGTGACTGGGGTATTACGTGCTGGTGCCACGAGGTCGCCAACCACCCGGCGACCATTTCGGAATTTTGGACACAAGGAGGATGCAGCTGCTGCGCTTGCAACCTCCTTGTTGTGTCCAGTGCGGTCTGCGCCAGGTCGCCAGTGATAGTCCTGGCGCTGACATTGTGCCGACATGGCGCTGCCAGGTCACTGACCTCTTGAGTGGCGAGTTGGCAATGCCACACTCGCCATGTGGTCGGTGCGACTGGGCGCCAACCTGGCGTCAACTGCGTTTTTGAATCAATGTATCGAGTGGGACGCTGGGTGGTTGATGACGTTTTTGCCATAAGGAGGTTAGGGTAAGTCCAAGCCTATTACATTGGCTTGTGGTAAGTCCAAGCCAATGTAATAGAACATCTTACTATTGAAGCCTGAGGTGTCAGAATGTTGACATGCTTCTAGAAGTACTTTGCAATGTTTTCGCTTCAAATATCTCAAAATTTAGTCATTTAGAATAGAAATTACTTCAAACGGAAGTAGGCCTAAAATAGGTTATAACAATCAATAAATGACAGAAACTCAAAGCAATCGAACAAGGCAACTTTAAGCTATAGTGCTGGAAGATGAGGACACCAATGCACAACGCAGAAGTTTGATGGATAAACAGCTTGGACAAAACTTGAAAATTGGCCTTATAAACAGCTGTTCGTTAAGCATATTAGAGATACATGAGGCACACGCCCTTACAAATTAATTAGCTTGTAAAAGTCACTATTTCATTTTAATTCGCACCCATGTCAACTCTTTAAATCACTCAAAGTTTGAAATGGTACGGAGATTTAAGAGTTTCTAGAAATAGTTCATAAATAGATGCATTTGCCTTCTGACTTGTTTGACACCTGCTTTCAAGCGATCCAGATATTATGGATGCACCAGGCAACACCAGTAGGATGACTTGAACTACTGCTGATTTAATCAGCAGTAACACCCATTATCCATCTGACCGACGCCATTTGCGTGAAACTATGGTAAATATGAATGAAATGCACGCCAATAATTTACAACGAATGAAGTTGTTTCTCGGGCGGACATTGTAACGCTATTTACTGACATGAGAATGTACAATTAGTTGGACACTAATTTCTTCCCTCTCGCTGCGTTCTGCTCAGTCCAGCCCAACACGAAAACACACCCGTCTAGTTCTCCCTTGTCTACCAGCATCGTGGGACGCATACAAACATAGCTCACAACATATGGACACATGTACACATCACTAGTCGAATAGTGAGATACATGTGTCCATATGTAATCATTTATGCAGTAGTCCAAGTAGTGTAGGTATCCCAAGTAGTACTAGTAGTACTAAGCTACCGCCTAAATTAGTATGTGTGATAAGGGAGGGTCGGGGTATCACCATCCATACATTAAATCTGCATAGCCTGACGAAAGCATACAATTTTCAAAACCAAAACCTAGATTTGTTTCTACAATTATTAAGTATTTGTTGCCGCGCACAAGCCAATTTAATAGAACCTGTTACTGTTGAAACCTATGGCCTCAGAAACTTGCGCGCTTGTTAAAATTAATTTGGAATGTTTTCACTTCAAATATCTTCAAAGTTAACCAGATTTAAAATAAAAGTTACTTCAAACTAGTGTAAAGTGGATTATAATGATCAAACTAATGTAGATCTATTTATCACAGAAAATTGCAGAAACTGAAAACCATCGGACTATGCAACTATAAATGCACACACATGTACAGTAAAACTTCTCTAAATCAACGGACCATGGGACCGACTTTAAATGGTCCATTTAGGGAGGTGGCCGGTTTAGGGAGTTTCTTTTATCATACACTGATATTATATGGGATATCGTTTGGGACCCAAATAAAGCGATCGATATAGAGGGTGATCGATCTGCGGAGGTGATCAGTTAGCGAGGTTTTACTGTGTATATATATATATATGCAGCAAGTTATATGCACATATAATATATACATATACACTTACATATGCACGGATGCACACATATACACGCTTGCCCTCATATGCATGAATGGACACAATGTAGAACTGCATATATACGTCATAACTAGGCGTGCAAACAAAGAGTCTATTGGCTGGAATGGCCCGTTCTAACTGGGCAGACAGTCGCGCCCGAGACAATTTTTAATCAGTTGGAACCACTCGAACAAATCAGTGGGTCTCCACCACACACTGTCAAACGCTTAGCACTAACCAGTTGTCAGCCGACTGTCGGGCCGTCGGCCCAGTTAAAGCTATGCATAGGGCCGACGCCCACCAACAGCCATTGACCAGTCGGGCATCGTGCGGGGCACTGCACGCACCGAGCACAAGTAAGCCGCCACAACCACTCTTGTCAGGCCACTTGTCGAGTTCTTTTGTAAAAAATATGGCCTTTATTCGCCTAACTGAGTTTCACTTTCTCCCAACCCATTCACCTAAGAATGTAAAACCAATTTAATTGGTATTTGACTGACTGACATATAAGTGGACTAATAGTAATACGACCCAGAAGGGGCGTAGCCAGAAATGAACAAAAGTGGGGTGAACACAATTGAAAGCACGTGCCTTGAGGACATTAAAATAAACTGTCAGCACATTTGTTTAAAGTGCATATTATAAGAGATTTAGAATAGGAAAAAAAGCACAAAAGCGTTCACATGTGCTTATACTTAATAGGAAATTTAAAAAGTGTATGCACAAAATAAAAAACTATGATACAGTAAAACCTCTCTATCCGACCACCTCCACAGATCGACCACTCCCTTATATCGATCGCTATATTATAACTTTCTAAACCTCCCACCTCCCTAAATGGACCACTTAAAGTGGGTCCCATGGTCGGTCGATTTAGAGAGGTTTTACTATATTATAAAAGATTTAGTATGGCAGGAAAATGACACTGAGAGAAATTGTTTGCATGTGCTTGCACTAGTTACAGTGCGACCAGGTAGTTACACCCCTGCACGAAACATGTTTATAAATGTGATTATATGTCAGCAAGTATACTTATTGATATGTATATGTTTATATTAACTATTCCAGGAGTTATGCTTTGTCAAAACTGTGATGGGTCAATATATGAATGTTTAATGAAACATCCCAGCAGAGCGATGTAGGTCAGGGGACAATCGTACCGAACGGCAGTGTGAGTGACTGAAATAGTATTGAGTACTGCTTAGACTCGTTGGTCACTAAGTGTAAAGGAAAAGTATAAGCAATCAATTAACAGCAATCGAAAGGTGTCATGAAGCCACTGAGAAAAGTAAAACAATTAATCATTTGAATAATTGTGCATTTAAACTCGTTTATACAGGCCCTACACTATAGCCGTGTTCATATGGGCAAAATGTGAGGCGAGTCAGGCAAATCGAATCAGGTGAGGCGAATTAGCGGCCCGTTCACACGGGCAGTACTTTGGCCGGAAATCGAATGCTCCGCATGAGCAAGTACAGACTAACCAGCGCCAGTTTGGGTTCGTCGACGTCGGCCGAGAGAGTGTGGGTTCGACCTAGATATGTATGGATTGAATCGTATTGGTTTGGAACGGTCAAAACTTCTGCTGGGCAGTGAAACCCTAAAAATAAATGATGAAAAAAATATCTGTGCATAGATAGCGGTTTCATTAATTAAATTATATAATATGCACTTTTGATCGACCGGAAAGTCAACAAACTAAGGTCTCGACTGCGCATGCGTGTGAGGTGCTTAATCCACCTCAGTGCGTTCACATGGACAAAATAAATCGCCTCACAGAAATCGCCTCACGTAATCGACCTCCACAGGTGGTTTACAATATCCGCATCACACGAATCGATTCAGGCATAATCAGGCGTAATCAGGCGTAATCCGACTCAGCCGCCCGTTCACACGGGAAATGTGCGTCAAACTAGGCAAGTCGATTTCTACGAATTGATTTACATTCCCCGTGTGAACACGGCTTTAATAATCTATGTGATTCGGCCTATCGCTTCCCTGCCTCATATCACAGAATAGAACTATTTTAAGTCCGAACCAGTTGATGCATGAGCATTCCATGGATATTCGTAGCAGTTCTAAGTTCAAGAGCTATTAATATTCTGTTACATTATGATGAATATTTTAGTCAGAAATATATGCTAAGATTACTTGATGGGGTGTTAAAGGCCATGAGAATGTTTAATATTTTCACATTCTCATCACGTATATATGTTCACAGCATACTAATTGACAATACCTTTAAATAGTGCGACATGCCTCAGGTACACAGACAAGTCCCGATGGCTGTCACCATAGGGACCATTTGCACTGACGTCATCAAGGGGTGTCCCAGACGCAGAAGCCTGAGCGTTACATTTGACGACATGGTCATAGTTGCAGGTCTGTGTCGACTCGTCAAACATAAGGCCGGTCAGACAGCTGAGCACGGCAGGCGGCTCGCCCGGCCGGCAGATGATGTAGGAGTTGCAGTTACCGGGGTGCTGGTAGAACTTGGTGACGTCACGACCTTCACACCACTGTGATGTCGCCAAGTCGACGTTACCTGCACGGAGAACAGCAAGGCACGGCCACCACGGGCCGCGTCTGATGTAGTGCACAGGTCAGAAGTGATGGCAACAATCAACTATCAGTGTTATCCTCCCTTGTCTATGTGGCGCCTTGCCTGGTGAATGACCGTATCTTACTCTGGTGAAGGGCAACAACACTATGTTCTTAAAGTTGCATAGGCCGAGGTCTTTGAGGTGCTGTCCTCTTAAAAAATATATAAATATATTAGGTTGATCAACATAATCTACCTTACTTAAATTCGAAAAAAATATTATTTCAAACGGCTAACTCTGGAAATATCTTATGTGCAAACATGTCAAATTAATTTTCTCAAGAGCGTACACGATTTGGCAGCACAGGCTTCAGTTGTAATAAATTCTATTAAAGTATCTTAGTATCCCCTTGTATGCTGCAACAAATTATAATACGTGCACGAATATCTAAGTTGGATATGTAGGATCAAATCTAGGTCAGTACTTGGGTTTTGAAAAGACTACGCTTTCATCGGACTCTGCAGCTTTACGGTCGTACAGGACGCTATTGCACAAGTGTTGCTTTTAAGCACGGGTGCCGTCGGTTCAACTGAAATATATCAGCAGGGCCTATCATTTTAAGTCACTTGAAAATAGTTCCACAGCAAATATCAAAATAGTTATGTACATGTGAAATGATAAATAAAAAATGCAATTGTACATGTAGGCATCATAATATATGTCGTGACTGGGGCGAATAATTAGAAAAAGGGTCTCAGCGTTCAGCTTCGGCTCATCTCTACTCACTCCTCCGACGCACGCCTTTCAATTGTGTGGTCATCTACAACCTAATTCACTGAAGGGGCTGGGTCTAGGGTGGTGCTGCTGGTGGAGCAACCTGGAGCACAAGGGTCTGTTTGAGCAATCTACCTCTCCCCCTGCTCCAGCCTCTGCCCTGCTTACCTTGTGCTCGACCCACTCGGACCCGAAAATTACTTATTTAGCCATCGGTGATTATATGTAGCATGGAATAGCAGTAGACCAGATATCATTTAGGCTAGCACTTCCTATTTACGATGACAATGATTGACAGAATAGGTATGGTCGTGGTTTCGTTAACAAATGGAATATTGTGCCAACAGTGGGATTCGAACCCACACTTCTGCCAGTCTGAAGCTAGCATCCTAAAGATGAGTTTATCTAGGCTCCTTGGTGCAATCAATCTACCCATACCTATCTGTCTATATGTCTCTTTGCCAGTATGGTCAGTGGAGACTTCTACGTTTGTCCCCCTTATATCATACATTTTAAAAGTTGTTTATACGCCAGCCACACTAGGCATGCGACCACTTGTGACAATAAAAGAGGGTGGTCGCAGAGGGTCGCAAAAAGGTCTCAATTTAATCCGCACTGGTTGCTAACCTCCTGGCAACCATTTTGATTGCAAGGAGGTTGTAGGTGTTGCACCAAAAACCAACTTGTGACCAACATGGTTGTCAGGAGGTCGCCAATCATTTTCATAGATTGGCGATAAGTCAGGGACCATTGCTGACTCATCCTTGACAGTTCGCCAACTGACTACTCAGCAATCAGTCAGCGATCAGCTGATGATCGGTTGGTGATCAGTTGGTGATCGGTTGGTGATCTATAGGCAATTGGTCAGCCAATGGTGAGGGACTGATTTGCGACTGGTCTGCAGTCGAACATCGGTCAGTCGCAAACCAGTCGCAAATCAGTCCACAATCAGTCCTCAGCTACTCCCTGACCAATTGCCAACTGATCGCCAACCAATCGGCAACTGATCACCAACTAAACACCAACTGATTACCAATCAATCGCCAACTGATCACCAACTAATCACCAACTGATTGCCAATCAATCACTAATCGATATCCAACTGATCACCAACCGATTGCCAACCAATCGCCAACCAGTCTGAAGTCTTACATGCATTTGATTTAGCTTAAAATTTCACAAGTACAGACAATGCACTTACATATTTACACATGCGACAGGTTCAACGCCATACAGTGATAAAGATGTACAGAATCCTGGTCAGTGAACCAGTGTCATGAGAAGTGTTGAAACAAATGGGAACATCATCCCTATAGTGGAACTCAAACCTCCATTCTGTCAATCTGCGGTGAACATCCTAACCATCAGTCTATTTAAGCTTTCCTGATGCAATCAACCAACTGATACCTACTTGTCTATGTGGCGCCTTGCCTGTGAAATCAGTGCAATATAGTGTAATCTATGGGCTAATCCCTTTTAAAAGGTGGTCGCCAGATCTTTAGAAATGAAAGTGAGGTATAATGAAATGCAAGTTAAATATATATAAAATACCATAAAGTACGAGAGGGTGTAGTATAGGAAATGGGGTGGTGTAGCTGAGTCCTATAGTTGCCTGTCTATAATAGTGAAGTGGCTACAGTGGGTATAGCACAGAATATAAGATGGACACAAAAGCACCTCTTGTCACATGATAGGCCCAGTGGTGACTGTGAGCTCTCCCAGGCTTTTAATCTCTCCAGGCATGTCATTGAAGGTACATGATGTTATTGAAGGTACATGATATTATGCATAATGTAACTATGTGTAGAACGTCTAACTATTTTACAATAGGCTATGTTGCTTACAAGTTACAGAACGAATTATGAAAGTAATTGCTTAAAGTTGCATAGTCCGATGGTTTTAAGTTTTTGACATTTTATCTGATAAATACACTAGATTGATGATTATAATCTACATTATTTCAGTGTAAGTTACTTTTATTTTAAATGGCTAACTTTGTATATTTTGGAGTGAAAACATGCCAAATCAATGTTGGCAAGCATGCCAAAATTCTGACACCATGTGCATATTCAGTAAGGTGTTCTATTAAATTAGCTTAGCACGCCCTTATATGCATATCAAATGCTTAATAAGTGCATCAGTATCTAAGTTGCATGCATAGGATCAAATCTAGGTCAGTGTTTTGGCTTAGAAAATGTGATGTTTCATAGGAATATGCAGCTTTAATAGAGCAAACATTGTTGTGAAAATATTTAGTTAAACTTATCACTATTTGAATTTGATCTCTAAAGGACATACACGTATTTTATATTATTTATTTAAGTTTGAGCTATCACGTATTTTATTTAGCAATTAGACTTGCTAATCAATGTTTGTCAATTAATTTAGCTGATAAGCGTTCCGACTGGCCCAAGGGAAAAGGTTCAGCAACTATGCTTTCTAGCTGTCCAGCAATACAAGGAACACATGGTCAGAATGAGGGTTTCTTATTAATTCATAGTTATATAGTATAGGTGATATAATTTTAACATACACACCCAATGAGATTTAACCAATAATTTATGTAAAAGTTTAAATGGCTTAGATCTAGAGCTCGACTTGAACCATCAAAATATATTCAAAGAACTGCTCAACAGTATGTGTGTCAGTGTATAGCTTCGTTTGTGGATAAACAAAACTAGAATTCGCAATAAGCGTTATGGAAAGAAACACGGAATGAAACAACATTCTGTCAGAAATGTATCTTATGTTGATAGAAAAGGCAGTGTTTAACTACTAAATTTAAGCGCTTAAATTTCCACTCGATGATTATGCTATTTAACATAAAAATAACCTATACTATGCTCACCTGTCCTTGAGGCAATTAAACTCGAAGTGACCGTCCATATTAGCAGTGCACAAGAAAGCCATCTGTGAAAAATGAATGGTAACAGTTGGACATAATACTATGCAAAGAGATGTTCTTTTCACATGGCATTGCTTTAAGCTAAGATTACATATACACAGTATGTGAATGCGAATACGACAAACAATGGAAAAGCGTGTAAATGCGAAGTAGTGCTTCCATATGTCCGGATGTAAATGTAAATGCTAATGCGAATGTGAATGCGAATGCAGCAAAGTGGATCACTCGATGGACTGATCGATCGGTGCAAATGGGAACACGAATGCTGCTCCATTTGAAATAGAGCAACCAGCAACTTTCACTTTCCTTCACAAATTTGTGTCAAGAAAGACTGAAAATCGATTGAGTATTCATGCTGCATGCCGCATACCGTGTATATGGAATCTCTAATATCATGTACCTTCAATAACATCATGTACCTTCAATGACATGCCTGGAGAGATTAAAAGCCTGGGAGAGCTCACAGTCACCACTGGGCCTATCATGTGACAAGAGGTGCTTTTGTGTCCATCTTATATTCTGTGCTATACCCACTGTAGCCACTTCACTATTATAGACAGGCAACTATAGGACTTAGCTACACCACCGCATTTCCTATACTACCCCCTCTCGTACTTTATGGTATTTTATATATATTTAACTTGCATTTCGTTATACCTCACTTTCATTTCTAAAGATCTGCCGACCACCTTTTAAAAAGGATTAGCCCATAGATTACACTATATTGCACTGATTTCACAGGCAAGGCACCACATAGACAAGTAGGTATCAGTTGGTTGATTGCATCAGGAAAGCTTAAATAGACTGATGGTTAGGATGTTCACCGCAGATTGACAGAATGGAGGTTTGAGTTCCACTATAGGGATGATGTTCCCATTTGTTTCAACACTTCTCATGACACTGGTTCACTGACCAGGATTCTGTACATCTTTATCACTGTATGGCATTGAACCTGCCGCATGTGTAAATATGTAAGTGCATTGTCTGTACTTGTGAAATCTTAAGCTAAATCAAATGCATGTAAGACTTCAGACTGGTTGGCGATTGGTTTGCAATCAGTTGGTGATCAGTTGGATATCGATTAGTGATTGATTGGTAATCAGTTGGTGATTAGTCGGCAATGAGTTGCGATTGATTGGTAATCAGTTGGTGTTTAGTTGGTGATCAGTTGCCGATTGGTTGGCGATCAGTTGGCAATTGGTCAGGGAGTAGCTGAGGGCTGATTGTGGACTGCTTTGCGACTGGTTTGCGACTGGCCGATGTTCGACTGCAGACCAGTCGCAAATCAGTCCCTCACCATTGGCTGACCAATTGCCTATAGATCAACAACCGATCACCAGTTTTGCCCAATTGTAATTAAGATAAATTCGCACACCATTCGCAGTATACTAGAAATGCGTCAGTTCTCATGCACACCATTCTTGACTTTCGGGTGGATTATTTCCGGTCTGTCACTTTTTTTTTGGTAAAGTATTTATTCATCTGAATATGACATTTGTCAGCACCGGAGCACTGGTCTTCCGGCCATCTTACTATTGGAATTGACATTCTAAATAATCTAAGTTTGGTCAGTGCTGTATTAGTCACAGCACCGATCCTGTAGAATTAAGGGAGTGGCTCCTGCTGTATAATGTACAGCACCAGTTACTGCGTGCGGTTCATGCAAAAATGGGGAGCAGCACCGAGTAGAAGCTGTATACTTGGGGCAACTCAAACAATCGTTGTGGGTTATAATTTTTCTCTTATAAAACAAGCTAAGTTTATAGTTTGTCTGTCTTATGTAATGTTCATTTTAGATTTATAGTTGTGTAGGATGTTCGGTGTGTTGATGGTTTGTTCATGATGGTTAAGGGTGGTGGCAGGGGAGGAGGGCCCATTGGGGTGGGTGGTAGGGGGAAAAACCCACAGGAGAGCTTGATTGATTGATTGATTGATTGGTGGTTGCTTTACACCGTGTCGGCAGCATAGGCCATATTCACGGTGAGAAATGTTTGTTTTTTGTTCAAACCATCGCCGTTACATGTAAAAGCAGACAAATCAATTATGTGTCAATAGACATTCATTAAATTAGAAAGCTCACAATCATATATTTGTGGTCAAGGGAAACAAATTCCCATAGAAAAAGAAAAGTTTTATTAATAATTGATAGAATCTATTTAGTAAACTATATGAGGTGGTACAGTCCAGCTGCCCTCAAAAAGGCTAAAATGTTTTCCTGTTTTACCTTAGTAAAAAGGTCATGCATACTGTCTGCAGTGTAGAACTGTTGGCACAGGGCCAAAAAATCAAAGCAACTTAGTAAAATGTGTTTGAGTGTCAGCAGGGACTGACACCCAATACATTCAGGGGGAGGTTCCCCCTTGAGCAGAAAAGCATGTGTAAGCCACAAGTGGCCAATACGGCAGCGGCTAAGGACCACTTGGTCCCGCCGACCTCCCACATGAGTCTGTGGTGGTTTTCCGACAGATGGTTCAATTTCTTTAAGTTTATTAATGTGTTCATCCCACTCATGTTGCCATTTGGATTTTATGTGGGTGGCTATTAGTGAGGGATCAGACAGGGTTCAACATCACAGTTCAGGGCCTTCTTCGCAGCCCGATCACAATTTCTTTAAGTTTATTAATGTTTTCATCCCACTCATGTTGCCATTTGGATTTTATGTGGGTGGCTATTAGTGGTTTCAGATCAGAGTGAGGGATCAGACACAGTTCAAGAGCAGCCCGATCAGCTCGTTCGTTTCCTTGTATGCCGGCATGGCTAGGCACCCAGCACAGGTGGATGTCATTCCCATCCGTTGTCAGTTGGTTCATTTTATAAATGACCATTGCTAGAATAGGGTGATTCGTTTTCAGTCCAGTAACAGCCAGGAGGCAAGAGAACGAATCACTGTATATAACATAGTTAGTATGGTTGGATACCTCGATACACTCCAACGCGAGAAGGAGTGCTCAGGCTTCTGCAGTGAAAATCGAGCTCTAATCAGGCAAACGTACGCCAAATATTTCCCGTCGGCAGACTGCCGCAGCAGCTACCTGGCTTTGGTCTTTCGAACCATCAGTGTATATGGAGAGGTGGTCTGCAAACTGGCCTTGAATCTCTGCACGCAGTCCCTGGTACTCGAGTGGATGTGTCCCAGACTTCCTCAGTTCTGTGAGTCGGAGGATAACCGATGGCTTTGTCAACGACCACGGGGGATGTTCTGCGACTTTGGCATCCTCCAACACGTCCAAATCCACGCCTAAGGCCTCCAAATGAGGTTTCATTCGGAGCCTCAGTGGCCGGATGTATTTTGGCCTGGCTTCATACCTGGATTCATCATGTTGCTCGAATAGACAATTGTGTGCAGGATTCAATGCATTAGTTTTTATCTTGACTACATATTGCATGGCCAGTTTGATTCTCCTGTTGTTAAGTGATGGTTCATTGGCTTCGACGTAGAGGCTCTGAACCGATGAGGTGCGGAAGGCCCCAAGGGCCAGGCGCAGTCCCTGGTGGTGGATCATGTCTAGCCGCCCAATATATGATTTCCTTGCGGAACCGTATACTATGCTGCCGTAATCCGCTCGTGACTGAACCAAGGTTCTGTACACGGAGAGCAGAACATCTCTGTCCGCTCCCCACTCTGAGCTGGACAGCACCCTCAGAATATCTAGCACTTTCAGGCATCTTGTTTTCAGGTACTTTATATGTGGCACGAAAGACAGTTTTGCATCGAGAATGAGGCCCAGAAATTTGTTTTTTTCAACGACTTTAATGGGATCCCCATCCAGGGTCAGCTCCGGTTCCACATGCATTCTACGTAGCAGGCAGAAGTGCATGCAGACTGTTTTGGTCTTGGGAAATTTGAAACCGTTCAGAACTGACCATCGATGGATCCCATTTATGCTTGGTTGTAGCTGTCTCTCTATGACATTCATGTTAGCACCGCTGTAATATAAAACAAAGTCGTCCACAAAAAGACTACAGGAGACCCCCCCTGCTTTACAGCAGCAGCAATACCATTGACCTTGATCCTGAAAAGGGTCACGGCCAGTATGCTACCTTGAGGTACTCCTAGTTCCTGTGAGTGTAGGTTGGAATAGGTAGTCTTTCGCTGGGCAGACTCCCCTGGCGGTGTTCGTACCCACAGTTCTGGCAGCGGATCTTGAACTCTCCTGCACCAGCACCACCAGACTTCCAAGATGGCAATTTCCAAGATGGCATCGCCGATGACCGGACCGCCGGTGCACCGGTACGCGCAGTAGCATAGTTCTTAAGAAAATCAACATCTGACTTGGTGCCCTCCAACAGATCCGAACTGAATTCACTCATTTCACACATACTCACACACTTCTCCAGAGTTAACTCAGCAGTTTGCAGCAGTTTGCAGCAGTTTGTTATGCAAATTAATTTTTTTACGCCAGCCACCAACCGATCATGCAACAGCGACTCCTCCACTGTCCCATATTCGCAATCTTTTACTTTGTCTCTTAGCGCCGTTATGTACCTGGCCATAGTTTCTTTAGCTTGATTATGTGAATTAAACTTGTACCTTGTTATTATCAAACTGCACTTGCCTATACAATATGTCTGGAATGCTTCCGTGAGTGGTCCGATCTTGTGTCGGTCAGCGAGCGCGATGGACATATTGGCGAAAACTTTTTGCGCTTCTTCGCCAGCGACGTGAAGAAAGATGCAGCATTGCACTCGTTCTGCCTTCAATATGACACCTGCAGCAATGGAGTATGTGTCATATGCTCTGATCCATGTTTTCCAGTTCGATCTCGTGTTGTTGCTGAGGACAAGCTGACCAGGCGGCCGCAAGCCCGGCAGTGTATTAGCGGGCGTCATTCTTCCTCATCTGACACCATGTGAAAGTACAACGTCTGAACACTTTGACTTCTGGATACTGAATGGTTTATTCCTGTCCAAGGCTCACTGAACCACCAGCTAAACTTTCCATGATGTCATCTCATTTACATACTCCTTTGTCTCACTCACTGTCTAGAACATTATGCATCTCATTAGCATATATTACACATGTGTCTGGACGTCTATTACGCATATATCACACCCATTATGATGACAATAGTCATGTAATACATTATGTGCCAATCCAATGTTGCACTCTCTCTGATAGGGAGATGGAAACCAGAAGTTCTCGGTTTTACATCACTTGCAACACAAAGTCCTCAGTCTTACCATGAACGATGATGCACATTGGAAAGTAGCTTGAACTGGCGTGTGTAAACTATGCAATTCATATGTGTGCCCACAATGTGGAATATGACCTGCTAACGGCAGTGATAAAGCACGCTGAATAGTAAAAAGCTAATGGGGCTGTCACATTACGATGCATCGCACAAACATATGGCGACGTGTGTAATTTGTTGCCGCTACGTTGGTATACAGGCACACGTTGGTATACATCAAGGAATGTCGAAGTTTGTCGACATATGGTGACGCGCATCAGGGGTTCGGCAAAGTTTTGTGCATGCACAAAACTTTCGACGTATGACAACGCTTGGATGCTTACATTAAGCCTATGTTAGGCATACGGTGAGATACGTTAGACACGCGTTTGAGGAACGTTGTTCTACCTTGTCCTACATTGACTTTTGTTCCTCTGATGGAGAGAGTTCAGTCCATGCGTTGGCAACGTAACACCAATGTATGATGACGTTGTTCTAACATATGCAAAACGTATGGCCGACGCGCAGTTGGCGTTTCTCCACCGCGTCTCGACGTAATTGACATATAGGGCGCGTGTCTGGCACTCGCTTAACATATATAATGTTCGCCTGCATTCTGCGAACTTGCTGTGAGCATTTTGCGGGTGGGTCGGGTGCCCCCGCACTTTGGCATGCGTTACTCACCCGTTACGCCAATGTCGCACGCGCTGGTTGCATGCTGGCGCAATGCCAGCCACACGGTGTGCCAAACCTTTCTTGTTTTTTCTCATGCGTCGACATACATTACACTATGTCGGACTGACACTAGGCTTAGGTCCACTACGTTGCACTAATGTCCAACTTTTCCCCCCGTGTTGAAAAGTTCAACGCATCTTGATGTATAAAAGTGATTTTAGGCATTGGTAGCACGCTTGAGAGATGCTTCATAATGTGACAGGGCCTTAGAGAACGTGTCATTAACACGAACTCGTGGTTCTTGGTGAGTCGTGTTGCACGGGATTCAAACACAGTCAAGATAGGTAGTTACTAAATACCTTATTTCCTTCAATGTGACAATTGTCCAAGTGATGTCCATTGGAGATGAAAGGGTAGTGTCAGTGCGCAACAAAGGACTGATATTACACATGCAATTAGTCACGGTGTCTCAGTTTGAGCGCCCTGCCAGTTTGAGCGCCCTGCCAGTGGTCATATACTTTTTTTGTAAAATAGATTTAAAAGCTTTCATTGGATCGATTAAAAATATCTTAATGTGCAATTGAAGAGGAAGATCTGAAGTATTTAATGTAACCAAAGAGCAATTTACTCTGAAAGTATTAAAAACAGATAATAGTGAAAGTTGAGATATTCTGAGTGTCAGTGCCAGTGTTAGCCTTACCAGATCATGGCCTCAAAAACTATTTTCGCAAAATAAATTCAAGAACTTCCAATTGGCTGATAAAAAAAAAAGCTGAATGTGAAATTGTAGAGAAAGATCTGAACTATTTAATAGAAACAAGATAAATTTGCTTTCAAAACACCAAAAATCACAAATTACTGTGATAGTTAGGGTGGTTTTAATGTTGTCTCTATCCACGCATGCGCAGAAGCAACAGAAGGGCGCTCAAACTGGCAGGGCGCTCAAACTGCGACAACGGCACTAGCATGTGTTGACTCCGGCAGAGTATGGCGAAAATACATAACTATAGGCCTACAGGCAATGAGTGATGTGGTCACAATGTGGGGTACAGCTGTTTCCGATATCAAACCTCGCCATGTCGTTTCTCGCATACCTATTCTCCCCTCATATCTAAAGCCCATAGGCCCATCGTTCAATAAGCAATATGTGCACATGTAGGCCTACAGTTTACTCATGGTAATCGTAGGTCGATCTGAGATTTACATGCTTATCGCATTTTATAGGATATACGTATATATATATATATATATATACTGCGTGTGGATTGTGTATATATTGCATTAATTACATATATTGTAAATATAATATATTATGTGTGTATGCATACAAATGTGACCGTGAATGCGTGTGTGCCTGTGTGCTTGTATGCGTGCACACGGCTGAACCCGTTCTTTGTCATGTAAAAACAGTTATAGCATTACAACATGTACAAATGTACATATCAACCCGAATACGCAATAGCTCTACTTCGATAATCGATGATCACCCTAGATCGACATCTAGGACATTCATTCGAGCTAAGCCGAGATTATTGTCATTCCGTATTATCCGTACGGCCTACCCTGCATAATAAAAGAAGGCTTAGGTCTATGCGCACTGCTGCTTCGATAACTGATGGCATGTGCGTGAATCGAGTTGCGTGAGAGATGCGTGCTGCAATGTTGGGTTATGATTTGAAAACACAACCTATGTAAAGAATTAATGTGATATATATATATTTTATACATATAATATATATATATATATATATGAAGTGGGATATATATCAAATAGGTGTATATAAACAGAAGAGGTGGGGCTATAACTTAGAACTGTTATAAGTGGCCACGTTGTTCACCGATTAACATGTGACTTTTTTTATTTGGTTTAAACGAAACAGTGGAATGAATATCAAAATGGTGTGGCCTGACTTGATTAACAGATTACTGCATTGGAGAGAAATTGTCAATTTATCTACTCAATAATGGTACGTGCGCAAAGAATTGGTCAAATTAATGCGAATCATATAAAGGTTCAATATAACTTTCAATGGATATATATGTGAAAATAAAATTCCTTTGGAGTAGCATACCGTAGAGTTGTGTGGCCTTCCTCCATGGTGGACCCGTACTGTGTGCTATCCTCCGGGGCATGGGTCCGCTGTATTCACCGTCCGTGGGACATGAAGGCCGCATGGCGCGCCCGCCTGCCCCCCCCCCCCCCCCCCGCCACACCGGAAGTCAGACCGGCCCACGTGACCTGACACGGGCGGGCCCAGGCAGGGTCGCAGCGCGCACGCCCATCCCACCACCATATCCCCTTTGGGGATAATTACATCGAAAATTACCAATGCGGAAGGTCGTAGGTTCGATCTCCGAATGACTCAAACCGATAACTTCCCAAATCTATGTTGTCGCTACCTAGCCTCGTGCTCAACATTATCATGATGCAACTGAGTGGAATCACACGCTACTCCAGTCTATTGATGGGTGAGCACGAGAATGATCAAGTTTTCATTGGTGTGCGCTGTTAGAAGTCAGTATTTTACTCGGTGGCTTTAGATGTTGCGAGGATACAACAAACCAACCTGACATTGAAGTTATGCATTATTTATGGCCATATCTGTGGGACGCAGATTTTATTATTTATGCAGGTAACCAACTGTTAATTCATCAAATAATTTTTAATTCACTTAATTAGAGGTGGACAGTTCGTGTTGCAGTATGCACACTCAGCTTAAACTTTGAAAATGACTATATAGTTACCATTCAGTGCAATGATTATTGAATCCTGTCATGCATAAATAAATATAAGCAGGAATTAGAAAGTGTCCATCAGTACGTGATGTTATTCTGGCTTCTTGTTTAGAAATATTAACATAGCTATTAGCTAACTCCAGTAGTAACTCTAGACATATGTAGATCCAACTTTTGAAAGGTCTAGTTCTAGCTTTATTCACTTCCAATAACAACGAGACCAGACCGGATGGCCGAATGAGTTAGAGCGCCCGTCTCCCGTGCTGGTAGATCGTGGGGTCATAGGTTCAAGCCCGTGTTGAGTCAAACCAGTTACTTAAAAATTTATACTTGTCGCTTCCTAGCCTGGCGCTCGGCATTACTAGGACAGGTCAAGGACTGGTGTGCTCAGTGTCAAGATAATGTGACTGAGTGGGATAACAGGTCATGGTGTCGGTGGCCTGGTTTCCCAGTGGGACAGCACTATAAAGTCGCCATGAGTGCGCACTGTCACAAGTCGGTACCCGTCCTGATATGACCTTAGATGTTGCTAGGACCTAAAACAACAACAAACATTTACCTGACCCGACTTTGCCCGACCTGACTTTGCCCGACTTGACTCTACCCGACTTGACTTTAACTGACCTGACTTTACCCGACCTGACTTGATACGACTGCACTTTACCCGACCCGACTTTACATGACCCGACTTTACACGACCCGACGTTACCCGACCCGAGTTTACCCTACCTGACTTTACACGACTTGACTTGACTTGCCCCCACCTGACTTTACCCAACCTGACTTTACTTAAATTGACTTCACCTGACCGGACTTCACCCGACCGGACTTTACCCGACCTCAGCTCTGTGAATAGTAATCATTCTTCTGCTAATTCGCAGAGGACAGCAGCTCTGCAAATAGCAATCATTCTTCTGCTAATTCGCAGAGCAAAGCAGCTGTATGGATAGCAAGCATTCTTCTGCTAATCCGCAGAGCTAAGGAGCCCGCTACAATCCACATCTGAAGAAAGCAGCCCGCTACAATCCACCACATCTGAAGAACTGTCTCCATTTCTATCTTAGACCAGACGGGATGGCCGAATGAGTTAGAGTGTCCATCTCCCGTACTGGTAGATCGTGGGGTCATGGGGTCGAACCCTGGTCGAGTCAAACCAATGACTTAAAAATTGATACTTGTCGCTTCCTAGCCTGGCGCTCGGCATTATTAGGACAGGGCAAGGACTGGTGTGCTCAGTGTCAGGATATTGTGACTGAGTGGGATACCAGGTCATGGTGTCGGCGGCCTGGTTTCCCAGTGGGACAGCACTATAAAGTCACCATGAGTGCGCACTGTCACAAGTCAGTACCCAGCATGATATGACCTTAGATGTTGCTAGGACGTAAAACAACAACAAACAACAACCATTTCTATTCATTAAGAGCGGCTAACAGGTCCAAGGCCTATTATAGCTGTATCCCAGATAGCACACAGCCGTCGGGCCGACGTTGGCTATTGGTCGCGCGGTCGCCACATAATTGCTACCGTCGGGCCGACGGTTGTGGTCCGCTGCTTTTTGCCGTTTTTTCCCCATATATTTGCCACCGTTGGGCCAACGGTGGTGGCCCGCCGCTGATTGCCATTCATTTTCCACTTATTTGCCGCCGTCGGGCCATCGTTTGGCTGACGGTGGTGGTCCGCCGCTCTTTGGTTTTTTTCCCACATATTTGCCACCGTTGGGCCGAAGGTGGTGGCCGGCCGCTGTTTTCCTTTTTGTGACCAGGTATAGGAATGATGATACACGCAGTGTAGGAGGCTCCGTGAAAATAGTGTGGATTACTGATGAAAACGCAGTTCTAATTACCAGGAAAGTGCACAAAGGTGTAGCCCTAAGCACTAAGACCAACAGAAATGATGCAAATGATGCTTTACTAGGATAATAAGGAGGAAATCCGAACGGAAGACAACGTACCGGAGCGGACGTCGTTCGATCCACAGGCGAAAATACAGCAGGTAGGCCCGACCATTAAATAAATAAGAAAATGCGTAGCCCTAAGCACTAAGACCCACATTGCTAATTCTAACAAGAATGCTGCAAATGATGCATTACTAAGATAATAAGGAGCAAATCCTAACAAAAGACAGAATGAACGGGAGCGAACGTCGATTGATCGGCGGGTGTAAATACAGCAGGTTCGCCCGACCATTAAAAAATGGTGGCAGCCGCATATACATGACACTGACACTATAGTGACAGTATGAGGCAGCGATTTGCGGCGATCGGCGACGGTTTGAATCTGGCTCGATGTTGACACATGCACAGACGATGCTTTGACACATGCGCAGAAGCGAAGTGGAGAACTGAAACTGGTGGAGAACTGAAACCGCGACACCGCCATTGGCCCGACGGCGGGCCAGTGGACAAAACAACGTCGGCCCGACGGCGGTTTGCCACCTTTGGCCTGACGGCAGTTTGCCACCGGTCCCGACGGCATTTGCCGCCGTTGGCCAGTGGACAAAACAACGTCAGCCCGACGGCGGTTTGCCACCATTGGCCCCATGGTGCGGCCACCATCGGGCCAACATCGGCCCGACGGCTGTGTGCTATCTGGGATCCTATTGATTGATTGATTGATTGATAGCACTTGCAGTCTGGGCGGCCATGTTGATGCTGTGTTGTCAAGTCTTAGAACACATTAAGAACACTAAAGCTCTAAAAGGTTCAAAACACTACCTTGGTGTTTTGAACGGGATAGTGTTTTGAACGTCCTACACTGGTATCGCTAAAGCCCCAGTCACACGAGGCCTGCATTTGCGTATGATCGATCCGCGAGGATTTTGCAATTAAATTACGACCATCTTACGACCACCTTTCGACTAATCGCCGAGTGCTCTGCGAGAGATCGCCGGCTGATCGCCAACCATTTCAGACCTTTTTGGTCGCAAGAAGGTTGTCGCTGCAGCACCAACAATCTGCTTGTGACCTCTGGCATCTCCACCGATTGCCGACGTAGGCTTAACGAACGCGTAGTGTATCTCGACGTTTCTCGACATATCTCGACGTAATGGCCAAATTTCACCTACGTCGGCTTACACTACCGCGTTACGTCGTAGTGTGACAGCCACATAAAGCATCATATCCCAGGTTCTACTAAAGCTATTATAACAAATGAAGTATATTTGTGCAGCATTTTGCAGCCTCTTTGTGATAACAAAAATAATTTGGTGCATTCTGGTTGTTTGAAAAAAATGTCCAAGTGCATAATATCCCAGTCACACCAGGCCTGCCTTCGCTTACGACGGATTGGCGACGTCCGTACGTCCTACTTGCGTCCGCCTTAAGCTATGATTCCATATACGCAGTATGCGGCATGCAAATGCGAATGCGGTGATTGCAGCATAGATATATGCTGACCCCAATAGCCGATGGTATCCTTTTTGTACTGGGGGGTCGTTAAACAAACAAACCAACCAAAAAAGATACCCATGACATTTTGGGTGTTTTTTGCTCCAAATTTGTGAAGGAAGGCCAAAGTAACTATTGTTTTCTATGGCAAATGCAGCAGTATTCGCATTCACACTGATCGGTCCATGGGTCGATCCATTTGAAGCATTCGCATTCGCATTCGCATTCGCATTCGCATTCGCATGTATGGAAGCACTACTATGCCTTTAAGTGCTTTTCAATTTTTTGCCACATTCATATTCACATTCGCATACCGCATACAGCGTATATGGAACCTTAGCTTTATGTGCTGGTGCCGCGAGGTCGCCAACGATCGACACGGCGTCCATTTAGAAAATTTTGGATGCAAGGAGGTTCCGGCTGCTGCACCTGCAACATGTACACAGCGTGTATGTACTTTTTCTAGCCATCTGTACACAGCCTTGTATGTATTTGTTCCCATGTATTTGTGTGTTTTACTTTAATTTAGAGTTGTGTCATCCTGTAAAGACTGTTGTAAGTATAGAAACGGTTTACTTATTAGATCTCATGTTCTTTTCTCAGGCACCTTCATCTCGCAGTGGTTCTGGAACCTATGGAATATGTACAGGAAGCTGAAAAAGAAAAAGAATGGGCAGGGGGCAAAGATTATGATGGCGAGGAAGCTGTGGACTATGTGCCGATTCCAGTTCCTTGACTAGCACTTGTGTGTCTGTGCGCCACACCACATCACAGGCTTGGTGAGTGTTTATGTTTTATAATGTATGATGATGTTACTGTGTGTCTTGTTGTGCCACTGTATGCTACCCTTATTCTGCACAGCCTTTGTGCATCACTGTCATCCATGGAAGCCATATAATTGTGCTTAAAAACGGTTAACATGCTACTATATTACAGTAATTATACAATTAATACAATATTTTCTAGCATACCCTAAATTACAGTAATTTTATAATTAATATGATATTTTCTAGGAAACCTGAAACTGACACATGAAACAACAAATTATCATAACTTCATTCTTTAAAAATTAACATGTTCACTGTTGTGTAGAAATGTCTGCTATGTCTTTGTTTGGTTGTTAATAGCCAGTTGTTACATTGTAGCATATTTATTCCTTTTCTACCAGGCTTCAGCAGCCGTGGGCGGCGCTTGTTTTTCGTCAGCTGCGGGCGTCGCTTCTTCAGCCACGGGCATCCCTTCATCTTCTTCAGGCTTTCCGCTGCCACCTCTGCCACCACTCGTGATCGACGAGGTAGTCGATCGTCCGGTCGATGATGAAGAAGAGGAAGCATCTACCCCCATCAGCAACCTCGTCCCATCCTCCATGTCGGCCCACACACCGGAGTCAAGGCCTGCCCCTGTCAACACCCCTGCCCCGTCCGGTCACAAGTCGACCAGCGGGAAGGCAAAGGGGAAGGGATGCTTGGAGGATGCGATCTTCCAGATGTGCACTCAAATAGCGTCCCGGGACAATACGTCAGACAGTGCAGGTAGTGCTACCCCCATCAACCATTGGGTGGCCTTCTGCGCCTACATGGGATCAGAGGTAGGGCTGGTGACAGCGTGACAGTTTTCTGTTTTTCAGAGAATGAACATGCAGATGATAATCGATATGGGTGAAGAGCGGGAGCAGCAGCAGCAGCAGCAGCAGTTACAATACGTCACAACACAACAGCTATGACACATCACAACACAACAGCTACCACATCACAACACCACAAGTACCACACATCACAACACACCAGGTACCACACATCACAACACACCAGTTACCAAACCACACAACACACCAGCTACCACAACACACAACACACAACACACCAGCTACCACAACACACAATACATCATCCAACCCTTCAAACAACCACAGCAAACGGTAGGCCTAAAATACACACAGCCACAGTCACAAACCTACAACCCACAAATACAGTATGCGCCACAGTACACACAACCTTTACCACCACAACAACACACAGTGGTAACACTCACACCAACAGCTGGGAGTTCGGGCACACAACACCACACACAGACAACATGGGGATGGGGGCTTTTGCTGCTGCTGCTTCCTCAGTGACCGAGCTTTCAGGGTTTGAGTCCCCAACCACCTTCCACACTTCCACCTAGATGTCAAGCCTCAATATTTCCCCTGGACAACTCTCCATCAGTTCGCTTTTGTCTACACCAAATCCACACGGGGAGGGATCCGGTGACGGGGGTATGTTGGCCGCAGCCATGGATGCGACCTCCATCCCCCATAGACAAAATAGTGGTGTTGGGGGTGGGAGTGAAGGTGAGGGTGAGGATGAAACATCTGAGAAGGAATACATTTCTAAATTTCTAAATAGCTTAATGTCAAAATAGTTTCTAAATTTCTATAGTTTTTAAATTTCTATACAAGTTTATATATGTTTCTAATTTATATATATTTTCTGAAAACTTTCTGAATGCCAATATACATGTACAACTGATCATTGTCATACTATCACTAATCTTTCTTTTATGGCATGAACAGTACAAGTGTCTGCTGATTTTGTATATATGTTTCTAATTCATATATATTATCCGAAAACTTTCTGAATGGCAATATACATGTACAGCTGATCATTGTCATACTATCATTGATCTTTCTGTTATGCCATGAACAGTAAGAGTGTCCGTTGATTTGTATATATGTTTCTAATTTATATATATTATCTGAAAACTATCTGAAAACTTTCTGAATGGCAATATACATGTACAGCTGATCATTGTCATACTATCACTGATCTTTCTGTTATGGCATGAACAGTACAAGTGTCCGCTGATGTATGTCTATATATTTGTATGTTTCATTGTCATTTACTTAACGTGTGGCCAAGTCTTATTATGTTCTTTGCACGTAAAAAAGAGGATGGCACTGCGAGACAGACTGAAGAATTTGTGATATGGTTATATGATGTTTATATATAATAGGTACTGTTAATATATTGTGAACCTTGTCTTTGCTATTATTTACATGTATATTTTTCTAAGGCACTATGTTATTATATTGTTGTGAACATATTAATGTTCAGGACTGTCATTTGTGAAAGTACAACGTCTGAACACTTTGATTTCTGGATACTGAATGATGTTATTCCCCTCCAGGGCTCAAACCATAGCCGGCCAAACTTTTCCATGATGTCATCTCATTTGCATATATTACAGATGTGTCTAGACGTCTATTACGCATATATCACATCCCCCCTCAAGGTATTTCTGAGACATGAAATGTTTCAAAATCCCCATAAAACATACCAGGTTTACTCGTTCATCATACAGTAATACAATAAAATATACAAGCACTTAACTTAAACCACAGGTTTAGCGAGTGTCCGAGCACACTATGGCACTGAAGTCCTTTGAACTGTCCAGCTGCTTAGCCTCCACATAACACATTGTCCATAATGACACAATAAAAATACATATTCAGTTGTATTTTCTTTCCATTGACAAAACAATTACCATCACTAATAACTAGTCCATAGCAATATTATGATGGAATTATATATCAATATCAGTGGCCTGGCATCCGATGCTTGCATCTTGGTACTCCGTTTTTAGTGCTCGCTGCCTCACCTGTTGCTTAGCTGGCCTGACGTTCTGCGCGTCTTCATCCTGGCTGTTTTCATTACAGCCGTTCGTCTCTGTCGACGATCTGTGCAGCTGTGCTTCTTGGCATCCGTGCAGTCATGTCTGTGCCTCAAGGCATCCATGCATCCATGTGCCATCTTTCCAGGCATCTGTGCATTGGTGGGCCATCACTTCGGGCCCTGTCCTCCAATCTGTCCATTCAGATATGGCGTTCTGCTTGCTTGTCTGTGGTAGAGCAAACTCACAGTAACTTGTTAATGCTGCTTCATTTGGTTACCAGGGAGTTGCTGCCTGGTGAACCACAGCTATATGACACTGTCTTTGTTGGTAGCCTGAAGCAGTGGGCCTAAAAGCACCATTGCCTCCACATCTGACACCATGTGAAAGTACGACATCTCAGCACTTTGACTTCTGGATACTGAATGACTTTATTCCCCTCCAGGGCTCAAACCATAGCCGGCCAAAACCATGATGTCATCTCATTTGCATATATTACAGACGTGTCTAGACGTCTATTATGCATATATCACATCATTGTCTTATACAGTTTATTAATCCCAGATATTGTAAATATGTTGCTGGATAAATTGTGGACGAGACAGGCATTGGGTGTGATTGGGTGGTTATTCATAAATCAGATTCTCATCGTGTGTATGTATGATATAAATATGAATCAAATGTTTCTATTCATAAAATCTGCGTGTTTTGTTATAAGTAGTGATCTTTTAGAATTATCACAGTCTTCCTCTGCTGGCCTTAAAAGTACATCCACAGATAAACACATGGCCCTTTGAGAAATATAGCAAAGCCTTATTGAGTACAACTAGCTCTTCTTCTGCTGGCCTTAGTAAAAGATGGCCCTTTAGGAAATATTTCAAATTCTTATATTGGCTCTTCTTCTGGATTGGTAAAAGTTCATCAACAGATAACATGGCCATTTAAGATATATTTCAAATTATTATATTACCTCTTCTGGCCTAGTAAAGGGGCTGTCATACTATGACCTATGGCGTTAGCATATGCCGACGTATGCGCTTTTCGACCAACACATCAGCATAGGCCATCATAGGTTACACATAGGTTGGGCATAGGTCATATACGCTTTGCATAGGTTGGTGTAGGTCGTCATAGGTTGGCATAGGTTGAGGCGCCGAAAGGTTTTTGTGCATGTTCAAAATTTTAAACCTATGCCGGCATGTGGCTCATACGTTTCTCATACGCTGGACGTACGCCGGCATAGGTTACGCATAAGTTAGGGGTAGGTCGGCATAGGTTAGCCATACATTGGACCTGCGTACTCCGCGTATCTCTGGCGTATATAGTGTACGCCTAGCTTATGTGTAACACGTTCGAGCGTACTCCTAGCGTGTGCTAGTATATAGCGTACGCCTAGCGTTTTGTGAGCGTGCCCCTAGCATGTGATGGCGTACCCATAGCGTATACCGAGCATACGTCGAGTGTATGCCCAGCATATGCTCTCGGTATATAAAGGCGCCACCAGGCTTCTTCTGTCAGTCCTGCTCGGCTGCTCAGACAGGATGGATGTCCAGGCACTCCATCTATAGTTCCAGCATCAGTACACAATTGCCCTTTATCAGCATGAGCTAAGTCTCTACCTCATGGTTCTTCTGGCGGCCCGGCCCATCTCTAGAGGAGAAGGAGGAGGCAGCGGCGGACAATGTGGGTCAGACACTGGATTGGGAGGTGGGGACAGTTCGGCTTGTACGACAAGCTTATGGTTGAGCTCCCCAGTGAGGACACTGTGTCGTTTGTGAACTTCATGCTGATGCCTCCCCAGTTGTTCGACGAGATTGTGGCATGAGTGGGACCGAGGATCGACAAAAACCGACAAGAACTTCCCTATACCTGTGGTGCTCTGGATGGGAAGCACATCGCCTGCCAGTGCCCTCCAAAGAGTGAGTCACTCTACTACAACTACAAGAGCTTTTACTTCGTGGTCCTGTTGGCACTTGTAGACGGGGACTGCAAGTTTATCTGGGCACATCTTGGGGGTATGGGCTCTGCATCTGATGCCCAGATTTACAACGACTCCGAGCTGAAGGCGGGCATTGAAGGGTGCACCATCGGCTTTCCGCACCCTGAACCGATCGTGGATGGCCAGAAGGATGTGCCATATTTTCTCATCGGTGACGATACCTTTGCCCTGCGGCCGACCATGATGAAGCCATACAGCAGGAGGGGGTTGACCAATGAGGAGCGACTGTTCAACTACCGGCTCTCCCGAGCTAGGAGAGTGGTGGAGAATGCCTTTGGCATTCTAGCCAACCGCTTCCAAGTGCTGCTGACCACTATGCAGCACCACCCCTCCACCGTGTAGGTCATCGTCACCGCATGCATGGTTGTGCACAACCTGATGAGGATGCGCTACCCAGCGCTGTAGAACCAGCAGCTGGATCATCCCGAGACTGGGACCAACAACTTTGTCCCCTGAGTATGGAGAGAGGGGTAAAACCTGCCAGACATTGACATTCTACCTAGCCCCAACACTGCCTCCAAGATAGGAAAGGAGCAGTGCAATCTAATTAAAGACTGGGTCATCTCGCCCGCCGGAGCACTATCATGGCAAGACAGCATGATCTGATGTACCAAAACATTGTATCTATCTGTATGCACTGTGTATGTGTACTGTTATGATATATTTATGAATACTTACATGTCCGTTATGTTGTGACATGTCTACTGTTATGAGATGCTAATATGTTTATATGTCTATTTGTTCAAATAAACGATATCAGTTTTTAGATATCAAAACACAATTACATGTCTGTTATATTTTCTATCCCTAATTAAAGTAATCTAGTTAACAAGAAATTTCTGTTTGACATTAAAACTAGTAATTGCTAACACCTTATTTGAACATCCAAAGAGAAGACTATATACATGGAAGAGCCCTGGTGATGTATGTCGGAACCAGATCGATTACATTCTTGTCAACCAACGATATCGAAATTGTATCAAACAGGCAAGGACATATCCAGGTGCTGACATATGTTCGGATCATAATCCAGTAGTAATCAGTATGGTAGTGAAATTGAAACAGCAGAACAAAATTAAAAACAACATTCAAATGGATATGAACATGTTAAAAGATGCAAAATACAGAACTAAGTATAATGTCTCTGTTCATAACAAATTCAGTGTACTGATGAATGAAGAAACTCCTCAGAGAGAGTATAACAACATTGAAATGGAATGGGAAGCTCTCAGAGAAGGCATGGTCAAGTCAGCAGAAGAGGTGTTACCAAATAAAAAACGAGAGACAAAGCAATCATGGATGACACAACCCATACTAGAAAAGATGGCAGAAAGGAAGAAAGTGAAAACCACTGATCCACTTAAATACAAACACCTGAAGAATGAAATAGAAGATGAATGCAAAAAAGCTAAAGACGAATGGTGGAATAAGAAGTGTGAAGTAGTGGAACAACTTGAGTCTCAACATCGTTCAAGAGAGATGCACAAGAAAGTGAAAGAGATAACAGGTCAAGGATACAGACAGAGAAGCAGTAAATGTATCAAGAACAAAGACGGCAAAATGCCATTTGAAGAAGATGAAATAAAGTCCAGATGGGAAGAATATGTAAACGAACTATACAATGATGACAGAGGGAACCCACCCACAATTGAGAAAGAAGATGGGAATATTATATTAGTATCAGAGGTTGAGAAGGCTATCAATGATCTAAAGTCAGGTAAGGCTCCTGGAAGTGACCAGATAACATCAGAAATGATAAAAGGACTAGATGAAGTGGGGATTCAAATCATTCATAAGCTAGTAAATGACATCTATGAGACTGGATTTATACCATTGAATATGAATGAATCCATATTTGTACGACTCCCAAAGAAACTAAAACCAACATTGTGTACTGAGTACAGAACACTAAGCCTGATGAGTCATATGTTGAAGATGATCCTGAAAATAATTTTACTGAGAAACAGACAGAAAATTGAAGAACAAATCAGTAACGTGCAAAGTGGGTTTATATCTGGAAGAGGTACACGTGAAGGGATTTTCAATATAAGAATGATTTGTGAATGTTATTGTGAAGTGAACCAGGATGTTTATGCCTGCTTTATTGACTATGAGAAGGCCTTCGACCGAGTCAATCATGAACTGTTAATCAAATGTTTACAAGATATTGGTGTCAATGGCAAAGACATTAAACTAATTGTGAACTTATACTGGGCACAACATGCATTTATAAAAATGGAGCAGGGCCTATCGGATGAAGTTATGATTAAACAAGGAGTTTGACAGGGGTGTGTATTGTCACCATGTCTATTTAACCAGTACACAGAGATGATTTTCAGACACATTGAAGATTGCAAGGGAGTGACAATAGGTGGCATGAATGTCAACAATCTTAGATATGCCGATGACAGTGTAATACTAGCAGACAGTGAGAAAAACCTACAAGATATAGTGAATAGAATCAATAAAGCTGGAATACTATTCAACATGAAGATGAATGCCAGGAAGACCAAAACAATGGTTATAAGTAAAAAGACAGATAAACCAAATGTCAGTATAACCATAGATGGCACAAACATAGAACAAGTATCCGAATTCATATATCTCGGACAAAAGATTACAAATGATGGGAGATGTGAGGAAGCAATTAAAAGAAGGATAACAATAGCCCGAACAACATTTTCCAAAATGTATAGAGTGTTAACATCAAGTAAGATATTAATACAAACAAGGAAGCGTATTCTTCAGTGTTATGTGTGGTCTACTCTAAGGTATGGGGCTGAGACATGGACAATCTCTAAGAAAATGTACAAACGTTTAGCAGCATTTGAGATGTGGACTTATCGAAGGATGATGAAAATATCATGGACAAAGAAGATCACCAACAAAGAAGTTCTCAGAAAAATTAAAAATAAGAAAAGCTTGTTTGCCACTATACAGACAAAGAAACTTATCTATTTTGGCCACATCATTCGTCAGAGTTCAATATACCGTACATTGTTGGAAGGGAAGGTGAATGGCAGCAGAGGGAGAGGGAGGCCAAGAACATCATGGTTTACAAATATTTCACAGTGGACAGGCTTGAATTATTCACAGTCTATCAGAACAGCACACGGGACAAGTGGAGAACCATTGCATCCAACCCTCGACTTGAGGACGGAACTATTGATTGATTGAGTTAACAATACTTGTAATGAATTTGCTCTCTTTTTATAAGAATTAAACTTTAGAAAGGATAACCACTGTGTTTATGTACATACTAAGAACATAGGGCCAGAGAGGGTGAGAGAAAGAGACAGGGACAGAAAGGGGGAGAGAGAGGGTGGGAGAGAGAGGGGGAGAGAGTGGGGGGGAGAGAGAGTGGGTGGAGAGAAAGGGGAAGAGAGGGGGGAGAGAGGGGGAGACAAAGGGGAAGAGAGAGGGGGAGAGAGCGGTGGGGAGAGGGGAGAGAAAGGGGAAAGGGGAAGAGAGGGTAGGGACTTGTGTCCTTAATATTAATAATAATTATTCTTTGTTTTCAGTGGTTATTTACATTTTAATTTTACTTTAATTGTACTTTAATTAATAACAATTAAATGATGGCATGCCATTATTGAACGCGGACAAAAAAATTCTAGTTTACAAACTATTTATTAATTTAGGAAAGACATCTTGACACATATAAACATAAAAACATAAACAATACAACATAACATTTTACTAAAAATACAAACTATGACTACATATCTACATATCTACACATATACACACATATCTACAAATATTTACAATCACTTTTCGTTCATCCCGTTGAAGCCCGCCCCAGCTGGTGACATCGGCGCTGACGAGGGGAAGAGGTCCAAACTGGAGACCCCCAACACTCCCGAGATCCCTGACAGGCCCAACAAGTTCAATAGTCCGTCGGACGTCGGGCTGGCCGACTCCGACAAAGTTCCTGGTGCGAGGGCGACTCGTGTTGGAGTGGAACTCGCCACAGCACCGGAGGTCGACGGCCAGCCCACACCAACAGTAGCGCACCATCTGGGCGGGCACCTAGTCCTGGAGGGGCCCTGGTGTGGCCCGCCACAACAAGTGGCCGGAGTGCAGCAGGCGGCTGCACCATCCCCACAGATGGACGTTGCACGACCTGAGGCTGAGGCGGGACTGGCTGATGACGCATGTGAGGCAGCTGAACGGGCGGAGGTTCAGGCTGAGGCTGAAGATGAGGCTGCAGCATATGCTGCTGCACATACTCCTGTGTCTGCGACACCCAGGGTGATGCCGGTGGTGGCTGCTGAATCCACTGGTGGGGCTGAGGCTGGTATAACTGACTTGGTGATGGCGCGCAAACCACAGGAGCTGGTGCAGCCACATGAGCCGGTGCAGCCACAGGAGCCACCACAGCCACAGGAGCCGCCCCAGTCACAGGAGCCTGAATGCCTTGCTGACGTTGGCAATCCGCCTCCAACCCCTGCGAAAAGATCTGGTTGATCGCCGCCCATGTCTCCAAAAACCGCTCCTCCGGCATCATCGAATCAACTGTCACGGGTACTATTACTGGTCATGTGCAAATTCTGGTGAATGAACGAATGGCAATGTAAATAAACATTGACGTTGTGTAGGCTACTACTAATTAGGTTATCCACTTTCTGTTATTGCACATGTGGCCATATTCATATTGTGAACTGAGAGAGACAGCTTATCGGCGAATAGTGTACCGGTGTAAAGATTTCAAATACCCCCCATATTCAAGTTCCCCCCCGGGAACTTGAAAACGTTTTCAAATTCCTCCCAGGGGAATTTGAAAACGTTTTCAAATTCCCTCCCTTGTTTTAACTTTCCCTCCCACCCCATTTTTGGGGAATTTTCTTTTATTTCTGTTATTTTTTGTTATTTTTTGTTATTTTTCATGACAAATATTATAATATACAGAGAATAGCATAATGGAAATTATTACTAGTACAATAAAACATATTTAACCACAAATGACACAAAAAGTCTCCAAGATGGTTAAGAAAAAAATATTATAGGTCTGAAATTTAAAACGTTTTTAAAAGTTTTTTAAACAATTTTAAATTCCCAGAGGGGGGAATTTGAAAAGAGGGGAGGAATCTGAAAACTGTTTTTAAGTTCCCCCCCCCCCCAGGAATCTGAAAACGTTTTTAATTTCCCTGGAGGGAAGTTAAAAACGTTTTCAAATTCCCGGGGGGGAACTTGGGAAGGGGGGAAGTTGAAATCATTACACTGGGTAGTGACAAGTGGAAGCATAAATTAAATCACGGCAAACGATCGCCGACGCATGAGAAGTAAACAAACTGATTCCAGCAGTCTCCTGCCTACTACTGCTGATTTCTGTATGTATACCTGCCAACTATGAACTGATTACTACAGAACATTACTAAGGAGTAAAAGTTAATGACATCTGCAAGGCATACAATATAATCTGGATCAAAAGCAGATCAATTGGATAATTTCCCTATTATCACTCACATCACTGACACTATCAACATCACAACTGTGAGTGTGAATTGAATATAGTGACTTAACATCTTGCTGATTGGCCCATAATTTCCGAATTGTGGTTGATCCGGCGGGAAGCCCGAGACGGTCACATCTCCATGCACCGCACGCTCCCTCATACCCCTCCCCCCCTCTGACCTGCATTCGGGCTACTGGTTCTCTCCGTATGGATTTATCTGCAGCAACTCCCGTCTCCACCCACGAATCACCCACGTCAAACGGAGTCAAACGGATTAAAAGCGCCCCCACGTCACGCAACATTATGCAGAGAACCCGCAGAGCCGCAGCAACCAGAGGCCGCCCCGCGAAACACGGAAGGCGACAACCCCGCCATCCGACGCGAGCGACTCCATCCACTCGCAAGATGGCGGCGCGTCCCCCCAGCCGCCCACGCCACCGCCCCGGCTCTCGCCGGCAGCACGCCAGTCGACTGGCGTGCGAAAGCCGACGGCCAAAGCAAAGCAGGCCGACGGAATGATTCGCATGCAGGCGTCCATCGACACCATCGAGAAGAGGTGGAACACCCTGGAGCAACACGCGGCAAATCAGAGACGAGAGGCGGCCGAGCAGCGCGCTCAGATGTCGGCCCAGGGCAAGCTGCTCGCGGAAGCCACCGCGGCGATGGCGGCAGTCGCGGCAGGCATGCGCCACCCGGGCCCTCCGGCGGCGGCCCCGGCTACGCCCTACAACCCGCCCAGCCGGCCCGCCAGGCCGCCCCGCGTGCACCACCACCGCAGCCGGGCCAGATCCCTCTCCCCGGCGTCCACGTCGCCAGCTCCGGCGAGGAGCCGGTATGGTTCGCACCCTGGGCGCACCGCCGACGCAAGCTTCAGCGCATGGTCGTCGCCCTCACCCAGCCCGCCCCAGCACAGACCCAGGCGCCCCGAGGCCGCGCCCGCCCTCGGCAGACTCGCCTCCACCCACCGACAACATGACAGCGACTACGGCGCCGTGCAAGCCCCCGACCAGCGCGCCGCGCACCGCCGACAACATGCTGGCGACTACGAGAGGGGCGCCCGCTCCACGGCCGAGGAGGCGGTACGCCTCATCGTAGCAGCTGCGGACGGCAAGGGACACACCCGTAAAAAAGGTATTCCTAACAAATATATATTTCCTTATGACTTGGTCGAGCGAGGCGACGAGGGGAAGGCGGTGAAAAAGTGCGAGGCGACGAGAGAGGAGTATACTCTCGGTTTGAAGCGCCTCGAGCACCAGCGCGGCTTCCCCGAAGGGGCGCTGCTCGCCCTATCCAACCATCAGGAGATGGTGGCACAGGACAACTGCTCGCTGGCGTGGGCCGTCGTCCGCCGCTATTCAGAAGAAATATTCACGCGAATAGCCGACGGTAGGCTCCCGAGAGGGTGGGCGGACGAGGCGGCGATCATTGCGGTCCGTATTGAAATAATAGCGATGGCGGGCCACGCCCCCGCCACCGCCGCCGCCTCAGCCGATGATCAACAAACCGGGAAGTCCCAGAAGCCCGGCACCGACTCCCGCGCCCAATACGACCGGGCGGCGATCGGCGCACCATGCCCCGCATGGAACAAGGACCCAGGCTCTTGCGACAAGGCATCGAAGGGCGGGTCACACGGGTCTGGCGCGCAAAAAGTGGCGCACGTATGTGGTTACTGCGCAAACGTGCGCAAAATCACAACCAACCATTCCGAGGCGAGCTGCTTCTCGAAGAAATCCCGAGACCGCCCCGGCAGGAACTCTCAGCGGGATTTTTAGCGCGCTGGCGGGAGGACACGCCACCCGCCCCGCCTCGCGCGATCCCGCCCCGACCCACGGAACGCCCACCGACAACCGACGCGGAAGCCAGCCACACGCGCCACGAGGCACCACAGGCACTGGAAGCCGCCCCCACCCCGACTGGCTTCGGCCTCGGTGGCCCCTCGTGACGTCACAGGCCGCGCCCCGGGCCGCCCTGTGGGGGGGGGCCCCCGCGGCGGCTGGTACAGCCCCAGCACACCCGGCCACGCCCCCGGCGGGGAACCCCCCCGTGACGTCACACCGCGCGCGCAGCACTGGCGCCGCCTGGAGGATACCCCCGGAGTCTCCGCCCCGGGCGGGGAAGCCTCCGGTGACGTCACGCCACTCAGACCCCGCCGGCGCCACCTGGAGGACTCCCCCCCCCAACTACCAACATAAACATTGACCGGCCGGGAGACACGCCCTCATATGACAGTTTCGCTCGTCGGGTCGGTGCCCCCGGCAACACATCCACACCGTCGGCCCCCGACCCTACCCGCGGAAACGGCGTATGCCTCCTCCCACCTCGACGGCGCCCTCAATGGTCGATCGAATGCGACTCCTGCCTCACCGGCGGGGCGCATTCTCCGACGCGGCCTGCTTCGCGGAGGCCTACGACGCGGACTTCTGTGCCGCATACCCGACGATCCACGAGCTTGAGGCCCTCAACCTCGTCCTTGCGGTCCGAGCCCTCGGCCCCCCCGCGCCGGGCGGGCACGTGATCGTCGTCAACACCGACAACGCCGCCTCCGCCCACGCCATCCAGACCGGTCGCGCCGTCGACCCCACCCTGGGCGCGTGCGCCCGGGAGCTGTGGCTCATGGCCGCCCGCGGCTCCTTCAACGTGGTTGTCCGTCACAAGGCCGGCGCCGACCTGGTGTTCGCGGATGCCCTCACCCGCGCGCACCTCTCCCCTGCCGCCCTCGACCTCGTCCGTCACCATTGTGAGATGCACCGTTTGCCTCGAATTAGGGTGCACCATACACGGGCGATACTCACACCTGACCTTTAATCATTCCAGACTATGGGCCCGCGGCGCACCGGCACCTGATGGAGATGCACCGCGCCGCCCTCGCCCCTGGCACCTGGAGGAACCGCCCCCGCCACGCCAGGCGCTACCTCGAGTTCGCCCTCGAGCGCGGGGTCGACCACCTCGCCCCCGCCCCCTACGACGTCGGACAGTTCGTCGCCCACCTGCACCGCCTCCTGCCTTCCCCCGCCTCGGTCGCCAACGCGTTCTCGGGCGCACGCGCCTGGGTCCGGGAGGCGGGAGGCGACGCGGCGCCATTCGAGGCCCCCCTCGCGGCCCACGTCCGGCGCGGGGGCGAGCGCCTCTTCGCCACCCTGGTTCGACGCGCCCCGGGCGTCACCCCCGAGATGCTGCCCCTCATCCACACCTACATGTGCAGCCTCGGGCACCTCGGCGTTGCCCTCGGGGCGGCGACGGTGATGGGGTTCTTCAGTTTCCTAAGGCAGTCGAACCTGCTTTCCCCGTCGCACGCTCCCTGGGGCGGCCCGCACACGCTCCGCCGAGACGACATCCGACCCGTCCCCGGAGGCCTCCGCCTGCGCGTCACCTCATCCAAGACCATCCGATCGGCCGCGCAGGCGGTCTCGGTCTTCGTCCCCGCCATACCCGGCTCGCCCATTTGCCCCCTCCGGGCTTGGAGGCGCGCCCTCGACCTGACGCTCGCCCCCGCCGACGCCCCCGCCTTCCTGGCGCGCGCGGGCGTCCCCCTCACTCCTCGCGACGTGACCCCCCTCATCCGCGCCGCCCTGCGCGGAGCCGGCGTCCCCGGAGCTGACGCCTTCACCATGCACGGCCACCGTAGGGGCGCGGCGCCGGCCTGTGCGTCGAGGGGGGTCGACCTCTCTGCGATAATGGCGCAGGGAACCTGGGAATCCGACGCCGTCCACGCCTACGTGCCCAGACTGGCGGCGTCTGACGCCCCGAGAGCCCTGGCACTATGCTTTGGGTCGGCTCCCGGGCCTACCTCCTCCCAGAGTGCTCCCTCAGCGGACATGGACCAGGTTGATTGACACTTCACCGTTTGACTTTGTACCCTGTGCCGTTATCGTTTAAATAATAAAAAAAACTTTTCTCCCACCTCCGTCTCGGGCTTCCTCTGACCGGATCGGCCCATAATTTCCGAATTGTGGTTGATCCGGCGGGAAGCCCGAGACGGTCACATCTCCATGCACCGCACGCTCCCTCATACCCCTCCCCCCCTCTGACCTGCATTTGGGCTACTGGTTCTCTCCATATGGATTTACCTCACCCACCCACCCTCTTCTATTATACTACTTCTTATTACACTAATTTTTATTTTTTTTGCTATTTACCTTACATTATCACTCCAGGGGGTCGGCTCCCGGGCCTACCTCCTCCCAGAGTGCTCCCTCAGCGGACATGGACCAGGTTGATTGACACTTCACCGTTTGACTTTGTACCCTGTGCCGTTATCGTTTAAATAATAAAAAAAACTTTTCTCCCACCTCCGTCTCGGGCTTCCTCTGTCCGGATCATCCTGCCTCAGCCACAAGGATGGCTGGATAAATATAAACAACTAAGGCTATCAAACAGAGTGGGGTTGACAACCAAGGAAACCTCCACAAAGAAAAAACCCAGAGGCAAGGCAGCTAAATTCAATAATGACGAGGTCTGGAAATGTGAAGAATGTAAAGTGGATTATGAAAATGATGATGAGTTGTTATCCTGCAGCTGCTGTGGAAATCACTGGTGTACCAAATGTATTGAGATGTCATCTGAGGAGTATGCAACTGCACAGCGTCCAGATTTTTTCTGGTTTTGCCCAACCTGCGCAGTAAGGTTTGAGATATTCCTGGGAACTGGTTTGATAGAGCAGAGGAAGCAGATTGAATCACTCCAAGAAGACATGCAGAAGAAGCTGAGCATCTTTGAGAAATACCTGGACAAGAGATTGGATACATTTGAAAAAAAATTAGAAGAGAAGGCAAATGCTGTTCCAGACAAAGTTAACAAAACTTGGGCCGACATAGCATCCAGATCACTGAAATCGGAAGACACCACAGCCCCAAGTAAGATAAAGGAAATTGTTAAGACTGCAATGGTAGAACACAACAAAAATGTGGATGACAAAGAAAACTGTGAGTTCAACCTGATAATCTATCAAGTACCTGAAAGTAAAGCTGCTAATTCGGAGGTGAGGGCAGAAGAGGACACCAAGTTTTTCAACAATCTCTGCACTGAAGCCCTTGGCATCGACCAGCTGGAAACTACCAAAGTCACTAGGTTGGGAAAGAAGAACACTGATAGTGATTTTCCCCGACCAATGAAAATAGTCCTGGCAAATAAAGAGGACAAATCAGTAGTGTTCAGAAATGTAAACAAAATGAAGGACACAGAAGAGGAATACCATAAGATAAGCATCAGTAATGATTACACCGTGGAGGAGCGTAAGGTAATCAAGGAAAAAGTTGAAGAAGCAAAGATGAAAACAATGCAAGATGATCAAAAAAACTGGATCTATCAGGTCAGAGGACCCCCAAGCAATCTAAGAATAGAAAAGATAAGGAAGTAAGAAACACCAGAAGTCCAACAACACGAAAACATGTTTATATTACTGCAATCAAGGAAGAACAAGAATACATTGATAATTAAGCTATATGAGACTATAGAGAAGAAAAACATGAAATTGCCAAATATGGAAGAAACTGAAATTCCCTGTAACACTAATGTAAGTAATAACAAGGGCAACAATACACAGACCAGACCAAAGAGGAGAGCTAAGAACAAACATAAAAGTAAGTTCAAGTGCCTCTACCTAAATGCTGATTCACTGCCAAATAAAATGGAAGAACTACAGGTTATCATTGATGTAGAGAAACCAACTTTGATTGCAGTGATTGAGGCTAAACCAAAGAACTGCACTTATGAAATTACAAAGCAAGACATTAGAATCCCTGGATTTAGTCTGGTGTGGAACCTAGAACAGGAAGGCAGGCTTGTGTGTATTTATGTATTGGAATCTGATAATATCACCTATCGAGAAAGCAACATAAATAAGTGTATAGGTTTTTCAGAATGTGTCTGGATCCAAGTAAAACCAAACAAGGAAGATACGATCCTAGTTGGGTGTATATGGGTCATTCTCTAAAACTGGGCACCAAAGTGTGACATGGAAACCAAAAGTAAAAACCTTCCAAATAATAGCAAAAATCCTTCCAAATAATAGCCTAATCCAATGTCATATGAAGGTATGCACGTTGTGCATATGTCAGAGTTGAAAAAAATGAATTTCACTTTTTGAATTAGATCTTATACAAATTAATACATTAATATCACTCGTGTAACATGAAAATCAAAGACACACCCAGAATCTCATTTTAACATATACAACATAGTCAAACAAGATTTTCTTGATTACTGTTAAGCAGACAAGGTTATGACTTACAAGAAAAAAGTTGAAAAATAAGTTGAAAAAGGTTTGGCTACATGTATGGTGTAAATGTGTAAATTTTCACATTTACACTCTAGCGCAAAATCATACAATTATAATTTTGATATCTTTTGTGGGATAAATTCAATACATGTAGAACTGCTAACATACCTAATGGACAGAGGCTGCAATACTTATTTGACTTGTTATCAATAAAACAAAGACTTAATTATCAGCATCGTAACGTGGAAACCAAATATGTGGTGCCCAGTTTTGGAGAATAACCCATATACAGAAGCCCAAACAGCAGTGATGCAACCAATGAAAAATTAGGTGACCTAATCAGGGCAGCAAATGACACAGAAGCGTCCCATGTACTGATCATGGGAGACTTCAACATGCCTGAGATCGATTGGAGGGGAAACACAACAACAGTAGGGGAAACCCATCGGGCCAGCAAATTCTTTGAAAGCACCCGTGATGCCTTTCTGTTCCAATATGTCGGAAATCCCACCAGGTATCGAGAAGGACAACAAGCATCAATATTAGACCTGATATTCACAAATGAAGAGAACATGGTCACAGATATCTCAGCCCAACCCCCCCTAGGTAAGAGTGATCACCTCACATTATCTTTCACCTATCAGTGCCATACAGAAGAAACTGAGAAGTCATACTTAAAAACATTCTACTCGTGTGGAAATTATGGTGAGATGAGGGAACTCATGGACATCGATTGGAACAGCCATTTCCAAGATAATACTATATATGAATGCTGGGGTGAGTTATCACAAAAGCTGGAAGAAGCAGTGCGGAAACACATACCGACAAAGACAATCCATCCGGATGCAAGAACCAGGTCACTGTGGATGAACAAAGAAGTGTCTACCAAAGTCATACTCAAACAACGAGCTTGGAGGAAATACTCTGCCACAAGAAGCTATGATGAACACAAAATATATGCCAAACTCAGAAACCAGGTACGATGGAAGTCACGTAAGGCTATAAGAAACTTTGAGAAACTCATTGCCCAAGAAGCCAAGGATAATCCAAAATCATTTTGGGCATATATAAACTCTAAGATGAAAACCAAGAGTGGAATAGATGAACTGGAACAACCAGATGGGAGCCTAGCTTCAAAGGATATTGATAAAGCAGAGGTATTAAATAATTTTTTCTCAGGAGTTTTCACTAGAGAGGATGTTAACACAGTACCCCTGGTACAGAAATGCAAATTGGTGAAGGACTTCCCTGAGGTGCTATTCACACCAGACATTGCTAAAAAAAAGCTGGACAAACTCAAAACAGGCAAATCACCTGGACCTGACGGAGTACATCCAAAAGTGCTGAAGGAATTGAGTGTGGTGCTTGCAAAACCACTTGCTATAATTTTCAATAAGTCATTTGAATCTGGTTGCCTACCCAATGAATGGAAAATAGCAAATGTTATCCCAATTTTCAAAAAAGGAAACCGGCATTCTCCAGCAAATTATAGGCCAGTAAGCCTCACATCTATAGTATGCAAAGTAATGGAAAGTATCATCAGAGAGGTCATGCTCAGCCATATGCTAGAGAACAAATTTATGTCGGACCACCAACATGGGTTTCTACCAAAGAAATCAACAGTTACGCAGCTACTAGAAACTTTGGAAATATGGACCGACGCAATGGATAGGGGGGAATCACTAGATACTATATACTTAGATTTCATGAAGGCATTTGATTCTGTCCCCCACCAGAGGCTAGCTACCAAGTTACAAAACTATGGCATCGAAGGAAATACTCTGAGATGGATCCAAAGTCTTTTGACTGGAAGGAAACAGCAAGTCGTAGTAAATGGCAGTAAATCTTCCTTCAAAGAGGTTCTCAGTGGGATACCTCAAGGGAGCGTCCTGGGCCCTATTCTGTTTGTCATTTTCATCAATGACCTGGCAGAGATTGTATCATGTGGGATAAAATTATTTGCAGATGACGCAAAGATCTACAGAACTGTGAATTCCATGGAAGACTGTGCTGATCTGCAAAAGGACCTGCTGGAAATGGAGAATTGGGCCAAGCAGTGGCAGATGAAGTTCCATCCGAATAAATGCCAGGTCATGCGAATAGGGAGACACCACCCAGAGTATACATATGTTATGCATGAAAATTCTACTGGCCAGCCACTAAATCTCGAAGAGAGTGAGGTAGAGAAAGATTTCGGAGTATTTATAGACAATAGGCTAAGTTTCTCCCATCACTTTGTACAAGAGCCAAGTACGTCCAATACTAGAGTATGGAGTCACTATATGGCACCTAACGTTGAAGAAGGATATTAAATCCATTGAAGTTGTTCAGAGAAGGTTAACTAAGCTAGTGCCACATCTGAAGGACCTTAGTTATCCAGACAGACTCAGGAGACTCAAGTTACCAAGCCTCAAATACAGAAGATTTCGTGGGGACATGATGAACACATGGAAGTTCCTGAATGCTGAGTATAATGTGGATGAGGCCTTGCTATTCAGATGCATACAGGGAAGCAATACCAGAGGTCACTCCAAGAAGCTTTTCAAGCCAAGGTACAACAGCTCACTCAGAGGGGCCTTCTTTTCACAGCGAGTGATAAACATGTGGAATGAGCTACCGGAAGAAGCGGTGGAAGCAGCTACCATGAATCAATTCAAGAATGCGCTGGACAGGGCCTGGGCCAGAGAAACATTCCTGTACGATTTCGAGGCTGCATACCATTAGAGCTGAGAGCTACGAGCTTTGTATAGGCTACCACAAGCCTGCATCAAAGAAGAGGATAATAATAATAATAATAATAATAATAATATGAGCCAATCCTGCACATAGTTCGCAAATGGAGCATGCTCAGTCATCGCCAGTGTAGGGGGCAGCTGCATGACCAGCATGTCCCCAGACTCGTCAAACGTCTTCTGTATGGCAGCCAGGATGTAAAGTCGCCGGCTGGTGGTGTGAGTGGTGTGGACAAGCCAAGAGAAATCAATACAGGTAATGAAGAAAAGTAGGTAAAGAGTGAAAGTAGGAGAGTGACACTCCTTGATTTATTATCTTATATAGGTTTCTAGAATCCAAGATGGCAGTGGTCACATGGGTTGATCCACCAATCAGAGTTCAATCTGTTGTATCCAAGGCCTTGTTATGCTGGCTACAGTGCCTTGTAGTGGCCAGTGATCCATAAATAACACCATGGGGGGAGGGGGTATGTGAGGTGACTCCTCCAAAGACTATCTAAGAAGTGACACTCCTCCAAAGTCTATTTTACTATACAATTTCTATACCTAATGAGTAATAGTTTACCAACTCCACATATCCCTCATATGCCTTTGGATTTTATATATCACCATTTACCATTATATAGACAAGTTGCAATTTATTATAGTAGTTTCACATATATCCTCATGCCATTAGATCGGAAAATTTTACAAGGTTTGCGTCGTCTGGGGCTGGCCGCTTCCCCTTCCCCTTTCCACGCTCTCAGACTGGAGCGGGAGGAGTGGCGGTAAGGTCCTCCATCCCCACCTCCAGATCCACGCACACATTCTCCGAGAGGTCCAGATTGCACTGCACAGCATCTAAGGCTGCAGCCACCTGCAAGACAAAATCATAATATAACATGAATGCAAATCAATGTTTCCACAAAAGACGTAAACAACAACACAAGTCAACAATAAAGCACAAATATATAATGATAAATGATTAAATTGATTTATCAAGATTCATTACGTAAATAACATATATTGATTGTCGACTTCTCCAGAATAATAGGGGTTTTACGAGAATCCTAACGCCCACACTAGCCCAATCTAGTCAGAAGGATAAAAGATTTTGTACTTACAGATCTGCAGGGCTCCTGCCGGTGACGGACGATGGACCGCAGGAAACTGAACTTCTGCATGATTCATCGCTCTCTCTGTCAGTTTGGGCGGTCCGTCCCCGCTCTTTTTTTTTTGTGGAGGCGCGTGTTGGTGTCCCGGAGTGACTTGAACCAGTTCTGGAGATGGACGGATGTCCTCCCCAACCCCATCGCCTGGTCCTCCCACATCTTCCCCTTCCTGTCGAAGCGGCGGTAGTCTGTCATCTTGATGTTCCAGATGACTGGATTCTCCTACAGGAAGTCGAGCATCTGATACTCCTCGATCAGCGACAGAGAACAGTCGCTTTTCTTCGCCCTCGTTTTCTTGGCAGAGGAGAAGCCGGAGGTGTTGGTGGAGGCTGAGGCGGAGACGGTGGAGGTGACGGTTGACGCACGTGAGCTGCCATGAGAAGCAGGAGATGGAGAGCTGGAGCGGGGCCGCCTCTGGCTCTGCGTCTCCACTTCCACCTCTTAAGTGGCATGGTGGCAGAGTGTGGAGAAACCAAATTCCCCAGGGTATTTATACCCAGGCGGCGACCGACCACGTGACCCAACGGCGATAGCATATGTCATCGTACGCTTTGCACACGTTATGCATAGGTTTTGAATAGGTTTTGCACACGCTACTCATTCACTGCTACGCTAGGCATATGCTGGCCATAGGTCGGTGTAGGTTACTCATAAGCTTGACCTGTCACCTGTAACCATCAACAAACGTCCCAGTACGCCGCGTATAGGTCGTCATACGCTTTACATACGCCATCATAGGCTAGGGATAGGTTAGGCATAGGCTACGCATACGCTTCATACGTCGCTGGGACCTCCCGCAGTGCAAAAGGTTTTCCGTATCTCGACCTATTATGATTTTCAAATTATTTCGCTGTATTACGATTACGCCGCCACCATACGTTGTAGTGTGACAGGGCCTTAAAAGTTCATAAACACAATATATTGGCCCCTATAAGTTCTATATTATTATATTAAAGAGTTCTATATTATTATATTAAAGAGTTCTATATTATTATATTAAAGAGTTCTATATTATTATATTAAAGAGTTCTAAATTATTATATTAAAGAATTCTATTTTATTATAATAAAGAGTTCTAAATTATTATATTAAACAGTGCTTGTCGATATTAGATAATATCTGTTTGCCAAGGCACAGCACCTATGTTGTTGTAGTAGTGCTTCAAATACACCCGCTGTTGCTTGGCTTCCCTGGAGGGACGTGTGGGCCCTCTTGTGTCCCTCACATCTGCCAGGACACTATCGTCTCTCCAAGTACCAGGTATGTTGGTGTGGTCCTCTCCCTTAATATCTAAAGCTGCATTCCAGACCCCAGGATACTTGACCCGCATCAGGTTATGGAGACTAATTTACAAGACGGAGACTAAGGTTTTATATAATGGTTATTTATCTCTCATCGGGAAGGGCTCACATACGATGCAACAGGTCAATATGATACATAATAACAGGCACGGTTCAATAAGTCAGATAGATACATATAGTCAATTATGATATCAGATATGCAGAACAGTGAGTGGTCAGCTATAATGGTACAATATTGGTAACCTGCAGTCCAGAGCATTCGAGGCTTCCGTAGTCTGTGTGAGTCAAGTGGTTAAGGACCCGGAATCAAACTTTTGACCCTATCATTACTCTCCATTTAACAATGTGGGTGGGTGGGCGAAGAAAGCGAGAGGGGTGCTGTGACGGCGGTGGCTGCGCCAGTTCTGTTCGAATTTTGAGTGTTTGGCGGTCGCGCGACCGTAGGGGCGTGAAACTGCCCGTGGCGCCACCTGGAGGAATTCCGGGAACTACGTTCTGCTAGATGGCGCCACTGTGCCAGGATTCGTGTGGTTCCCGTCTCCGCCGAAAATTACCAATGTTACGCATAAAATCGATAATTTACGAGATGGTGACAGAGGTTTTATATAACGGTTATTTATCTCTCATCGGGAAGGGCTCACATACGATGCGACAGGTCAATATGATACATAATAACAGCCACAGTTCGATACGTCAGATAGATACATATAGTCAATTATGATATCAGATATGCAGAACAGTGGCCAGCTATAATGGTACAACAGTGGTCAGCTATAATGGTACAATATTGGTAACCTGCAGTCCAGAGCATATGAGGCTTCCCCAGTCTGTGTGAGTCAAGTGGTTAAGGACCAGGACTCGAACTCTTGACCAATTTAAGGGAGAGTTGAGGCCTATGGCGTATCTGGTCCCTAGGGACATATGTGTGGACTGCCGTAGAGGACCATGCGCTGAGCTCCATTATCTCCTTCAGCGAGCCTCCAGATGCAGCACATGCCTGGGCACCACCCCTTCTGAGACTGTGTAGAGAGTAGTCGTGAGGTACAGTGTGGCCAGTGGCTAAGAGGGCCATTCATAGTGCTGCCAGGAGGATCGGTGCTGTAAGGGGGCCCCCCTCTTGGCAGTGTGAAGGCAGGGCCTGCCTGCGGGGGAGCCTGGAGTCGGATCTAACGGCACCAGGCTGTCACTGGGCAGCACACGGAGTGGGGGCGTGGTGCGATGGATATGGCGTAGTCTTGTCAACCTAGTCTTTGTGGATCATACTGTTATGGTGAGCCCTTCGCTTGTGAGTGTCAGGTTGTGTCATCGTAGTGAGTGGCCAGGGTCTTGGGGGGGGGGGGGGGGGGGGGGGGGGGGGGGGGCATGGCTGGCTAGCAGGTTCCCTTGTCTCAATAGTGTGGTGTAGCCAATCAGTATGGCCGCTATCAGCACAGCAGCATCTGGTCCGGCAGTAATCAGGTGCCGGACCACTGCCTGTATTGATGATGGTGATAGGGGTGGGTTCGTGTTCTGTGGTTTGATAGTCTGTGTTCTGTGGTTTGATAGTCTGAGTACTCCGCGCTTCATTAGGGTTAAGGGGTATGAGTCAAATGCTGAAGTGGTGCCCCCGAACAGGAGGACCCATGTTCTGGCCCCGCTAATATAATTCATTACAGTACCTGGCGCTATCAGGGATTCGTTGAGTGATAGTGTGTAGGCGAGGAGGTCGTACTGGGCCGGGTCCACAGGGTCGAAATGGTGGGTTGCTGCAAATCGTAGGTATCTCTTTGCTTGCACGGACTTGTTCTTCCACGTTCCGACCGATAGCCTGGCGGAGTAGAGCTCCATCATCCTGGTGTGTGTGTCATCTGGGTAACCTGGGGATAGAGGAGCAATTATAGTCGAGATCCACAGGTTATCCTAGAGACCTGTAGTGAAAACGCGACAGTGTTTGGTGGTGGCATACAGCCAGATCTCTCTGGTGCAGGCCGTGAGGATAGGGTGAGAGGAGAGGACCTGCTGACTTGCCATGTTGTCAGTGTTAATTACAAGGTTGTAATCTTCCGGGTTGTAAGGTGCGAGGTTCTTCATTGTGGCAACGAGGTTGGCAATGTTGGTATGTTTCCTCGTGATGTCATCCAGGTAGGTTTGAGAGTAGTAGTGCTCACTGGAGAAGGCGCCTCCCGCTTTCAGGCAGGAATCATATTCTATTACTAGGTACTCCAAAGTGGGTGTGTATGGTGTCCGCAGCACGAAATTTGACATAGTTTAACCCTTTTAAAAACACTCCAATCTTCACTAATTCTGCTTGGTTTAAAATAAAATTTATATGAAATTAAAGCTCGTTCTTTTGTCTTTTAGGGTATCTGATTTTTAATTATTATTATGAAATAAATTACCGTCAATGGACACTTGTTGGGGGGTACCATCGGCAGCTCTGAGCATACTCGCCGAGTTTGTTTTCATGCAGTCTGAGTTACTCCCTTCCTTAAAATTGATACCTTGGTGAGTACAGTGACCTGAGCTAAAAATAACCACCACTGAAAGACAGAGAAGAAACTAGGCTTCATTAGCATATCAAGCATGGGTGTTTTTGAGTGGGAAATTTGATTGAACTGAAGGAGTGAAAACATTAAGACATTAATCCTCCTTGAAAATTGATCAGGATCGTTTTGAAAATTATATCATCAGAAAGCTTAAGTCTTCCTCTACCTAACCAGAACAATATTTGGTTGAGATTTATATCATGCGCATCAAGGTTGGTCTGAGAGTGAGAAGTGACTGCTGCAAGAATGTGGCTATTGTCAGCTCATGATGCCTAAAAATGAATGTTGTCTTTCTCTGATCAGTTAGAAAATGATGTCATCGTGTAGAGCTTTTACTTATGGTTATTTTGGTATAAAGATTGCAGTGATAGGACAATTAGAACGGGAGTTATGCTATTTCTCTTACTTTTATTGTCAGCTTGCGATCCCTAAAAATGAATGTTGGCTTTCTTTCTCTGATCAGTTAGAAAATTATGTCATCATGTAGAGCTTTTAATTCTGGTTATTTTGGTATAACGATTGCTGTGATAGGACAATTAGAACGGGAGTTATGCTATTTTTCTTTATTTTACTGAATTTATTATTGGTGGTTGCAGGAAATTAAGGAATTTAGCAAGTTTGACATGAAATTTCAGAAAGAATACTAACAGTGATGGTCTGTAAAAAATTGAGCTTCTTATTTGTACTATAGAGAATGAGATTCTTTAATATTGGACAGACCATATGCAAAATAGCTTCCAGATGGGACCCTAAAAACCAAGATTTGGCTAATTTGGAAATGTGCACAAATTGGGGTAAGAAAATCAATCTTTAAACACTCATAACTTTGCAGCTCTTCAATTGATCTAAATGATTTTTATATCATTGAGATCCAATTTAAAAGATCTGTACAGATATATAACTTGTAATACTGACCTGTTGAAAATAGAAATCACTTTGGAGTACCTCCTATTAATTACCCATATATGTTTTTCAGTGGGGTCTAACAGAAATATACCATTTGAGTTCTCGGCATATTGAAGAAACCACCTGATGTCGGATCTTAGCTAATCAGGCACGTCATGTTTACCAGCGCCTGGGGCGTTGCGTAGGGCATCGAAGATTCGTGACATGAAGCATCTGGCTGGCTCCACGCATTTGGCAATGTGGTGTAGCCTGCCAACTAGCCTCTGGATGTCTTTTTTGGTCATCCACGCGCGGCAGTCATTCATGGTGTCATCAAGTTTGTCTCTGGGGATGGTAACCGTCATGTCATTTGCGGATATGAGTGTATACCCCCGAGCCACTCAAGGGTCTTAGTCGGGGGTATACACTTATTGGGGGAGAGATCCAGGCCCAGTGTGTCTGCTAGTCGCTTGAAGTCGTCATATGCGGCGGATGCTGCCTGGAGTGTGGGTGCCACACCCACAAAGTCATCAAGGTAGCAGTGTACAAAGTGACCTTGTTTTCCGAGCAGGTATACAACCGCATTCGTGGTCCAAGCACATGCCATAGAGGATGTCCTACACCCGAATGGAGGGGTGGTATCAGTGTAGTAGTTTCCGTGTATTTGGATGCCTAACGGGGGTGGAGAGAGGGCAGGTGCGGAGTTGTCTATACGCGCATGCGAGGTTAGCCCACCACATATAACAGCCCGGGCCCAGCCTCTCCACCTCGTCAGCGGCGTCCATCACATTGGGGAGTGAATAGACTCTCGGCTTGCCTTGATAACACCCTTTTTGTATGCCACTGTTCACGCTTGCTGTGCTAGGCCAGTTCAGGTCCACAATGACACACCTGCTCATGGTGTTCTTCTTGGGGCATGTCATCATGGGGCTGGACTGTGCCCAGGGTGTGAAGGGAGGTTCACAGAACGGTCCGAGCAGCGCCCCATGTTGAAGTTCCGTATTGACGTAGTCTTCAATGTATGTCAGGTGGGCGGGGTCCTCTCTGTGGTTCTCGGTGGTTGACTTGGGGGCGTGTCGGCAGTATAGTCGATGGGCCACCCAAATTCAAGATAGTCAACAAGTTGCTTGTCATGGTAACCAATAAGAAGCCACCTCCATTCAGGTATATTGAGGCCTGAGGGGATCGAGATCCTAGCACCCATGTGGATGGGGAGTCCTGTGAGTCTGACTTGCCTATATATCTCTAGGTACTCGGGGTGACCCGCCCATTGTGCCTCAAGTGGTTGGGGCCATATCCTGTCCAAGATGGGTCTATATGCAATGGGGGTGAGGGGCAGGGGTGGCAGGTGGTCGTCCACCTCACATACAGGAACATCATCAAGAATTTCATGAATATTCTCGGTAAAGTTATCGTGCTCGACTACTCACTGGTGGTGTGGGGGCGATTGTTGATACCCATGGCTGCTCCCCACCCACATGGGCCACACGCCCAGGTGGGGTCCACTTGTGTGCGTGGTCGTCTTGCTGGTTGGCGGCCATTGTTTTTAAGATCCGTCCGTTGGAGTGGCCGTCCAGGTGGCGGCCATCCTGGATCCAATGGAGGTAGTTGGCCAAGGATGCCAGTCCTTCATTCGGCGGACATCTTATTTCGGCGGCGCTGGTGTGACCACCTTGTGCTATGGCGGTGTTGTCCTCCAGTCTCAGTGCAGGCTGTACATGTCATATTTTATAGCCACCATTGTCAAGATGGTGGCCTTCAGCCTTGCATTTCCCGCTTCTCCCAACGGCTTTTTCGGGTCAGTTGGGGTCGAGTCAGCGCTGCTGCCATCTTTGATTCATTTACTAAATCGGGCCTGCCTGTGTATTTACGGCGCGCATGTGGTAATTTGTGCAGGGGTGGAGCAGTTCAGAATTAAGTTACTACATGGTAGATTACTCACATTGATCGTTACGTGTCATTTCGTGTCGTTGTTATTTCCTTCATTCTAAGGCTCCATCCCTGGGTCTGCACTGTTCATGGAGCCATTAATTAAAAAGCCTGGTACGGTTGTGTTGTGCCTGGGGCACTGGGCTGGGCTGCCTTCTTCTCCAGAAAATGCCTCTTATTTTGGCAGTCCTTCTCCCTATGGATGTTGGTGCGCCTGTATTTGATGGTGCATCAGGTGCATACATGTGCCTTTTTGTCGGGGTGTTCGCCATGTGTGGATGCGAAACCACAGTCTTTGCCCCAATTCCAGACATTACAGGGCTTACTGTCCGTATCATGATTGAAGTCTTGCCTACTGTTGGCCGTGGCGGGGTAAGGGTTGTAGGCATTGGTGGTGGCGGTGTTTCTGTTGGCGTTATTGTATTTAGAGGTGGGTCGGTTGGGGATTCTGGTGCCGGCTGCAAATGCGTCCCTTTGGAGGTCCTTTATGGCATAGTTATCTGCCCACCCGAGTGGGGGGCAGCCGTCATCTATCATCTCGAAGACCCGCTCTCACCAGCGACAGCATGTCTCCCACTCCCAGACGGATGCCATAGTAGCCAACTGATGAATATGCTCAATGATCGGCTCCTTCCATGCTACCGGCACTTCCACCACTTCGTCATTCTACACAATGCTATGTATTCAGGCAGCGAGGCCTCCATGAGTCCAACTTTCTCGTGCTTATCACCACGCACAACAAACAGATGAGGGAGCAATGCAGTTTTACCTTTTTTCTTTGTGATGTCGGTCCCGGGGGCACTCAGCAGTTCGTTGATGGCTTCCGAGTTGTTGGCGTGGCCCATGCGGTCACCGAGCCTGGCGGTCTGTATCCGTCGGTGCGATCCAGTGTGTGCCACGGCTTCAAGGTAAGCGTCATTGTACTGTGATTCCTCCATGTGTTGGAACCTCAGTGGGTTTGCTGTCCTCCTCTTTTGCTGTTTCCTTGGCTTGTTCTTTGGTGTGTCGCCCAATTCTGCCACCGCTGTGTGACGGCGTTGACCAGCACGTACCGTCACCACTCCTCCAGTGTCAGTTTCACTTCCACTGTTACTGTCACAGTCACTAGTATCCTGAATGTGGTCCTCCGTATTCACATTACTTTTCTTCCTGGTTGCGACTCCAGTGCCTCCATCCTAGTGACGAGATCAGTCCTCAGGTCTGTGACCACGTCGTGCATGGCTTGAATTATGTCGCTGTTGCAGCCGTCAACAGTGCTGGCCACTGATGCTTGAGCCGGCGCTGTTAAGTGTTCGGCTGCTGGCTTCTTGCTTCGGGAAGCCCGTTGGTTGCTGGCTCCTCATACTTCTTTGTCCTCTCTCTCTTCAGTATTAGTTTTTTTCGGCCTTCCCCCATGGCTTTTGAGCCATGTTCTGCCTAGTGTGTGCGGCATTCCTGGTTGATTTTCTGGATTGCGGCATTTCAGCTACATGGCGTTCCACAGAGAGACAACACAGTTTATTCTTCCTTGAAAGCCCTAAAGGTCACGGCCGTTCGGCGTTTAAGGCAGAGAGGGAATAAGTTCTAAATATATAAGGTGTCAAAATACGTCAGGTAAATGGTGTCAAGTCAAGTGGCGTCAAGTAAACTGGCGTCCGAGTAACACCCGACTATAACACACCGACACACACAATTAATGTCATAAGATAAAGCAATAGGTGACACTGGCCATGATATTGGTGAATAGTCATTTTCAATGCATTTATGGGTCCAATGGCATCCGGTAAACGGTGTCAAGTAAATTGGTGTCAAGTAAAATGGTGCCGGTGTGAATGGAATTATCAGCGGCAGTGCACACCCGACCAGAACACACCAACACACACAATTAATGTCATAAGGTAACGTAATAGTTTAAACTGTCCATGATATTGGTGAGTCGTCGTTGTCAATGCATTTATGGGTCCAATGGAATCCGGTAAATGGAGTCAAGTAAAATGGCGTCAAGTAAAATGGCATCAAGAAGAGGTGCGAAGAAAAAACCGACACACACAGTTAATGTCATAAGGTAATGTAAAGGTTTATACTGGCCATGATATTAGTGGTGATGTGCCCTTGTGTTAGCTTACAGTGTCAGCTTACAGTGTTAGCTTGCAGTGTCAGTGACTTGTCAGTTTGCTGTTGCCAGTAGTGTCAGTCAATAGGCATCGGACACGCCATTGGGCTGCAGGCGTCAGTGTAGTGTCAAACCCCATGCCACAGACTCGGCTGCAGCGGAGACGACGGCGAACATAAAATTGCCAGGATAAGTGCTAGTATTGCTCTATATATTTCTTGTGAGCTTGCGACGACGAACCTGAAGTTGGGCCAGTGTTAGCATTACTGTTCCTTGTCTGTTTGCTGTTTGCCAGTAGTGTCAGTCGACAGGTGTTATTGAGCTGCTGGTGTCGGTGTAGTGTCAAACTCAAAGCCTGAGCCACACACTTGGCTCAATGTTACGATATAGCGAATAGCGATATAGCGAATGTTAGACAGGAAGCGTGAACACTTATTTGTCTCTCTTTTTTTTTTTGGTACATTAGTTGTCCCAAGCAGGGGAAATCCCAGTCACAGACGACTGGTCTTCCCCACTCCACTGCTGGTCGATAGAAAGCCCGAGCCTACACTTTTACCGACCAAAGGGATTTTTAACCAGCCTTTGATGACGCTGTAAGTTATACACAGCGGTGGAAATCCAAATTGGCAGAGCTGGGGGCATGGGGAATCGAACCGCCGACCCTCAGATTAGGAGTCTGACCTAGAAAAAGGTCAGACACTCTAACCACTCCGCCACAGAGAACGCCACGGGTAACATCCACAGTTTACCCATTTCCAGAAGAAGCAAGCGACAGTAGCCTGGTCCCCTAGCCTTTGTACCAGAAACAATGCAGTTTGTCTCCGGTGTGGCGGTTTCAGCTTGTTCCCGTGCTCAGCCGTGTCCCGTTGCTTCTGCGCATGCACGGATTTCGCATCAACTCGGGTCACCCGAGCCACTTATTGGCGCATGCGCACATCCTACAAACTCGGGTCAAATAATCGAATGCTATTCTCCGCGCTCAGGTGGACAAGTTTTTCTTTTGTTTTTAATAACCGATAAAACTACAGCAAAATAGGATTTAAAGTATTTTATGATGGCCTAGTTTACCTATATTTCCATTTAATTAATCTAAGTTATTCTTTTTTTGCACACGGCACGTGTATTTGTCGACTCCACTCGCCGTGTTCTATTTGAAATTCTGACGACTCGGATGACCCGAGTCACCCGGGTAGTGTTAATCGATTATGGCCATGCTTATTACATTCTGACGCATGCGCAGAAGCAACGGGACACGGCTGAGCACGAGAACAGGCTGGAACCACCACACCGGGTCTTCTTGACCATAGAAATACGAGACCGAAGAAAACGAGAGGGGTGCCGTGACGGCGGCTGCTGCTGCAGTTCTGTTCGAGCGGTTTTGCGGTCGCGTGACCGTAGGGGCGGGTAACTGCCCATGACGCCACCTGGGAGAATTCCGGGAACTACGTTATGCTTGTAGCATGTCACGGGGTTTCTGCTAGATGGCGCCACCGCGCCGGGATCCCTGTGGTTCCCGTCTCCGCCCAAAATTACCAATGTTACGCGTAACATCCACAACGCAGGCCAACAGTTAGATAAAAGATTCACCCGGTACTTGTAGTACACGGCTGAAGGACAGCGTAGTGTAAATACGGGCGAAAATACGTTTAGTATGGAACCTGAACTAGAAATCTTTTAGGTTCAGAATGGGTTGTGCTGCACACAGTGATGCATATACCTTGCACTATGGTGAGTACATATGCTGTACACTATACAGCATAGGCTGCTCCCCCACTTTCTTTTATGTTCAGAATGGGTTGTGCTGCACACAATGAAACACATTCCACTTCCACTATGTACAGATGAAATGCGACCACTCCGACGGCTGGAAGACCAGTGCCCCGGCGCTGACAAAATATGTATTCAGATGAATAAAAAATATTTACCAAAAAAAAAACTGTGGCTCCAGTATCAAATGGCTGCATATATTGCCACAGAGTTGGTGAAATGGGCGAGAATGCAAAAAGACAAGATGGCGGCCAGAGAACGCCGTCGATTTCACTTTTAAATCTGATTAAACTAGATATTATAATATGAATAAGCAATGCCTAGGACCGACCTGCCCACATTAGACTAGTTGGAATTACGAAACTGTCTACGGCTGAAAACGGCGTCGAGAGCCAAACGACAAACGCCCATGGCCATTCAGTTTGCATTCTCTGGAGTTTGCCACTACACGCAGTGCAAAACTAAATTAATAGAAATACAGAACAATTTGGCATAAACATGAAAGTTTGGAATTACAAACTAGTCTATTGACACATACATATAAATGCTGGGAGAATTATTTATTTATTATTATGCGATTCAACACGAGTATACAAATGGCGGCCGCCTTAGGACGATTTCCGTTTCCGTTTGCTGGATTTTGATTTCTCGATTATTCAACACGAGTTTACAAATGGCGGCGCCCATAGGGGGCTATTTCCGTTTCCGTTTGCTGGATTTTGGTGATTTCATTTCCCACCTCTATGGGTAGGAGTATTGTTTATGTGTATATATCTACATGTGTTAGTCTTAAGCCTCCCCAGAGGGTGGGACGGTATTATATTTTTCAACTCAAAGGTAGCGGGCTATCAATAAGACATATGTAAAGAATAAATGTTGCTTCTTAGATTGTGAAATTAGGCTCTCATTTCCTTAACCCGCTTTTTCGACCGTTTTTATATAGCTTATAGGGTTGGTATTCACCCGTGTACTTCGAGTACGGGGTGAATACTTTATCTAGCGAACACTATGCTGTTGACAGTGTCAGTCTCCTCTTGAAGAGTAGTCAGGAGGCAGCAGAATCTGTTGGCGATTATCCCGGGTCTGGCTCGAGAACATTAGTAGTTGAATATTTGTTCAGCCACTCAAGAGAGCAATACATGAGACGAAAATTAAGGAAGATTGAACAGAACACACAGATCCAACCCAATACATCGAGTAACAGTTGCCAAGATCATGATGACCTTATGTGAACAATTGAGGAACGACAAAAACAGAATAAAGATCTACTTGATGAAAATCACTATCTACGGATCCTAATCAAAGACAACAAAGAAAAAGAACTGAAGGTTTTTGATGAAGACAGCAAGAGTGCCAAAAACAAGTATAAAACATAAAATAAATTGACATCAATTCTAAGAGATAGTGAAAAAACCTATCATAATAAGCTTTTGGCTCAACAAAGAAATAACATAAGAGGAACTTGGAAAATACTAAATATTGTTATTAGGAAAAGAGAACAACATTCTCCTTACCCAAATAAGTTTAAGTCAAATGGAGAAACTATTACAAATAAAAAGGCCATAGCAAATGGTTTTAATGACTTCTTTGTCAATATAGGCCCAATTTAGCCAAAAATATTAAAGCTCATAACAAAAAAATAGATGTACTGGACTTTTTAAAAACACAAAATCCTGAACCAATGTTTTTAGCAGGAGAATGAGATCATTAAAGTGGTCAATAATTGTAAGACCAAAAAGTCAATGGGATATGATAATATAGATATGAGCATCATTAAACAAGTAATATATTACATTGTCAAACCATTTACCTATATTTGTAACAGCTCCTTTAAGAATGGAGCTTTTCCAAATAAAATGAAAGTCGCTAAAGTAATTCCTATGTTTAAAAAAGAAGATAACAGCTTTTTCACTAATTATAGACCGATATCAATTTTGACACAGTTTTCAAAAATATTAGAAAAACTGTTCAATAGTAGACAATTGAAGCATTTATTCATAACACAATACCTTGTGTAGCAGTCAATATGGTTTCAGATCTAAAATATCCACATCATTGGCATTATTAGAAGTGACAGAAGAAATTACCTCAGCTCTGGACAACAACAAAAGTACTATTGGTGTATTTATTGACCTTAAAAAAGCATTCGACACAATTGACCATAATTTGTTAATAACAAAATTAAATCACTATGGTATCAGAGGCATTGCCAATAACTGGCTTACTAGTTATCTACAAAATAGACAACAATATGTAAATTTAGATGATGAGGACTCAGACTTAGCAAATGTGGTATGTGGAGTCCCTCAGCGCTCAATTCTGGGACCTAAGTTATTCATTTTATATATAAATGATATTTGTAATGTGTCATCGCTTCTTAAATTCATTCTGTTTGCTAATGACACTCTTTAGGTCAGGAAATGACCCAGTTCAACTTGGCAACGATATAAGCAAAGAACTTATTAAATTGAACCTATGGTTTGCAACAAACAAGTTATCACTTAATGTAGCAAAAACAAATTTCATGCTGTTTAGTAATTATAAAAAACAATCTAATGTTACTGTACGTATAAATGATACTGGTATCAAAATGATTTATGTCAGTAAATTTCTAGGGGTGCTAATAGATCATGAACTTAATTGGAAAAAGCATATTAGTATGATTAAATCTAAATTGTCCAAAACTATTGCAATTATGCACAAGGCAAAATATGTACTAAACAAAAATGCATGCTTAATATTGTATCATTCATTATTTCTGCCTTATGTATCGTATTGTTGTGAAGTATGGGGAAATACATATAAAACAAATATGGAGTGTATATATTTGCTACAGAAGAAAGCAGTAAGAATTGTGTGCAACGTTGGATATCGAGAGCACACTAATAAGCTGTTCTTTGATCTTCATGTATTAAAATTAATAGACTTGGTTAAGATCAAATCTAGTATGATAATTTACAATACAAACAAAGGGCTACTGCCAACAAATCTAGTCTTTATTCAAAATAAGTTCAGATAGTAGCCATGACACAAAGCAGAGTAACAACCTAAGACAAGTATTTGCAAGAAAACCTTTAAAGTCTCAATGTATATCGATATGTGGTATAAATATATGGAATTCACTTGACAATAATATCAAATGTTCAAAAAACATTTATATGTTTCAACAAATGTATAAAAAGAAAATATTTAAGCTTTATCAGAGGGAAAACACATAGTAGTCTAGTACATAAATATTGAGATATAATTTAGGGTATTGAGGGTAATGTTGATAATCTTTTAACTTTGATCTTTCTATTTATTATTTCTATGGTATAAGCAATGTATCTGTGTAATTTCTAAATGGGGAAAGCACCTGATAGGGATTGTACTTCTGCTTTCTCCTTTTTCATGTGAAAAAATTACTTATATAAATATCAACTTGTGTGTACATTGATCATGTGGAAATAAATATATTATTATTATTATAGGTATATTCTGCAGCTTTGAAAACTTGTGTATATGCATTACTTCAACATAATGTAAGGTCCTCTAAAGTAGCCCCAGTGATCGACACTATCCTACAACTCTTAGGATTCAATGTAAACAAATTACCATCAAGAACTAAAGTACTGGACATGAATCTCCAGAGACTTGTCTTAGCACAAAAGCAGTTGGGAGAAGTGTTTGCAAACAAGGAGAATGCCACACTGTTGACTGATGAAACAAGCAAGTTTGGCAAAAGGTACATGGGATGTGAAGCCTGTGGGTTCTTGGGTTGAGGGAAATTGAAACCAAGTCGGCACAAGATACACTGACAGTATTAAATGAGCTGTTACAAGACACTGACGATCACTGTCAACTGCAAGAAAAATCACCTTCAAAAAGTATCTTGCAACACATAGTGGCTACTATGTCTGATAGGGTGGCAACAAAAGTCAAATTCAATGATATCTTGGGAGACATATTGCAAAGACATTTTGCCACTTGTCTACACCAACTATGACAAATTTACAGCAGAGGAGAAGAGCTCAGTAGAGACACTCTGTAATTTCTTTTGTGGATTGCATGCCCTGGTGGCATTTGCCAAAACTGTGCAAGAGTCCTACTACTAAAGGCAGAGAAAGGATTGTTCGAAGATGCTCCTCCCATATATGATAAATCATTCAGGAAAGCCACGGAGCCCGGGACTTGCCAACTTGTGAGGACTGCCTGTAAGGCTTTTGCTTCTGGAGGTGATGAGAAATTAAGGTGCTTTGGATGGTTCTCCCACTATTTGAAAGAGTTCCTGATCGAACACAAACTTCACAGCATTCCTCTAGTGCCATTCAGGGGTGCACATTTTAACATCCTTTTTGATAATGCAGCCAGTGTGTACTTCCTTCACCGTGAAATGATCAGATTCCTGACTGAATATGGTGCCTACAACAGGCTTCTCAAAGCTGTTCTTCATGATCTCCTGACCGAAGGGTACATAGCGGGACTCAAGGCATTAAGATTACTTAGCAGACTGGTAACTGGTCCCCTGTGATGTTTATTAGAGAACAAAAACATCAATCAATGTCTTGGACATGAATCAATCAATCAATAGGATACAGCTATAATAGGCCTTGGACCTGTTAGGCGCTCTTAATTAATAGAAATGGAGACAGTTCTTCAGATGTGGTGGATCGTAGCAACTGTCACTGGCTCCAAGATATATGTAATGCTTGACCAGTATGCATCCAGTCGGGATTGAAACAGTTCACCGAGTCTGCTGCTACGACACTCTCCAGCAGGTCATTCCACAGGTCAACCACCCTAAAGCCGAAAAAGTTGTGTCGCAGGTCCAGTCTGGAGTACCGCTTCCTCAGCTTCAGGGAGTGCCCTCTGGTCCTGGTGTTGGAGTCTCTGATAAGGGGGCTGCCTGTCTTGTAGATACCATGGAGATATTTGAATACTTCAGTCATATCCCCCCGGGCCCGTCTGTAGTACATGCTTGGGATCTTCAAATGACGCGTTCGTTGTTCATAGGGTATTTCATCGAATCCATGTACAAGCTTCTTTGCCCTTCTTTGGATCTTCTCAATTGACTCAGCATCCTTCCTGTAGAGTGGTGACCACACAACATTTCCGTATTCCAAAAGTGTACGTGCAAGGGATATGTACAGTCTGCGCACAACATCCTCGTCTAGGTATGCGTACGATATTCTAATGATGGCCAGTATTCCATTAGCTCTGTTGGCGGCTTCCTGGATGTGGTCGCTGAATGTCATTTTGTTGTCCACCTTGACACCCAAGTCCTTTTCTATCATTGTTTCGGAGAGCGGAACATTATTCACACCTTCATTCATTACATCGATGTGCTTGCTGTTTTTGCCCCCTAAATGCATCACTTTGCATTTTGAAGCATTAAACTTCATCTGCCAATCACTTGACCACTTCTGCAAGTTGTTGAGGTCCTTCTGCAAGTCCCCTGAGTCACTACTTTCTCCATACGGCGGAATACTTTGGCATCATCAGCAAACATTTGGACCATAGCATGTACAACTTCTGGTAAGTCATTGATATATATTACAAATAAGACTGGTCCAAGCACACTGCCCTGAGGTATTCTGCTTTTCACCGAGCACCATCCTGATGGTTTGCCATTTACAATGACTCGCTGTCTTCTGTGACTCAGAAAATCCTTTATCCAGTGTAGTACCTCCAGCTAGGACTATTCTTTCAACGTGCAGCCAATGACGCAGACACCTTTTTGACAGGCCAACTTCTTCCTTTCGGTGATCAAACAAAAATACACCATGATGCTGCTCTCAAGACATTACGGCTGCCATCTGATCTTGATGGAAAAGTGATCACCATACTGCAAGTCATACCACCAGCTATGGAAATCTGCACAAAGTCTTTATTTAAAGACCATCTCCCTGGAGGGTGCTATGATAGTGCTGATTCGGCCTTGAAGACAAAATTGAAATCCACCCCAATGACAAGTAAATTTGCAGAGAGTGTGTTTGGGAACCTGGACCATTTGATACGTGCGAAGGCCAACATCAGCACACTTGCCTCAGAAGCATCCATAAATCACCCCCTCCAGGTCACACTGTTCGCCCCTAACACCTCCAGGTGGGGCTGTATGTACATCCGGGGTAAGCGCGGACTGCAAACGTCTACTGCAGGTGACAACACCAGAGAGTTTAAGACGAGAACCGCATGCATAATGTTTGTAATGGTTAGAAGCAAAAACTTATGAAGAACATGCACATCTACTGAAGGTTCATAAACTCAGGAAGGACTTCAAAGAAAGGCAGAGAGAAATTGAAGATCATCAGAGAAAACGAGTCAGGGAAAATATTGAGAAGGAAGAACAACTGAAAAAGAAGAGGCTGCAACAGCTGACAAGATACATATCCAAGCAAAGGGAGGCACTCAACTTCCGAAAACATGTCCTGGCACAACACCCTCCAGATTCACAGGTTTTTAATTTTACAAAGAAATGTGTTGGTACGGAGAAGAGGGTTCAATTGAGTGTGGAGGAGATGATAAACAATGTAAAGGCCTTGGACAGTGACTCAGTGACTCGTGAACAGGGAACAGAAGCTACTGAGCATATACTAACGGGGAAGAGAGTCAGACACAGATCCAGCACTGGTAGCGATATGCAATGGTACATAGGAAAGGTGATATCCCAGGTGTGTTTTACACTACAGGATAAGATCATTTGAATATGTTTTCAACATAGTCCTGTTAGTAGGCAATATGCATGTATTATGGTGACAGTATTCTTTTATTTGCATTGGTGTTACTTATCTATCTGGTTCTTCTGGTATTTTGAGATTTTTATGTTTGTGTGGTCATTTAATTGATATTGACCGTTTATATATAAATAGATTTTATGCCTTCTGCATTATAATAAATATATGTACATTAAATATATTACAATAATTGGAATGATTACACAGGTTTTGTAACATTTGTGGCATATAATGAATTTTCTATTTATTATTTACAGGTTCCAGGGTTCCACAAATGGTTCAATGTACATTATGATGACGACAAAGCAATTTACAGTTACAAGTTAGAAGATGATTACAAGAAAAGCGATCTGGAGATAATTGTGTGACTACTAATAAAACAAGATATAGGCCTAGGCCTAAAATGTCTTACTTTTATTTAGTACAACTGGAAAACACACTTCTATATGTGTTCTTGTGTGTTGCACATGAATAAATCATGAAAAGAAATGACATTTTAAGGAGCAATATCTGTGGACTGCCGCCATAACATGTCAATCGTAGGTACTCCACAATCCGCCGGGGTTGCCACTATTGCCTGACGAATAAACTTGTACAACTTTTTGCGACCTCATCTCAGGCAGAGTAGAGCCAGGAAAAGGCACCCGACCCGAGACTCATGCTCAGTACCCTTATTGTTACATCCGTTTTTGAAGCACCAAAGATTTCAGCAAAGATAGAGACTATTTTCATTGTTGTATGATGTTTGAAAGGCATTTTACTGAGATATTCAAGTCTTCACATGCAAAAATCAGAGGGAAGACTGCCAGGAATGTCCATGCTAACTATTAGAATGTGAATCTTTAGTATTTATTCTTCCTAAAAATGGTCATACAATGACAACAGCTGGAATCGCAAGTCTAGAACCTGGCAGAGTATTGCAGGTGTCAAGCAGTTTTTTATAACGGTTGCCATGGAAACCCACATTTTTCTGTGATATCATTTTTTTATATCAGTTTTGATAAGCTGAGATGATTTCCCATAGCAAGAACATTGGTATCAAGTTTGATCAGGATCAAACCATTAATAAAGAAACTGCAGTTGTGGGTATGATTGTACTATGGTTGCCATGGAAACCTATATTTTTCTGTGATCTAATTTTTTTATATCAGTTTTGATAAGCTGAGGTGATTTGCCAGACCATTAAGAACCTTGATGTGAAATTTCATCAGGATCTGACCATTATTTAAAAAAAGCTATAGTTGACTCATATCGTAAGTGGGAGTGATTGTATTACGGTTGCCATGGAAACCTACATTTTCCTGTGATCTAATTTTTTGTTATCAGTTTTGATAAGCTGGGGTGATTTGCCATACGAAGAAGAACCTTTTTTTTTTTTTTTGGTAGGGCCTACATTAGTTGTTTAAGCAGGGGAAATTTCAGTCGCAGGCGATTGGTCTTGCTCATTCCACTGCTCCTTGACCTATCCTAATAATGCCGAGCGCCTGGCTAGGAAGCGACAACTATCAATTTTTAAGTCATTGATTTGACTCGACCAGGATTCGAACCCACGATCTACCACACGGGAGACGGACGCTCTAACTCATTGGTGTGAAGTTTGATCAGGATCTGATCATTAATAAAGAAACTACAACGAAATGTTCTTATAATTAGCCTATTTAACAGTCCTAAATAAGGCACTTCTCTAATGCATTAGCTAATACAAAAGATCTGAAATTCAACAACCTTCAAACGCACTTATCTCACTCAATTTTTGGAATATCTTAAAAATTCCAAAAACATTTTGCTTTTGATTCATTGGACCTTCCAATAAAATTATAATTTGAATGTTTGGAATAATTTGAAAATGTTAGTAAGGTACCTATCAATCGTCAGAAAATATTTTAAACATTGAACTTTCAAATGTTCCCATCTCCGTGAATATTATAGGTAGCTACTTCATATTGGTTTTGTTTGATTCCTATTGAAGTCCTCTTTCTTTTGATATATTACACATAGGGCTACTACTAAAATACAATTTTGGTCGGACATCCCTACTACTATATAGTACTAGTACTACAAGTAGGTCTGCTCGTAGGCATACTACCTACACAGCGGATGTAGGGCTGCGGGAGTCCCTACTCTTGCCAAACACACACAAAATTGTTCTTATATATGAAAGAAACATCTCTTGTGTTGATGCTTTATTATCAATTGTAAACTCTACAATGTATACCGATTATTTCGCTTTCAAGGCTCCTCGCCAGTCCCAACTGGCATTTTCTTTTGAACGCCTAACTTCTTGCGATCGCAAGGTAATACGATCGTGGCGCGCTTTCATTGGCCAATATTCCCAATATGGCCGCTGACATGTGAAGTGTGCTTGTTTCTGAAAATTCACGTGACATTTTCCGTATTTTTCGTAATAAAATACTAACAATTTGTAGGTGATACCCACCATTGGCCTGTTGATGCTTTAAGGCTTGTAATATCTTTAAACACTAATTGTTGCAGATTATTTATTGCAGCATTTTCACCGGCCGGTGTCGCAACTGCAGACGAAGTTCCGGGAGATATCAACAAATCGGCATCGTACACATGGGCTTCGTGTCGGTGTGCTTGTTGTCCGCAGACAGACGTGATCTCTGTGGAGCTATACAACATTATTGTTGATTGCATTACTAGATTCCACAGACGGCGCATACCAGTGTAACTGTAAGTAGCAGTGGGTCGCATGGGACAAATACTCTCTCAGCCTGTGTATAATTTACACTCTTGTAAGTTGGAACTTGGATTTGGAGCCCCATTATTAATACTAATATGAATAAGCAAGCTTAGGACCGACCCACCGATATAACTACAGCAAAGTATTTTATGATTTTTTTTTACTCCACTCGCGGTGTTCGATTTGAAATTCTATCAACTCGGGTGACCCGAATACGGCCGTCGTTTCCCGCGAAGTAAACTATTAATATTTCATTTGTGCACCCATGTTTATGCCAAATTGTTATTTATTTCTTTTAATTTTGAATAAAATCTAAGTTTTGAACTGCACGTATCGGCAAATTCTATGGCAGCGGGCATTTGTTTTGATGTATTATTAACCAATAGCTGACCCCGATTACCGTCTATGGGCTTAATGCCTTGACAGGGCCGCTGCAGAGTATCACGGAGGACCACATACACTGGTCCCAGTGACGTCATCACACCATATATGGAAGGTCTGTGGGGAGGGACCAGTGTACTTGTCTGTATTTCTATGGATATAACTACAGCAAAGTATTTCATGATTTTTTTGTACTCCACTCGCGGTGTTCGATTTGAAATTCTATCAACTCGGGTGACCCGAATACCGCCGTCGTTTCCGCGAAGTAAACTATTAATATTTCATTTATGCACCCATGTGTACTTGTTCTTCGATTCGACGTGTGCTAATCTGCGGCGGCGCATCATTAAGGTGTTAGGCCAATTGCTGTAGTCCATCCTGCTTGCTCCGTACCGAAGTTTGACGAGCGATTTCCGTTTCCGTTTGCTGGATTTGGTTTATTCCGTTATTCAACACGAGTTTATAAATGGCGGCGCCCATAGAGGCCTATTTCCGTTTCCGGTTCTTGGATTTTGGCGAAATCCTCTATGGGTATTGTTTACTTTATGTATATCTATCTATAGACTATACGTGTGTTAGTCATTAGCCTCCCCGTGGGTGGGTCGGTATTATTATTAAATACGGTATTATTTTTAAGGCAGTTGCTATTCGGAGGGCGGCCGCACGAATAGATCGGTGTCTATAAGCGAGTTCAGCATCTCGGGCGCTCGGTGGTTGATGGGAAGTCATCGGGATAAACAAACCCACGTGCATCATCACTGCGTGACTACGCGCAGTGCAAAACGTTAGTTTTATTCAAAATTAATAAAAATCCAGAACCCTAACCTTATCAATTTAATATAATCTTTTTGGTAAACATGTTTTCTATATGTGTACCAAGCGATGTGTTTCTAGGTGGTGTGGTTTTAGAGATATTTCACTTTTTCTGTAAGAAGATTGCTCACGGCCATTGAGTTTGCTGCCTAATGCTGGAACGCGCAGTGCGAAACATTAGTTTTATTCAAAATTAATAGAAATCCAGAACCCTAACCTTATCAATTTAATATAATATTCTTGGTAAACATGTTTTCTATATGTGTACCAAGCGATGTGTTTCTAGGTAGTGTGGTTTTAGAGATATTTCACTTTTTCTGTAAGAAGATTGTTCACGGCCATTGAGTTTGCCGGTACACGCAGTACAAAACGTTTATTTTATTCAAAATTAATAGAAATCCAGAACCCTAACCATATAGATTTTATATAATCTAGTCATGGGATATGTTTTCTATATGTATTCCAAGCGGTTTGTTTCTAGGTGGTGTGGTTTTAGATATATTTCCCTTTTTCTGTAAGAAGATTGCTCACGGCCATACGTGCAGTGCAAAACGTGGCTTTGTTTATACCTACAGCGCCGACCGGAAGTCTGACCCGCACATGCGTACGGACAATGCTGAACTCGCTTATTCCGATCGTACGGCGGTAGTCACGTGACATAGCTAGCATAGAATGTATTGTATGTCAAATACAATACATTAATTAGTACTAACAAACTAAATGCAACATATAAATTAAAAATCAATTCAACAAAGAAATAAAACAGCACGATTCATGAAATGTGATCCATGGGCATGCCACATGGCATGGTTATCAACAAATCAGCATCGTAAACATGGACTTCGTGTCGGTGTGCTTGTTCAAGTTGTTGTCAATGATAGTTTCGCTCCGGAGATAGATGTGGTCTCTGTGGAGCTATATAACATTATTGTTGATTGCATTACTAGATTCCACAGACGGCGCATACCAGTGTAAGTAGCAGTGGGTAGGTATGTGCCAACAAATTTCAAACCCCTTCAATAATAAAAAAAAAAAAAAGGCACCACTGGAAAGAGCTTGAAATGCCATTTAACATGACACCAAGATTATGGGAATAGGTGGAGTATTAAGGAAGTTATGGCCGTTTCCAACTCTGAAATTGGTCATTATTTTCTTACATAAAATTAAGGTATAAGCACTAGATTTCTGTGACCGAAATTGGTGACCTTTAAGGGACCTTTAAGCCGACATCGAGAAGGCGTGAACGCCGAATCGCGCGAGGCAGATAGACACAAATCATACCTGTTGCATGCCGCCTCGCGCCGATTCTGAGTGGCTAGTCACAATTTCCCCAAACTCAACACTATATAAGATTAATAATGGCTGCACCGTCCAATTAACTTTTCTAAATTTTGAGATTGCTAAAAAAGGGTGAATTTTCAGGTTGAAAATGAGTGAAACATTTGAAGTTATTATTGGAATAGCAAAACTTAACCAAATTGAAATATTGTTAAACTAAGCTGTAAAGGGATTCCTATACTACATAATATACAAAAATCATGAAGATTGACAAAGGCAAACCAATTCTAGAGCCGCTTTCCTAGACCCCTACCAAAAAACGGTGCGATTGGCTGGATCAGTTTTGTTGTAAGAAAATATCCGCCGTTTGCGCACATACCTACAGTGGGTAGGTATGTGCCAACAAATTTCAAACCCCTTCAATAATTTTTTTTTAAAAGGCACCACTGGAAAGAGCTTGAAATGCCATTTAACATGACACCAAGATTATGGGAATAGGTGGAGTATTAAGGAAGTTATGGCCGTTTCCAACTCTGAAATTGGTCATTATTTTCTTACATAAAATTAAGGTATAAGCACTAGATTTCTGTGACCGAAATTGGTGACTTTTAAGGGAAAATGCTTGTAATTTCTTTAATAATTAACGAGACGGAGACAGAGGTATTATATAACGGTTATTTACTTCTGATCGGAAGGGCTCACATACGATACAAGGTCAATCTGATACATAATAACAGGTAGGTTCAATAAGTCAGATAGATACATATAGTCAAGTATGATATCAGATATGCAGAACATTGGTCAGTTATGATGGTACAAGATTGGTAACCGGCAGTCCAGAGCATTCGAAGCTTCCCCAGTCTGTGTGAGTCAAGTGGTTAAGGACCGGGACTCAAACTCTTGACCCTATCGTTACTCTCCATTTAACGGTGTGGGTGGGTGGGGGAAGAAAACGAGAGGGGTGCTTTGATGACAGCGGCTGCGGCGGTTCTGATCGAATCTGGAATGATCTGGTGGTCGCGTGACGCAGTAACTGCCCGTGGCGCCATCTGGAGGAACCCCAGGAACCACGTTATGCTTGTAGTTTATCAGGGTTTCTGCCAGATGGCGCCACTGCACCGGTGTAAGTCAATTCGTGGTGTTCCTGTCTCCGCCGTAAATTACCAATGTTACGCGTAACATCCACAATTGATATATCTCGATGAAATTTGGACTGAAGCTAGATTAAGACATATTCTATTGATATAATTCAATAAAGTGACATTTGAAACAAAATTAAGTGACCTGACACAAAAGTAAAGTGACCTGAAACTAAACATTTCTGTGACTGAAATTGGTGAAATTCATGTACTTTCTTTAATAATTGAGATATCTTGATGACATTTTCAGTGAAGCTAGTTTAAATCATGTTCTATTGATGCACTTCAATAAGATGACATTTGAAGCAAAATAAGATGCAATTCAATAAGATCAATATTTGAAACAAAATAAGTGACATGAAAATAACACCAAAATACTTCTTGTACTGGCGCTCCAGCACCTCCACAATGGCATCGATACGCCGAGTCGCGCGAGGCAGATAAACACAAATCATACCTGTTGCATCCCTGTTGCGGATTCCCAGGGACACCAGTTTGCGAGGGACACATCGCTTCTGCACATGCGTCAAAATCGAACAGCATTGTCACTAACGTTATAAATTTAATATAATGTTTTTGGTAAAGATCTTTTCTATATGTATACCAAACGATTTGTTTCTAGATGGTGTAATTTGAGAGATATTTGACTTCTTCTGTATTTTATGTATGAACATGGCTCACGACCATTGACAATGCCTTGAGTTTGACAGTACGCGCAGTGCAAAACGTTACTTTTTTTCAAAATTAATAGAAATCAAGAACCCTAACCTTATCAATTTAATATAGTCTTTATGGTAAAGTTGTTTTCTATATGTCTACCAAGCGATTAGTTTCTAGATGGTGTAATTTGAGAGATATTTGACTTTTTCCGTATGAAGATTTGCTCTCGGCCATTAACAATGCATTTCAATGGAAGTGTCCCTGGCAAACTGGTGTCCCTCGGAATCCGCATCACCGCCTCGCGCCGATTCTGAGTGGCTAGTCACAATTTCCCCAAACTCAACACTATATAAGATTAATAATGGCTGCACAGTCCAATTAACTTTTCTAAAATTTGAGATTGCTAAAAAAGGGTCAATTTTCAGGTTGAAAATGAGTGAAACTTTTGAAGTTATTATTGGAATAGCAAAACTTAACCAAATTGAAATATTGTTAAACTAAGCTGTAAAGGGATTCCTATACTACATAATATACAAAAATCATGAAGATTGACCAAGGCAAACCAATTATAGTGGGAGAAGTGGGCCACTCAAGCAAGCACTATCATCGACAAAAGCGGGAAGGAAAAGGTAATCAACCGTAAGATGTTGCTTGAAAAAGAAGGCCCTTGGAAGCAGCTGTTGGAGGAACTCCAAGAGGAATTAAAGGTTTTTGCAGGTCATCTGTTCACTGCCCGGTGGCAACACCAAATGTATAGTGGCCTGATACGTGATGTCCCTGAAGGGTGGCTTGTGATGACAATGGACTTTGGGGGAGAACTTCACATGCTTCTTCCAGAATGAAACTCAAGCAGCCCACTGAACACGAAGTCAGGTGACAATCCATCCTATTGTCACATTCTACCGTTGCTCAGATGATGATGTTGTCACAAAAGAGTTTCGTAATCATCTCTGATGATCTGAAACATGATTCCAATGCTGTACACCACTTCACATGTTTGGTGCTGCAGCCATGTCCTGATATGACCTTAGATGTTGCTAGGACGTAAAACAACAACAAACAAACAAACAAGCTCCTGAAGAAGAGGGGGCCTCATGTTCCAAAGAATGGTGCACTTTTCAGATGGCTGTGCAGCCCAGTACAAGGGGAAAACCAGTTTTGTTGATGTTTCTTTCTCAGCAGAAGACACAGGAATCCTCAGCGCCACTTTTTTAGCTCAAGGCATGGCAAGAGCGTGTGTGATGGAGAAATCGGTGTTGTAAAGCGCTCTGCCGCCTTGGCCATCAAGGCTGGAACTGCAATCATTTCCAATGCAGCAGAGCTGCACTGCTACTGTGCCAAAAAGCTGACTCTGCCCTCAGACAAGGCAACAGACTCACACAACAGGTGTACTGTACTGTTTGTGCCGATTGGAGCAGTACAGCGTGACAGACCGGGCAGGGCCAGCAGTGAAATATAGGCAGTGACTGGCACTCACACTTTCCACTCTAACCGAGGAGTACTGCCATACCAGGTCTCAGCAAGGACACTCAGCTGCTTCTGCAAGTACTGCTAGGATCCAGCTTCAGCACTAGATGGACAAGAAGCATGCCAACCTCTTGACATCTGTGGCGAGTGGTCACCTCACAACTTGCTGAAACATCAGCCTGCCAAGCGCCGTGGCCGTCGTGCTGTCAATGCAGACAAAGAGCCTCCCATCATGCCTACTTTAGATCATGAGGTAGGTCTTTAATTCCTTATATTATTCTCTCCCTTATATTCCTGTGGGTAAATGTCTTATTAAATTTGTCTTAGAATAATTTAATTATCTTCTGATTCAGTTTTCACATAAAAACCGTTTTTGTGTTACCCAACTGACAAAGTTTTCCTTTTGAATGATAACACCATGCCTTGATATTACAGTTACCATTGTTGGTGGAAAATGATGCGCCTCCTGACTCTCCAGAGATCGTCTTGGACTCCTGTGTTTCTGATGCACCAACTGAGGGAAGACAGTCTGGAGAATGCAACAGCTCAAACAGGTAATAATAAATTTGAAATCTACTTTTTGTAAGAATTGACTTGAAAAGATATTATGACTGATTTAGTGCTTGCAATACATTTATAGCACATTGTTTTATCTCCCTCCCACACCTACTTGCATGCATGTATCACAATGTGTGTGTATACAGGTATCTTTCTAGTTTAGGTGTGATTAAACAACCAACTAATCTTTTTTTGTTCAGATTCCCATATGGCAGCTGGGTGAGGGCAAAGCTAAACGTCGAGGGCTGCAGTCGGACAAAGTGCTACAATGGAATGGTAACTTGTTTAGACAAAAATAAACATATTAAATATAAAAATAACTGATTAGTAGTAGAGTAGCATTGAAGAGTCTGAGGCAGGATACTATGAACTGTGATAAGACAACACCAACACTACAGCTGGCCAGCATTGAAAACAAGCCTGAATACCCAGGCTTATATGCTATGGACAGTATAAATACAGCCTCAATAAATAAAAAAAACTACATTTTCTTTTGTCCTTCCATTCCTTTGTTTTTTTGTTGTTGTTGTTTTTTGTCCTAGCAACCATTTCTTTGACTGTTGCTTCCTGTCTCTGAATGTGATATGTTCTGGACTGCAACTTATATTGTGATTTCACTTGTTGGCTCTAATCTAGGTTCTGGACTTCAAGGCTTCATCTGGGGAAGCACAGATAAAGTTCCTGCGGGGAAGTCTGAATGGCTTCTCATTCCCCACAATTGATGACATCACTTGGGTGTCTGCTGATCTGCTGCCGTGGCGTACAGCTATTTTTTCTGGGAAAATAAATATTGTTTGAAGTGAAAATTTCTTTTTGTTTTTCATGAGAACAGATAATCAATTCAATTTTCATGTTAAGTTTCAGTTAGTTCACATAAATGTTATCAGTCACGACAATATATTTGTTTACATAAGCAAAACTTGTAACACTCAAAAGACATACTTGCATACATGTAATGTGTAGAAATAATACCATTAACAAAAACTTCTTTTTTTTTTGCATACTTTTACCAATTTCTGAGCCAAGTTATTATTGAGTGTCACATGAAATATGCTTTACATGTCACATGAAACATGCGTTACAACTCCAATAACATCAGAAGTTATGGAAGTATTCCAAAATTACTTTGAAATATGTGCACAGCATCAAAAACTAATAAGGATAAATACCTTTTCATACTCTGTGGTGTTTGTTTGATCTTGAAGAAAAAACTTTTCCTTTCCATGTCACACATGTGTCAGTGTTACAATTTTATAAGTCCTCTGTTCTACTCTCAAGTGTACGGACCCTCATAAAATTGCACTTAGTTACTCCTAGTGAGTGCAGTTCAAAACCGTAAGGGTCTTGTTTTAAATCTGACACGCTTTTTGTGTCACACCGAAACACTCGTAACACTCTCCACTTAGTCGTGTTCAAAACCACCCTGACTTGCAGTCGAGGTCCAAACTGCTTTTCTTTTAATTGTGCCTTAAAATACGATATATGTGGAACACAAGCCTAACTAGGATAAGCTGTGACGTATTTAAGTTTTTACCCCCGATTCCCCCTTTTTAGGAACAGCAGCAAAAAAGAACCCACATATATCCTGGTAATGTGAAGGAAAAGCTGAGGTTACCATTTTGTCAGAAAAACAAGAACTAATTGAGTAGCCTGCCCCAAGTGTGGATTTATTAATCAAATCAATTATTTAATCAAATTTATTGCATGAGACAATTCATTTTTACATTGTGGTCCCCTAAGTATAGAAATGCACTGTAAAGAAATTTGCATAGGATGATTATATTTTCCCCAGTTTTGAGTTGTGGATGTAATACAATAGAAGGGGACAGCAAAAATAATATGGAACTTTAACTTCAAATTTCTTTTCATAAAGCTTTGTAGAAAAATTATATTACTAGCCATGTTACTAGAAAATAGCCATACACATGCAACAATAGGAACTGTTTTTTTTTATCTGAAGCTCTGGTATTCCCAGGAAAACATATTTCCTAATTTAACGAGCATGGGATAAGCAGGGACACAACAGTTACATCCAGAACTAGTTTAATCAGCCTGGAATATTAGATATATAAAAAATATATATGCATGCAAAATTAATATCTATTTCAAGTAAGAGTCTTCTAGTATTTCATTGACTAACAGGTAATATTCTATCCAAAATAATGGTCTAGTAGGCTGTAGAAAAGTCCAAATTCTCCATGTCACAAATTTATGCCTTTAAAACACAATATTTTTGGAATGAAAATGTTGGCTTTTTTTTACTATGCCACATTAGGCCTTAACTTTTTCATATCTATCTCTCCAAAGCGTAAGAATACCGGTTCTATAAAGAAAATACCTCCTCTACTCTTTCCATAATTGTTTTTGACCATTACATACTAAAAAGTACATTGCCCCCATTTACCATGAAACAACCCATATATGAAAAAATATCTTTTTTTACAGTTAAGATGGTTTCAGAAAAATGACAATTCCGTATATCTTAGTCAGATTATAATTCTGTGATCATTTGAAGCTGGGATTATATGGATTACCTTAATACTTGTACTGGATTAAGACAAATATAGGTCATTCTCTTTGGGTTCCACAGTTTTATTTGCTACTTCATGATCTCATTTTCAATATTTCTAAGGGCCACCGTTTGAGATCTTACAATCCTATTTCTACACCAAATATATCAGAAATATAATATATTTCATTTATCCTGGTTAAAATAATTTGTATACAAGTCTTGAAGTAATTTTCAGTTGTAGGCAGGTGGGCTTGAGTCAACCCAGTCACAGATATGGTTCAGCCAGGCCGGCTAGCAGCAGGCCTGGCTGCTAGCCAGGTCTGGCTGGCTAGCAACCAACTAATCTTGTTGGTTGCTAGCCAGGCCTGCTGGCTAGCAACCAACATTTACTAACAGGTTAGTCAATAACACCTGCAAATAAGTAATAATTGAGTCAGGCTTTAAATTTGAATTCTCGGTTGTACTACCTGGTCAGCTAGCATAGATCAGGAAAAGCTAATAAATTCATCTGTACTGATGTAATAAAGCTTCAAATAATGTTGATGTAGGACAGAAATGAAGAAAGTTGTGATATTTGGAAATTGAGCATAATTTTCAACAAAAATTTGATATACCTATTCAAGAAGAATTTTTGTTGAAAATTATGCTCAATTTCCAAATATCACAACTTTCTTCATTAATGTCCTACATCAACATGATTTGAAGCTTTATTACATCAGTACAGATGAATTTATTAGCTTTTCTTGATCTATGCTAGCTGACCAGGTAGTACAACCGAGAATTCAAATTTAAAGCCTGACTCAATTATTACTTATTTGCAGGTGTTCATTTACAGAGCTAACTATGATTAATAGATTAGTTTAGTTTTTTTAAGTTGATATATTCTTTGGCAATTGAAGACAGGAGGCATCATCTAGGGGTTGATCACGGTCATACTGTCAAGCACACCAGGCACACATCACTTGCAACTAATTTTTTACACATTTAAACATAGGTATTTTTTGGACCATCTAGCTCTCGGCCAAATTGGGAGAGAAGAGCTGATGGTCCCTGACTAATACATTTTTTATTCACGTAATTGAAAACACTGCTTGATTTCCAGTGTCCCAATGTCTTAATGCAGTCCAAAGGCATCCCCACTCTTGCATATTCTTGTGCTGCCCCTCGACAAAGACTATGGGACATCACCAATGGCCACCATCGTAGGTTGGCAGCCTTCAGGGCTGTTTGCATGCATTTTGTGAAGATTTGGCTAGTCGACAGAACAAATTGTAAAGTCCACGACTGGAATCTGTGGTTGTGTAGGCAGGCTGTAGTGAAATCAATACAGGCAAAAAGAGAAATGAAGAGTATAAAGAGTGAAAGTAGAGAGAGAGCCAAGCCCTCAGGTTTATTATTTATAGTGGTACATGGATCCCGTATTCTCCAATGAGAATCAAGCATCTACAGCTCTACCAATGAACATCAAGCATTCCTGTGTCCCCATGGTTACAGTGATCTGCCCACCACCACCAAGTGGCGTGGCCCCTTTGGTCACCACCTGGCTTGAGCTGAGTGTGTGGTGATCCGTGACTAACAGAGGGGGGAGGGAGTAGTGGGTAGCTTTTATGCGCCAGTAGCAATTTCGTGAGAATGTATTATTTTAGGTTTTTGTTTTGCTTTATTCACCAAAAATACATTAGTTTGTTTATCCTGGCCAAAAATGATAGGATCCAATGCCAAAGGTTGTGCTGTACCTTTTATCCTCTCCGTACACGCTAATCTAGGTGCCAAATCATCCGAAATAATATTAGATTCAACTATTCTAACCTTATCTCGATTAACAATTTTGTTATCGTTATTAGGCCCTATCACAGTCACTTCTGAACCTTGTGTAACCACTGTGTGGCCTGGATCATATTTCCTCTCCAAAGGTCCAGATTCATTAACTATGATACCACGAAATTATCTAAATAAATCAAACAGCATTTTCCTTTAAAATTCTGCCAAGATTACATTCATCATTCTTTGGAAAACCGCTGGTGCATTAATCCAAACTGCATGCATTTAAACTGAAATAGTGCTATATGAGTGTTAATAGCTGTTTTAGGTCTACTTTCCTCATCTACCATTACCTGCCAATAACCAGATTTAAGGTCAATTGTGGTAACAATTTTAGCACCATGAAGTTGATCAAAAATATCCTGTATCCTGGGCAGAGGATAAGCATCTTTAGTTGTAACTGCATTTAGCTTACAGTAGTCTCCACATAGACGAATAGTACCATCTTTCTTAGGCAACTGGTGAAGCCCAAGGACTACAACTAGACTATAATATCATCATCCAGCATTCTTTTTAGTTCTTTTTCTACAAGATATCTTCTACTTAAAGGTATTCTATAAGGTCTCTGATTTAGAGGATATGCAGTACCTGTATCGATATCCATTTCAACCACCTTAATAGCTTTAAGTTTTTCATCACAATCAGGAAATAAAGAAGGAAATTGTATCTACAAATAGTCTAATTCTAGAACTATCCCAGCAATTCCTCTATCAATTAATTCTAAACTTATCCAAGGATGTAGAATATCACACAAGGAAACAAACCTATCTCTATAGTTGATTTCAGCTGCACAAATTTCCATTATATCTGTACCTATGTGCATATCAAAGCTCAGTGACTTAACCACAAAGAAATGATATAACTTATCATAGAGAGAAATATACTACCCGGATACAATTTTCCATTGGATACACCGATATCAATTAGAAATTGAAAAGCAGTCAAATGTATCAAACTCTTAGCCGCAGCTGAGTCTACAAGACCAGATAATTTAAATCCAAGAAATTCAAGATTAATTGAAGGACGCGCATCAAGTGCACTTTTTAGTTTCCCGATGGTGTAGTACTGCTCATGTCCACATTACTACCAAGTAATTTAAGTTTGTATGGACAATTTTGCAACAAGTGTGGCTCATTACATAAGTAACAAGTAGGTTTATTAGACTTTCCCTGCCTAAAAGCATTGTTTTTCCGCGTGTGCGGGTACGCATGTGTCGGTTTAGTCGACGACGTCTGCGCCTGCGCAGCCAACGAAGCTTTCACATAGCCTCCCTGCTGTTGTGTTGACAACGCATGCTTAGCCATGTTCTGTTTGACTGAAGAGTGCCTAATTTTAGAAGCATTGTCTACCCCGACCGGCAGCTCTAGGTTTTCACATGCCGACTGAAGATGTAAGCCCTGTGCACAAGAAATGACACAATAAGGCATTACAGCTCTTACAGTGTGCATTGCTGAATGTTCAGAAATACCACTGGCCAAAGACAAGTTATCTACACATTTTCTTAAGAGACTAAATCTCACCTTGAATCGTTTTCAGAACCTGACTATCTGAAGTAGAGGATTTAGAACCTCTTTTAGAAGAGTAAGACTTGGAGAAATCTAAAGAAGTATTCAGACTATCCATTTGATCACAAATAGCTAAATTACTCAGACGTGATTTAGAACGTCTTTGCTGCCTAATAAGAGACATATCACTAAGAATTGACATTTCAAAAGCTTCCTCTAGAGATTTAGGACGATTTGTTTCTACATACCACATGGTATTATCGTCAAGTAAGCTGTCAAGAAACCTAGAAAGAAGTATCTCGAAGGTATCAGTACCAAAGACTGCAGAAGGAAGATTCCAACCTTTAGCTGCAGCAGTTTTGAGCCGCTGATAGAAAGAACTACTGCCTCGCCTTCATTTTGTCTCATAGACATGACAATACTTTTCAAATGACTATGCTCATCTGCTGTTAGCAAATCTTAGCTATGAATTCTTTTATGTCCTCCTATGACTTAGCACCTTTATGTTGGAAAGCAGTGAACAGAACCTCATGCAATGTACCAGTTGCATTAGACAAAGCAAAACGGATTATATCTAAGTCAGAAACATCTGCTAGAGCCCCAATACGTTCAATAAGATCTATCCACTCACTTAAAGCTCCTCTGTCCCGTCAAGAAGGGGTACAGACTTACCTATGATTTTAATGACCTATTTCGCACTTCTCGCTGACGATGCTCTACTTGCAATAACTCCCTTGCTTCTCTCCGCTCTTCCCTGTCGTCCCTTAATTCAGTATGTTCCCTTATTTTAAACAAATGTTCTTCATCCTCCTCTCTAATGCTATCAAGACTCTGTGACATGAACACACTCCATGCTTCTATCTTATCAGTTTCAGCTGTATATGTCCCCACATCACGCTGACCTTGAAACCAATGGTGAAATTAATCACGCAATTGTTCCTCCTTATGGCGTGTGACAGGCATTGTCAAGCTGCTGTTGTATGCGGTGGTAGAAATAAATGATAGAATTGAATCCATGTATAGTTAATTGCCTGTAAAGCAGAAGAAAAATGAAAAGTTTGACGTAGTATATTACTACCTCTCTCCGTTCATCCCAAGGTTAAATGAAATACCGAAAGTAGTCCCAATAAAAAATTCTATTCCACCGGCTACATGAGGCTTCAAAAATGGCAATTTACAGTAATACCATTACCAAAGACTAAGAATGGCAGCGTGCTGTCAGAAAAGTCGTCACCAAGCTAATTTTAAATGAAATTAACCCGTGAAAAGAGATAAAACAATAAAAAACTGAATAGAAGAAAAAACATTACCTACACAATTCACCAAACCAGTCGTAGTCAATTAAGTTCTATACATTTTAAATCAACACTATCTAGTAACTATTTCAGTCACTAATCCTTGTATTAAAACCTATCAAAATGCATTAAATGTCAATTTTGAATAGAAATTATATTAAATACGGTGTAGTCAACTATTAGTCAATACTAACTCCCGGTCGTCAGTATATAGTCTTATAGTATATAAAGCACCAGTCTTTAACAACGTCAAAACTAACTAGTATTACTAACCGTACAGTGTTAATAAACGTTGTGTTTGCCAATAATGTAAAGTCCACGGCTGGAATCTGTGGTTGTGTAGGCAGGCTATAGTGAAATCAAATACAGGCAAAAAGAGAAAGGGAGAGTATAAAGAGTTAAAGTAGAGAGAGAGCCCAGCCCTCAGGTTTATTATTTATAGTGGTACATGGATCCAGTATGGCATATCACCTGACCGTATTCTCCAACGAGAATCAAGCATCTACAGCTCTACCAATGAACATCAATCATTCCTGTGTCCCCATGGTTACAGTGATCTGCCCACCACCACCAATCGGCGTGGCCCCTTTGGTCACCACCTGGCTTGAACTAAGTGTGTGGTGATCCGTCACTAACTGAGGGGGGAGGGGGTAGTGGGTAGAGCTCCAAGTGCCCCTTACACACTATCCTACTAGCACCACAATGTCTATTTACAATGAGGAAAGTACCAGCAGCAACTACATAAACACATCTATGCACCTGGCCTTATATACCGTTTTCAGAAGACTTTCCCTCACCAATGCGTTTTATCAGAATATTTTACAGAATGCTGGGGCGCCCTTATGCACACGGAAGAATCGACAGTACTTTGTGCCTTGATGTCACTTCCGACTGTGCCTTGATGTCACTTCCGAGTGATGTATGACCGCCATCGCCCAGCATCTCAGATTAAAATAAATTGGGCTGTCTTAACAAACATGTATAGCCTATCAATAAAACAGACCGGGCGCGGTGGCCGAATCGGTAGAGCACAGGCCTCGCGTGCGGAAGATCGGGAGGTCTATACTTGTCGCTTCCTAGCCTGGTGCTCAGCATTATTACGATAGGGCAAGGGCTGGTTACCTCGGTGTCAGGATAATGTGACTGAGTGGGATATCGGGTCATGGTGCCAGCAGCCTGATTTCCCAGTGGGGCAGCACTATGAAATTGCCATGAGTGCGTACTGTCACAAGTCGGTACCCGTCCTGATATGACCTTAGATGTTGCTAGGACGTAAAACAACAAAACAAAAAAAAAAAACATCAATAAAGCCCCGGAGATGGTGTTCTTTACGGGGGCGGGGGCGAGCCCGCGGAGGAAGAGGGCGGCGGTGAAGGCGGCCACGTCGAAGGGCGTGGGCGCGAGGGGGTCCGCGCCCCGGGCAACCGCGTAGGAGACAAACTCCTCGGCCTGGCGACGGCGGTTCCTCCACGTCGCCGGGGCGAGGGCTGCAACGCGGAAGCGTGAGACGGCGGCGACCTCGGCAGGGGGGAAACCTATAGACCGGGGAAGAAAGGGAAGGCGTCATGGGTGGCATCGACTGGGAGAAGCCCGAGGCGGGCCACCTTGGCGCGGGCCGTCGCGGCCCAGGCCCCCGGCAGGTGGGCGCGGCTGAGGGCATCGGCGAGGAGGAGTTCCGCCCCGGGCTTGTGGACGATTCGGAGCTCGAAGGAGCCGGTGGCCGCCATCAACCAAAGCGCCCGCGCGCAGGTCCCGAGGGTAGGGTCTCGGGCGCGCCCCGACTCGAGCGCGACGGCGGAGGCCATGTTGTCGGTGTTTTTACCAGCACCGTCGCCCCCGCGATGTCGTCCGCGGGAGGGCGCGGAGGGCGACGACGAGGTTGGCCGCCTCGAGCTCATGTATCGTCGGGAAACGCGCCCGGAAGTCCTGGGAGTACCCTCGGGCGTAGTAGTGCGTGGGGGAGAAGGCCCCTCCGCCGGTGAGGCAGGAGTCGCACTCGATCACCCAGCGGCGACCCTCGGGAGCTCGGAGGAGGTGGAGGCCGTTGGAAATCCGCCCCTAGGCGGCGAACCACCTCAGATCCCGGAGGGCGTCGTCGGCGAGGGTGATAGTGGAGGCCCCGAAGCAGCTGCGCAGCGCCTCGAGGAGCCGGCCCATGAACTTCCGGCCGGGGAGCACGCAGCTGCTTACGTGGTTGAGGCGGCCGAGGAGGCTCTGGAGCTCCTGCTTCCCGAGGGTGGGGCGGGCGACGCGGTCCTCGCAGTCGTCGACGAGGGCCTGGACTTTTTCGGGGGCGACCCGGATGGTCATCGCCTCGCTGTCGAGGGCGAACCCGAGCCAGGTGAGGCGGACAGCGGGCGGGTGACACTTTCCGGGTGCCACGTCGAGGCCGAGGGCTGTGGTGAGGGCGAGGAAAGCGTCAAACGCCTGGCAGGCCCTCAGGTAGGAGCCCTCGCACCCGATGAAATCGTCGACGTAGACGAGGGCGTGGAAGCCCTCGCGCTGAAGAATCCAGGCCACCGCCGAGGTGACGCGGACGCAGGCCGCGCCCGAGGAGCGGCACCCAAAGGGAAGGGCGAGGTCGATGTAGGTCCCCCCGTTCAGGCAGATCCCGTAGAGAGGGCAGGAGAGGGGGTCGGCACGGAGCTGGCGGTAGGCCCGGGATATGTCCGCCGACCAGACGTAGGCCCCGGAGCCATGGGAGATTAGGCGGCGGCCAACGTCGGCGACGGATGGGAGGGTGTAGGTGTGTGGTTCCCCGAGGTACTCGCGGCGGGGGATGCCCGAGTTTACGCTGGCCCCTCGGGGATAGGAGAGGTCGACGATGACCCGCCTCTTGTCTGAGTCGGACTTGGGGCGGGTCATCATAGGAGAGACCTGCGTCCAGGGGGAAACGGGGGGGACATGGAAAGGGCCGATGAGGGCGCCGAGGGCGAGCTCCGTGTCGACGAATGCCTGGACGTGGGGGAGGAAGTCGGGGGCTCCCGGTGGTTGGAGAAGGAAGGTCGGGGGAGGGTAGGGGCGGAGTAGTTCGCGGGGAAACCGAACTCGAGGAGGTCTAGGACGGCCTGGTCTGGGTAGCCCTGGAGGCGGGAGCGCCAGGCAGGGATGTGGAGGCCTGAGGGGAGGGGAATGCGGGCGGCCAAAAAATTAGGTAGGCCCGCGGTGTAGGTGCGGAGGAAGGTTGGGTAGCGGTCCCATGCCTCGCCGGAGGTGTGGGGCCAGGAGGCGAGGATGGTGGGGCGGTACTGGGCGGGGGTGGGGCCGCAGGAGGGGGCGGCGGGGAGGGTGGCCTCGAGGTCGGGGTCGATGACGTCGACGGTGGGCTCGTCGAGGACGGGCGGGGCGGGGTGTGTTTCAGGGCGGGGGGAAGGGGAGGAGGTGCGGCGGGGGCGGGCGAGGGGGGCAGCGAAGTCCTGCGGGGGGGGGAGGTCGGGGGCGGGGGCGGGGGGGGGGGTCAGGGGGGAGGTCGTCGGGGGGGCAGAGGAAGGCAGTGTCGCCTGGATCGAGGTGGACGTCTGGGTCGAGGGTGATGAGCAGCTGGCGCTGGGCGGCGGTGGGAGCCTTGCAGGGGGGGGGGCGTTGGAGCCCGAGTAGAGAGTGGCTGCCGATGAGGTCGGCAGTGCCGAGGTGGCGGTCAGGCCGCGCCTCGGGCAAGGTGGTGGTGTGGCGAGTGGTGTCAGGGGGGCTGGTGTCAGGGGGGCTGGCAGGGGTGCGGTGGGCGGCTTTGTCGTGGTAGGTGGGCCGGTTAGGGGCCTCCGGGCCGGGCAGGAGGTGCCGGCTTCTTAAAAATCCGGCGAGGCGGGAGCCGCCGCCGCACGTGCGCGCTTCGCCAAGCATGCCTCCTCACTATGCGCGGTGAGAGCTGGAAGGCGGCAGGAGGGCGAGTGCCTGAGGGAGGCCGGCGGGCGACCTTATAAGGGGAGGGGACGGGCGACAGCGGGTGAGGTGTGAATGCTGCCGGCCCGGGGGAGGGCGAGAGGTAGCGGGCGTCGGGTGAGGCGCGAATGCTGGGGGGAGGAGGCGGCGCGCGTCGGCGTCGGCCAAGGTGCGAAGGCAGCGCGACAGCGCGGGGCGGGGGAGGGTCTCTTCCTCTCCTCGCATCAAACGTAATGCTATGCATTACGACCAAAGCAGCAATCAACACCAGACCATATTTACCCATTTTTCTCAATTTTAATACAATTAATTTAATTGGCGTAATTCTTAGTGGATATGGTCTATTTACAATGTTGTTTTTAAATTTAGATATACCACATTTGAGTACTGACAATGCATAACAATCACATTTTCCCCTTAAGTCTTACCCATGATCTTGCCCGACTCATAATTTTTAATTGCTCCTTCTGTCTTTAATTTATCATTTAAATATAAAGCATATAACATCACCGTTTTAAGTTTGGCTTTTTTTAGGGTTTTCTTTTAGTTTTTTACAAAACTTCAAATACTCCCCGAAATGTACCATCTTATTTGTCCCCGTTCCCTCCTAAAGTCCTGCCTTGAAATATACGCTTAGCTTATTAACCAACGCGATATTGTAAGCTGTAAGTTGATCAAGGCAAACAAATATATTAGCAATGAGCCAGCTTACAGGTATACATCAAAAATATTATTATCATGTGAAACATTTATTTTGAATAGCAGATGGTCATGACATAATTTGTCAGCTACTAATTTTGCTTTAGAGTAAAAAAAACAACCTAAGTGCATCTGCTAATACCAGATCTTTTCCAGCTTTGTGTATTACCTGTACCTCGCAGCATTTTTGTGCTGCAAATCTCCGGATTTCTCTGGCACAGGCACACAAGACTGGATCCTTTCCAGCACCAGAGGACAACACCTGTTGGGAAGCTTCATTATCAGTATTGATAATAATGATAAATTCCTCAGGTTTTTTAGGATATAAATTTTTAAGAGCTACTACCAGATTTGTTGCTTCTAATTCTGTGATATGAAAATTGTTATTAAAAAATTTGGGGGTGTATAATTCTGAAAAATAATGTGAGCCACTGAATGCCCCACCTCCTAACAATGATGAATCACATTCAATCACCCACTTTTTTCTTGGGAAATGTCTTAGTAAAACTAGCCCATTACTCCCTTCTGCAAAACGTAAAAACCAAGCTACATCCCTTACTAAACCTTCTGTAACTACTACTTTTCCAGTAAATGGGGTATTTCTCAAAAAAGCTAATATTCTATTTAGAAAAAATCTTGAGTGAACTAGCCATTTAGAAATGAATTGTAACCTACCTACTAACCGTTGTACATTTTTCCCCTCGCCGTGAATATGGCCTATGCTGCCGACACGGCGTAAAGAAACCACCAATCAATCAAACATTTTTCCTTGTTACCTTGCTACCAATTTTTCATTTATTACACTCCACCAAAATTTCAGTAAGCTTATCTTTTGGGATCCTAACTACCATATCTTTTGAATTAATTTCATAACCTAACCAAATCATCTTTTTTTGCAGGTGGGGTAAATCTAAACCTAACTCTTTTGTTAAACCAATAATATAGTCATAAGCCTGCTGTGCCTTCTCTAATGTGCTTTCTACTCCTACAAAATCATCTAAATAGCATAATGCGAAAAAACCTTTTTTAGTCATTAAATGCACGACAGCTGACATTGTTCTGCCACAAGCCATACTGGGCGTCCTAAATCCAAATGGGGGTGCTGTCAAAATAACATTTCCCCTCCACTTTAATTCCGAATAAGGGTACACTAAGAGGGAAGGTTCTTAATTGCCTGCACGCTCTTGCCAGGTTATTGACCACATAAAACAATTCTTCCCTAATTTTGTAACCTCTTTTGCTCATGACATTATTGTTGGTAAGTTATATGTAAACCTTTTTCCTTGATAAAAACCTTTAGCTATCCCTGCATTAACCCCCTTCCCTTTAGGATAACTAAGATCAACTTTAATTCTACGTTCATCAGTATTTTTCTTTGGGCGAGTCATAATTGGGCTAATTTGTAGCCATGGAGTAAAAGGTCCCAGTATTGCCCCTTTATAGCCAGCCGCTTCCATGCTCCTAGCCACTCGCCTCCCTGCGCCCTCCCGGAACGCACCCCCTTTTTTCTTTTGGGCTCCATCACGCCCTCGCATCCACGCCTCCAGGCTGCGCCATCTACGCCTCATCCACACATCATCATGCCGGTCGGATCACGAGCCCGAGGTTGTCCTCCGGGCCGCCGAGGAGCACGGCGAGGCAGGAGCGCCTCCACCGCCTCACACGATGCCGCCTCCGCGATCTCCACCGCCCTCAGTCTCCAATCGGAGGCTACATCCTGGGCCACTGCTGTAGACGCGCGAATGGACGCGCAGGCCGTGGCGATGGATTCTCAAGCAGGGGCTATGGATCGCCTCACGGCTCTCGTTGAGTCCATAGCCCTCGCTCCGCCTCAGGCGCCAGCCCCCGCGCCCACTTCCCTGACGGATCTCCTCGCCGACCTTCTACAAGAGCTCACTGCCGGCGCCGGGGGCGCACCCGGGCAAGCCCGCGTCCTCCCCGCCCCCGCGATCCCGGTGCAGGACGTCCACCCCACCTACCAACAATACACGAGGCGCATCATCTACTCGACCCAGCAGGCCGCCTCCGCGGCCCGCCTCCCGATGGCCATCCATGCCACCCCCGAACTCTCACCCGTCTCCGTGGCCGAGGCGGTGTGGGAATCCTGGAGTCGGCGAGGCGCAAAACACCGGCCGACGAAAAGGTATACCATCCGTAACCTCTTCCCTCATGACCTCATTGAGAGGGGCGCCAAGGGGAAGGCGCTAAAACGCGACGAGGCGACCATGGAGGAATACTACCTCGCCTTACGGATGCTGGAGTCGCACCCCGCCTTCCCCTCGCACTCCCTTTCGGACTCCTCCACCATAATATGACCGTCCTTAGAGACTGCATCACCCATCCGTGGCCGACCGTATTCGCCTGGATCGCCGACGGCCGGTTACCGGACGGGTGGCTCGACCCAGTCGCCATAAACTCAGTGCGAATGGATGTCATCACTGCCCCCGGGGGCGCCAGAGCCATCGACCCCCGCACCGCTGCCACGCAACCCAGATCCACCCACGCCGACCCTCGCACACCCTACACCCGCGAGGCGTACAGAATACCCTGCCCCGTCTGGAATAGGGACACCGCCTCGTGCGACCTCGCCCCCGCTGGTGAGGCGCACGGGGAGCAGGGCGCAAGGAGGCACGCATGCGCATACTGTGCCAACGTACGCCGGATCCTAACAGTCCATAGTGAGGCCGTCTGTTTCACGAAGCGAACCCGGAACCGCGCCTCAGCCGCCCTCGCCATCACCTCGCCGGATTTTTAGTCCGGCAGCGCCGACGCAGCCCCGCCCCCGCCAACACCACCAGCACCCACGCCACACCCACCCCTGCTGCCTCCCCCAGGGACCCCCCCAGCCCGGCTCCCAGGCCACTGCAGGGTGCCCCGCCGTCCCCTTGACACTCCTCCGGTTAGACCGGAAGCCCCTGCCCCCCTAACTGCCACCACACACGCCGCCGCACTGCGCGCGTCAACCGCCACCCTTTCATCTCCCCTCCCACTGCCAGCAGCCCTGCTCTCATATCCCCTGACGGCCCAGCTGGCAACCTTCACACCTCCCTTCACATCTCCACCGCCATCCCCGGAGACCGCCGCCCCCCTCGCACCTGCACCAGCCGCCCCCTTGGCCCCGGCCCCAGTGATACTGCATACATCGGCCACCTCCCCGGCCTCCGTGCCCCCCGCACCGCCCACGACTTCGACCTTCCCCTCTCCCGCCCCTCCCGCACTTCCTCCCCTGCCCCCATCGGCGATCTCGCAGGACCTGTCGCCGATGTAATCGACCCCGCAGTCCAAGATACCCTCCCTGCTGCCCCCGCCTGCGGCCCCACCCCCACGATTACCGCCCCACCCTCCTTGCCATATGGCCCCGCCTCTCAGGCGCTGCCTGGCACCACCACCCAACTTTCTCCCGCGCATATGACGCCCTCTGCGATGCGGGCCTCCCTAACTTTTTGGCCGCCCACATCCCCCTCCCCTCAGGCCTCCACATCACCGCCTGGCGAAGCCGCCTCCAGGACTATCACGACAAGGAGCTAGTCGACCTGGAGTTCGGCTTCCCAGCCAACTACTCCTCCAACAGCCCCCCTCACCCCACTTACACCAACCACTGCGAGCCCACCGAATTCCAGACCCACCTCCGCGACTTCATCCAGGTCGAACTCGCCCACAACGCCCTGGCAGGCCCCTTTCTCGCCTCCCCATTCACACCCTGGTCCCAGGTCTCGCCGATGATGACGTAAGAGGCGGGTCATCGTCGACCTCTCCTACCCCCCCGGTGCCAGCGTGAATGCGGGGATCCCTCGGCACGAGTACCTCGGCGGACCCCACACATACCGCCTCCCATGTGTGGCCGACGTTGGCCGCCACCTCATCCGAGAGGGCATGGGGACCTACACTTGGATGGCCGACATCTCCAGGGCCTACCGCCAACTCCGTGCAGACCCCCTCTTGTGCCCTCTCTTCGGTATCACCTTCGAGGGCGCGGCCCCCGTGGGGAACTGGGGTAGAATAGTTCCCTTGCACCCCTTTGCAGATCGTAAAAGGCGACAAATGGGGAGACTCGTTTGCCGTGAGTCATGGCTCGTGTCGGTGGAGGAAGGGATCCTGGTGCATGAGGTCTTCAGGGAGCTGCGGCTTCCTGTCGACCAATACTGCACTTTGGCCCCGACTTCACCTAGACGAGGGGTTGGACTGGCCCGGTCCAATCAATCGGCTGGTCACGCCAAGCCCTAGAAGTAGTACTATGAAAAATGTATTTATACATATATATATATATATACATACATAGATCCACATTTTTCACTACTCCTAGAAGGCGGTGGCTAGGGTCAATCCGGTAATGATCTTCCATTTTGGTAGATCATTGCTTGAGTATATCACCCTTGTATCCTTGGTGTGTAACTGCCGGGTATCCGCAGCTCTGCACACCCCCCATGTGGGGCTCCGTGGTGGGTGAGGAGCAAGGGTGACTCACAAAAAAACTAAATATGGATACTAAAACCCCCCCCTCCCCTCAAACTGGAAAGAAAAGAAGAGCTGACTCGGATTCCGATTCGGAAGTCCAAACTCAACAATGGCCTAGATTCATCATGATTGAATCTAGTGTACCCGACCAACCCATTACAAAGCTATCCCCTTTTGCCATACAAAAAGGCATCATGGGGATTGCTGGCATGGTCAAGGATGTCAAAAAACTGCGGTCTGGCCATATTCTTGTGGAATGTGCGAGGAATGCTCATGCCGACAATCTGCTACGTGCAAGCACGCTAGCAGGCGTCGCCATCAAAGCCTCTCCTCATCGCACGCTCAACTCTACTAAGGGAGTGATCCGTACTAGAGATCTGGACGATTGTGATGAGGATGAAATCGCACAGGAACTTAAAACCCAAGGTGTATTAAACGTTCGACGGATAGTGATTAAGAAGGATAACAAGTCCATAAAAACAGGGACGTACATCCTCACGTTTGATACACCGTTTCCGCCCAAGAATTTGAAAGTCTGATACCTCAGCGTTGCAGTGGATTTGTTCATACCAAATCCGCTCCGCTGTTTCCGATGCCAGAAATTCGGTCATGGTAAGGATTCATGTCGTAACGAAACGACATGTTTCCGGTGCGGTCAGAAGGGTCACAATGGCACTGAGTGCCATGACCAGTCAAAATGTGTCAATTGCCTGGGTGACCATATGGCCGCATCCAAAGACTGTCCTGTTTGGATCAAGGAAAAATCAATTCAACGTGTAAAAACAGAGAATGGGCTGAGCTATCCGGCAGCTCGGAGGATGGTTGAAGGTAATACACCTTCACCAACCACCAGGAGCTATGCCGCGATAGTGAAGCCTTCAAACAGGTCAGTCGACTGCCAGACCGAGTTAACGTGGTTGACTGGGGAGAAGGCCAAGGCTGTACCCCCAGTCCATCACTTGACCGAGCCGACAAAGAAAACAACGTCGGTGTAAACGCCAGGGATTCCGAGTCCGCATAAAGAAACAAACCAACCATCAGTCGATCCGAGCCCTATTAAAAAGGCTACGGTTTTAAAACGTAAACCTAAAGTTGTTTCGGACAGAGTCCCGAAAGGGTCTCTGTCCCTTACTAAAAACAGATTCGAGGCGCTGGAAGAAGTAGAGATGGCTGAGGCTTCGACTAGTCGAGACCGCAGTCTCTCTCCCAAACCTAAGGGGAGGGGGAGAACACCTGTCACTGCCCCAAAATGACAGTGAGAGGTGGTTCTCTGCTTCAGTGGAATTGTAGAGGTTTCAAGGGCAGCATTGAAGAGTTATCTCTTCTGTGCTGCAACCTTAACCCTCTTGCCATTTGCTTACAAGAAACTCACTTGAGAGCTTCTGAGAGTTGTAGTCTTAAAGTCTACATCAATTTTGACAAATCCGCACCAGATGGAGACCGAGCCGCTGGCGGCTCCTCCATCCTGGTTAGACGTGATATTGTATATACGCCAGTGCCATTAGACACAACACTACAGGCTGTAGCTGTTTGTCTGACGCTACATAAGACTATAACTCTCTGTTCCATCTATGTTCCTCCGAGCTCCATTCTCACCTTACAAGAATTGGATGCTCTTGTGAGCCAGTTACTGTCCCCATATTTACTTATGGGTGATTTTAACGGCCACAACCCACTGTGGGGAGGGACCACTAGGAACCCAAAGGGCAAGAGGATTGAGGACCTTGTGGACGGTCATGCACTGTGTGTATTGAACGATGGTTCATGCACATATCTGCATCCCGCCTACGGAACATACTCTGCCATCGACCTTAGCATTGTTGAACCAGAGCTGGCGCTGGACTTTTCGTGGAGGGTCTGGAACGACCTCTGCGGGAGCGACCACTTCCCAATTATTCTTAATTGTGAAGTTGCATCTCGCGTAGAGCGAGAGAGGAGCTGGCGGCTGCGTCAAGCCGACTGGCCCTCCTTCCGGACCCTATGCCGCGAGGAGTTCACTCTAGACATCAGTGACATTGATTCCTTCACTGAAATGCTGAGGTGGATCGCAGATAAAACTGTTCCGAAGACTTCTGCAACTCCCAAGCGTCTCACGCCTCCATGGTTGGATGACAGCTGTAGGGGGGGCTATTAAGGAACGGAAAAAAGCTCAGCGTAGATTCCACAGGAGACCGACTGCTGAAAATCTGGCGCTCTTTAGAATTCTGCGCGCTCGCGCTCGCAGAACAATCAAAGAAGCGCGGAGGCAGTGCTGGAGACGATTCGTTTCTGGCATTAACACGGGCACGCCATTGGGCAAAGTCTGGACGATGATCAGAAGAATCAAGCGAAGGGGAGATGATTCTTCTGTAGTCCAGCACTTGAAGCACAATGGCACCATTCTCACATCACTCAATGAAATAAGCGAAGAATTGGCTTGTCCCTTTGCCGGAAATTCGTTTTTGGCAAGCTGCCTCCCGGGCTTTCTGCCCGTCAAGGAACGCCAAGAGCGTAAGCTCTTGGACTTTTCCTCTGACGGCAGGGAGCACTACAACTCCCCATTCAGTATGGGTGAGTTGAGGTGTCCTCTAGAAAGCTAGCATGATACAGCAGTTGGACCTGATGGCCATTATCAATTCCTTAAGCATCTCCCCAAATCTGCGCTGAGACTGTTGCTTCAACTCTTTAACAACATCTGGGAGTCGGGTGTTGTCTCCGCCTCTTGGCGGGAGGTGACAGCAATACCGATTCCCAAACCTGGTAAAGACAAGAGTGAAGCTAACAACTATCGTCCTATAAGCCCTCACAAGCTGCATCTGTAAAACCATGGAGCGTATGGAAAACAAACGCCTCGTCTGGCTACTGGAGTCCGACCTCCAATGTGGCTTCAGACGAGGCCGCAGCACCCTCGACCATTTGGTTCGCATGGAGACCTTCATAAGAGATGCCTTCCTTAAGAAGGAGCATGTTGTGCCTGTCTTTTTCGATCTCGAGAAAGCCTATGACACAACATGGCAGCATGGCATTATGGAGGATCTCCATGCGATCACCTGCCAAATTTTATCAAAAATTTTCTGGCGCTCAGGCATTTTCGGGTCCGCGTCAAGACTACATATTCTAGTCTGCACTCGCAGGAATTGGGAGTACCCCAAGGCAGCATACTGGCAGTGACTCTTTTTGGAGTCAAGGTCAACGGTATTGCTGCCGCTGTTAAAAGGGGGGTCTCCTGTAGTCTTTTCGTGGACGATTTTGTTTTATACTATAGAGGTACTGGTATGAATGTCATTGAGAGACAGCTTCAATTGTGATGGGATTCGCCGATGGTCCGTTCTGAATGGATTCAGATTTTCCAAGGCCAAGACAGTCTGCATGCACTTCTGCCAGTTGCGCAGAGTGCATGCAGAGCCAGAGCTGACCCTCGATGGGGATCCCATAAAAGTTGTCAAAGAAACCAAATTTTTGGGTCTCACTTTTGACACGAGGCTGTCTTTCATGCCTCATATCAAGTACCTCAAAACGCGATGCCTGAAAGCGCTAGACGTTCTGAGGGTGTTGTCCAGTTCAGAGTGGGGAGCGGACAGAGATGTTCTGCTCGCCGTGTACCGAACCCTAGTTCGGTGACGGCTAGACTACGGCAGCATAGTATAAGGCACCGCAAGGAAGTCGTATATTGGGCTGCTGGACCCGGTGCATCACAAGGGGCTGCGTCTGGCCATTGGCGCCTTTCGCACCTCTCCAGTTCAGAGCCTATACGTCGAAGCCAACGAACCATCACTTGACACTAGGAGAACCAAACTGGCCATGCAATATGTTGTCAAATTAAAAACAAATGCATTAAATCCTGCGTACAGTTGTGTTTTTGAGACACACAACGACTCCAAGTATGAAGCCAAGCCAAATTTCATTCGGCCCCTGAGGCTCCGGATGAAACCTCATTTGGAGCCTTTGTACTTGGATCTGGATGTATTACATGATACCCAGGTCCCAGAATATCCCCCGTGGTCGTTGAGCAAGCCATCAGTCATCCTCCGACTCACGGAACTGAGGAAGTCTGGGACACATCCACTTGAGTATCAACGACTGTACGCAGAGATTCAAGGCCAGTTTGAAGACCACTTCTCCATGTATACCGATGGTTCCAAAGACCTAAGCCGGGCAGCTGCTGCTGGAGTTTGCCAGGGCAAGAAATTTGGCGTTCGCATGCCCGATCAGAGCTCGATTTTTACGGCGGAAGCCCGAGCACTCCTTCTCGCATTGGAAGTCATTGAACTATCCAACTACACTAAATATGTAATATACAGCGATTCGTTTTCCTGCCTGCAAGCTGTTGCTGGGCTAAAAACGGACCACCCTTTCGTGGCAAAGGTCATTTACAAAATGAACCAGCTAGCAACAGATGGATATGACATTCACTTGTGTTGGGTGCCTGGCCATGCCGGCATCCAGGGAAACGAACGAGCTGATCGGGCCGCGAAGGAGGCTCTGAACTATGATGTTGAGCCGTGTCTGACACCCCACTCTGATCTGAAACCACTAATAGCCACCCACATCAAATCCAAATGGCAACATGAGTGGGATGAAAACATTAATAAACTTAAAGAAATTGAACCATCTGTGGGAAAAGCACCACATTCTCATGTGGGGGGTCGCCGGGACCAAGCGGTCCTAAGCCGCTGCCGTATTGGCCACTCGTGGCTAACACATGTTTTCCTGCTCAAGGGGGACCCTTGGATGTCAGTCCCCACTGACAGTCAAGCACATTTTTACTCAACTGTGTTGATTTCACGGCACTGCGCCAACAATGTTACACTGCAAACAGCATGCATGACCTTTTTACCAAAGTTAAACAAGACATTTTAGCTTTTTTGAGGGCAGCTGGTCTGTACCACCTCATATAGTTCATTAAAACAATTTTTATTAATTAATTCTTTCATCTATTTTATTTAATTATATGATTTCGCTTTAAAAAATTCTTAAGTGTCTATTGACACATACCTGATTGTATGCTTTTACATTATATGTAAAGGCGATGGTTGAATAAAAACAAACAATTCTCGCCGTGAATATGGCCTATGCTGCCGACACGGCGTAAAGAAACCACCAATCAATCAATCGAGGGCGCGGTCTACGTGGACCTGGCCCTCCCCTTCGGATGCCGCTCCTCGTGCGCCGTCTGTGTCAGGGTCACCTCGGCGGTCGCATGGCTCCTCCGCCACGAGGGCTTTCATGCCCTCGTCTATGTCGATGATTTCGTCGGCTGAGTTGACCTACCTGAGGGCCCGCCAGGCCTTTGACGGCTTCATCGCCCTCGTCGCAGCCTTGGGCCTGGAGGTCGCCTCGGGGAAGTCCCACCCTCCGGCAGTGCGGGTCACCTGGCTGGGCTTCGCTATTGATAGCGAGGCCATGACGATCCGCATCGCCCCCGACAAGGTTGAGGAGCTGGTCGCCGATTGCGAGGCCCGAGTCGCCCGGCCAACCCTCAGGCACCAGGAGTTACAGAGCATCCTCGGCAGGCTTAACCATGTCGGCAGCTGCGTCCTCCCCGCGAGGAAGTTTATGGGCCGCCTCCTCGTAGCCCTGGGCAGCTGCTACGGATTTACCACCATCACCCTTGGGGATGACGCCCTCCGGGACCTGAGGTGGTTCGCGGCCTATGGATGCGCCTCCATCGGCCTCCACCTCCTCCGCGCCCCTGGGACCCGGAGGATCGTCGTGGAATGCGACTCCTGCCTCACTCCTGTCCTACGCTATGCGCACTGTACTTGAGTTGAAATCAGTCCCATGCCGACTGTTCACTGAAAATGCTTCACACATTGATCAGTATCACTATTTGACTCCTTGGATTTCACTTTCGTTTTACACTCCCATTTCTTTATGATAATGTTTCTTTAAACGCACATCATGCACAAATATTTACATAATGGTCACTACCCACCATGGCTACCATAGAACCCACAATGCTTCCCCCCTATTCCATATCGTACAGGGCCTACCGTCTGTCTGTATTAAAGTCTGATGACCCATAGTCCTTACTACTCTTCGCCCTACCTTTTGTCAGCCTTTGACCTAGTCCACATACATCCCTACGCGCCTGGTTAATCTTGTGTTTGTTCTCCCACCGGTCTGGAAGTCTTTTTATCCACAATCATGTAAAACATTTTTTCTGAATAATTTAAGCATGTTTCCCATGTATATGATTGTGCCATGTCAAAAATCGTATCGACGTGCTCATCGATCTTTTCTAGCCAACTAGCCGGCACATCGCCCCTCTTCACCATACATCTAATGGCTGCCAAATATTCTATCCACTTAGAATCCACCAACGCTACCTTCTTTTCATCTCTAATAACGTACTTATGCGGCAGTAATTTAACTACCTGACAACCTAGCTTTCTTTCCAGCTGTATGTATTAAGTCTTTGATCATCCCATCGTCTGTTTTGGATCCGTCTTTGAAAGGTTTGATCTCTACTGGTCGCTTAGTTACACTCCTCTTATTGCCATGGGCCACTGGTTCGGCGGAAGTGTCAACACACGACACAGTACTCTCACTGAGCCCAGAAACTGACCTTTTTCTACTCAGACCCATTGACATCCCCACAACCAATGCACAAGCGGGCCGGGTGAACTGACTTTCGATTAGTGTGCACAGCTGACATACTTGGATTCACTGTGACGTCATCAGTGTTCACCTCACCACACAACAATGGCGATGACACACTCCTGGAATTTTCAAGAGAATTCAGCCATAGCAATATCGGCGCAGTCGCCACAGTTAATTTCTGATCAAGAAGGCAGGAAATATCCTCCAACATCGCCCCATGAAATAACAGTTGTACAGTTGCTGGTATGGAAACCAAATCAGACATACAAACGCGTCCAGAGGTCGAGGATCCCGGTTGTGATTCCCTCTGTTGTAGCTGCTCTGAAATGCTTCTTCGTTGCCTTTCCTCCACCGACTCCGACATTGCCCTGGAATATCCGCCTCATTCAGCTCTTGATCTGGATGACTTCGGCATCGTCTCTTGAACTTCGCACAAAACTTTTAAGATTGACTATATTGCAGCTCTCAGGTCTGTACTGATCGAGTGTCAGGTAAGGAATGGCCTAGCTTTCAAATCTACCACCGGAAGTTAACTTCGACCAGGGTTACGGAATGCTACACTACACGGTATCTATGGTATGCATCACTAAGGAGCCCATCGTCAGAGTTTTGAATTATGCATGGTACCGGCAACATGTACAATAGCTTTACTAGAACCCGAGATATGATGCTTTAAAGGGTTCTACGACATAAGCCTTTAACTTAAGTATATGCTCACAAGACGAAAGCTCACACACCTTTAATGGGAAAAAAGAGACAAAATCTCACAAGGTTTATTCAACCAGAGTCAATTGTTCTTATCTATCACATCCCATTTCACACCTCCTGAATCACCCATATTATTATTATTATTTAACCCCTTTTGTTTTTTTGGGGGGTGGGAAGAGAAAGGAAAAGAAATTTTAGGACACGCTTACCCGTTGAATTTTGTTGAATGACGATTACATGTGGCCATGTTGCACTTTATACTAGTATTAATTAAGCAATTATGTTCACTGCCCAGGAATGTTAAGAACCACCCCACCTTTTATGCATATCCATGCATTCTTCATAATTATAGAGATTCTGAAGCAATTCAATTTGACCCATTCAATTTAGTAGGCTTATGTTTTTTTTTAATATTTCAGATGGCGCCAGCTGGAGCATTATTAGCACAACTCTTTACTGTTGTTATGCTGATAGTCACCTTACAGAGTATTAATGCACGTAGTCGACAACCAAAGTGTTCAGTGTGTAAAGATATGGCGGAGAAATTTGCTGAGGTAAGTTTAAACAAATTACTTGTGACGGCTACACTACATTAAAACACTTATTGTGGTTAACATATAAATTATATGAGATATTTTTTGGAATATATTATATTTTGTCTTACCTAACTATATTAGTAAGTATCGGCAGTGCCATGAAATCATCCATAAATGGTGTTTTCTTCATCAATATTTGCATTCTCAATCGATTTTCTGTCTGTATTTGATTTTGCATAATCTAGATCAACAATACTCACCTGATATTGTTGGATTTAATATATAGTAAGATTAGATTTAAGTAGAATCTAATTGCATTGTGGCAGTAATTAGCCAATATTTCCTCATCACTGGTGTAAATCAAAACAAACTGAAAATCTAAATGCTATCGCTTCCTTGTAAAAAGATTTCAATTGTATCAAAAGAAGGATAATTACCTTTCTGGACATATAGGTTTACCCTATACCAGACAAGTATGGGCATTACTTCCAGATCATGTGTACTGTCAATTCATAGGAGGGTGTAGCCATTGGTTGAGCTACGGTGAATATTTAGAGATTTTTCAAATTGATATACTTAGTTTTCTGACAATTTTTCTTAATATGGTCATTCAAAATACATGTTTTCCCTGATTTCTGGATATAATATTGCTATAAATAATATTATTAGTCTCAGAGAATGGGTATTCTAATACAGTGCCAAATTTGAGGAATATTCAAACGTTTGTCTTGCTGCAATGAGTTTTCAAAGATTGAAAAATTGAAATGTTTCATTTGCAGGTAAGTATGACATGCAAATAATTGCACTTTTTCCTATTTAGGATGCAGATATCTTTTGATTCTCTACAGATAGAGGTGTGAAAAAAAATTGGTGGTTATTTGGCATCTATTCAGTCTTGTTCAAGAAAATACCATGCTTTGAAAATGGTTCGTTGGCCAAGTCAGAGTGAATTCTTTTTGTTATGAATTGTACTTTTTGACATTGTATTTAAAAAAAAATCTGTTTGACTAATTGATTTAGCAATTAATTTTTTTATTCATTTCTATGTGTACAATTGAAATTGGTTAGCAGACCTCACGTGACATAGTTTTCTTCCGTCAAAATTCCATTTCTATTCAATATTGACACATTTATATATATTAAACGTTAAAAATTGATTATCCCAATAACGATAAGAAATATTGATTTCCTGTTTTGGGATTTTGGTTTGTAATTACAATGTATACACCTAGTAATTAAAATATTGTGCACTAATACTATGCAGCATATTTTAAAATTTCGTTGCCGGTACACTGTAATATCTACCTTTAAGTATTCCATTTAGTGGTAGCTACTATGCCATCTTTGGTTCTTACATCATCTTCCGAACACCGGAAGCCAAGTCCTGGGGAAAGGGTATAGATAGCCTAAGTCCACCCTGTTGTAGCCAGTTGCAAGCCGGCAGCTCAGTCATCAGCACAGGTTAGTTGGAGGTAAGTAAGGAGGATTCACACTGCTCGTGCTATTTGTCATTGGTTTTCATTGGTTTTCTCTTGTTACTTCATATTACGACTGGATTGTTGCTTGTTATTTATTTATTGTATGCTGTGAACTTATACACAACTTTATGTTGCAAATGCCTGAAGGGTATTGACAGACTTCTGTGAAGCGCTACACAGCTTGTTTAGTAAGCTTACGCCGTGCACGCTACCACGGAAGATTGAAAAAGACTGCATGCAATGTGTGCTATGAATGACGCACCCAGGTCAGAGCCCTACACGCTAAGTGACTCAGAACCTAAAGTTCAGGTGGTGGCATGCAAAAAAAGAAAATACCATGTAAGCAAAAGATGGTCACGCTTACTGCGGAAGGGGTGGCTACCTCAAGTCACGCTCAGCCGTCACCAGTGCACACATTAATGTTGGTTTCACTACCTGCACCACAGGAAATGACGAGTTGGTAGAAATGAGGTCTTTGGTGAGAGAAATTAAGAACTTGAATGAGAGGAATACCACTAGACCTTGAATGAGAGGAATACTCTAATTGGGACCTTGAATGAGAGGAATACTCTAATCGGGAATGATGCACGAGTGAACATGTGCGTTATCAGCTAGAGTAAACAAATGTCAAAATAAATGTCTCCTACTTTAAAAAACGGATAAACACTGCTCAGGGAGGAACATTGGAAGTAAGAGAACATAAGGATATCAGTTTCAGGACGAATCTGGGATGAAAAGCATTGAATATCACTCAATGAGATGGTGTTGTTGTTGGGTGAGTGAGTGATAATACCAGTAGATTGTGACAGTGACAGTATGGGGTGTGCGCTGACGTCACGCTGGGCGGGGGTGCGGCCATTGTGGCGATAGTAACCACAATAATAACACACTGTGGCACTGCAAACTCAATGGCTATGAGCAATCTTCATACAGAAAAAGTGAAATATCTATCAAACTAATCCACCTAGAAACAAATCGGTTGGTACACATATAGAAAACATGTTTACCAATAAGATTATATTATATTCATAAGGTTAGGGTTCGGGATTTCTTTTAATTTTGAGTGGGGCTTATATTTTTCACTGCGCGTACCGGCGAATTCAAGCCAGTCAAGGCATTGTCAATGGTCGTGAGCAATCTTCACACAGAAAAAGTGAAATATCTCTAAAAGCACACCACCTAAAAATGGATCTCTTGGTACACATGTGGAAAACATATTCAACGAATAGATCATATTAAATTTATACGGTTAGGATTCTGGATTTCTATTAATTTTGAATGAAATAGACGTTTTGTACTGTGCGTGCCCGCAAACTCAAGGCATTGTCAATGGACGTGAGCAATCTTCGTACAGAAAAAGTGAAATATCTCTGAAACCACACCACTTGGAAACAAATCGCTTGGTAAACATATAGAAAACATATTCAACGAATAGATTATATTAAATTTATACGGTTAGGGTTCCGGATTTCTATTAATTTTGAATGTGTGTGGCCAACGGCAAGGAAATTGAACTTTGAACTAACAGCAGCAAATCTGAGTCGGGACTACACTCAAATGAAGGTATTGGGCACCCAGTATCATTGTCATTCACTCATAGATCATGATCCATCTCAGCATGTCGCAGAGGTAGCAGGTTGACAAGGCCAGGACGCGTGGGAAGGCAGGATCACTGTCACAGTCGGAGGTGGCACAACCCTCCACAACTTTGCCAGCCCGGATTAATACTGCCAAAAATGTGGACTACCCAAGTACCAATGATGCCAATGATTCTATGCTGGCCCAAATGTTGGCCAGGATGGATCAACTTGATGCCAGTATGGAAGTCAAACTATTGAATGTAGTGCATGTGGTTGATGATATACGCGACAGGGCTGCTGCTGACATGAGCAGATTAACGGCTCTCTTAGAAACTAGCCGCCAGGAACAGCAGGCTGACAGACGATCCCTGTTGTTTGCTAAGCAGAGCCTGATGGTTGCTCGGGAATCAAACAAGCGGTTGGAGCACCGGATCAATGAGCTGGAGAACCAATCTAAGTTGGGTAACATCAAGATAGATGGTAAGCCGGAACAGGGTGCAGAAAATCTACACCAATATGTATATGATCTGGCTGCACATCTCGTTCCTGCAATGGCCCTTGAACGTCCGGCAATATTGTCAGTGTACAGGATCGGGAAACTGAGGGTGGGGTGCACCGACTGCAGATTCCTGACGTCCTCGCCCAATTGTGATTGTTTTCAAAAATGCAAATGAAAGAAATGCCTTTTATTTTGCACGTTCTAAGCTTAAAAATAGTGAGCTGTATAAAGGTATCTACCTGAGTGATGTCACCCAACTGACCTGGAGAATGAGAGATGAATGTAGGTCGGTTGCGGCACTCGCCAGGTCATCTGGTGCAGAGGTGCGGGTGCATGGAGATGGTGTCATCATTGATGGGCATAAATATAAGCACACTGAGCTCAACTCCCTTCCACCCCACTTCTCACTGGCTTAGGCAAAAACAATTAATCGGGATGGAGAGATTTATTTCCATTCAGAACACTCCTACCTATCCAATTTTGCCCGGTCTCCTATTTTACATGAAGGGGTTGCATACCCAACAGCAGAACATGTTTCAGGCAATCAAGTGCAAAATGGCTGATGACAGAGACCGGGTTGAACAGATTGCCCTGGTGTCAACAGCTTTGGAGGCCAAGAGCATAGCAGACCAGCTCACGGAGTCACCGGAGTGGCGTGCTAAACGTGATGACGTGCTTGCATTGGTTGTAAACAAGAAATTTGATCAGAATCCACACCTGGCAGGGTATTTGATTGAGACAGGAGACATGCCATTAAATGAGGCCACTTCCAATTCATACTACAGGATCGGAGCTACGCTACATAGTCGTGAGGTATGGGATAAATCATACAAGGGACTTAAAAAGCTGGGTATGGCATTGGCTGTTAAGCGCAAAAGTCTTAGAGTCTCCCGTCAGTCTGAAAACTGATCCAATATATGCAGACTTACTCTGGAACTACACCCCAATCTGACTCCTGGATTGACTGTTTTGGCAGAACATGTTCTCCCATATCCTCTTGTTTTCAAGATGATACTAGTAAAGTTCAGAGGCACTAATCAAAGCTGAGACACCATGTTGGGCTATGATAGTACAGCAGCATGAGTATGTGATGCCAGTATCATGTGTGCTTTTTGTGCTTCAGACAGCGAAAGAAGACAATGGTGTTCATGACTATGAGCATAGATTTACCTACTCTTGCCTTAGACGCATACTGCCTAGGCCGTCCTGATCTGTCACTGTGTTCTGGCTTCCTTGTCGACTGTCCCTTGTGTGACTGTGAGTGTGGGTGTATTTCTTTGAGCTTAGGTGTTCAAGATTATACGACTAGAACCTACCTAGGCCTTAGGCACATATTACTTGTGCCGTCCTGACCTTCTTGATGGTTCCTTGTGTAACTATGGATATATGTGTATCCCATTAAGTGTTCATGGTTATGAATATGAGCATAGGCTTGCCTGGTCGCGCGTTGGAAGTTCACTGCATTCAGCATCCTGAACTTAGACTGTATTGGCTTCCTTGTCAACTGTTCCTTGTTTAACTATGAGTGTAGGTATACCCCTTTGGGTTTAGCTCTTCATCCTAATATTGGACTACATACTAGCTTCATTATCAACTGTTCATATCAAATTGTTCATGATTACATATATGGGCTTATCTAGTCCTGCCTTAGACACATACTGTCTATGCCACCCTGATCTTGCACTGTGTTCTGACTTCCTTGTCAACTGTTCTTTGTGTAATTGAATGTGGGTCTATTCTTTGAGCTTGGGTGTTCATGATTATAAGAATAGGCCTACCTAGTCCCGCCTTAGGCACATATTGCTTATGCTGTCCTGACCTTAGACTGGGTTCTTGCTTGCTTCCCAATGGTTCCTTGTATAACCATGAATGTATGTGTATCCCATTATATGTTCATGGCTGTGAGCATTGGCTTACGGAGTCCTACCTTAGAAACACTGCATATACCATACTAATCTTAGACTATGTATTAGCTTCCTTGTCAACTGTTCCTCGTATAACTATGAATGTAGGTGTATCCCTTTAAGTTTAAGTAGTCATTATTATTGGTATGGGCTTATCTATTCCTGCCTTAGAAACACCCTGCATATACCATCCTGGTCTTAGATTATATGTTAGCTCACTGGTCTACTGTTCCTCGTATAACTATGAATATAGGTCCATCCCTTTAAGCTTAGGTGCTCATGATTATAAGAATAGGCCTACCTAGTCCTGCCGTAGGCACATATTTCTTATGCCGTCCCGACCTTAGACTACATTCTCATGATTTTTGCCAATGGTCCCTTGTATAACTCTGGGTATTCCATTAACTGTCCAGTGTCCGTGGTTATGAGCATAGGTCTACCTAGTCCTGCATTGGAGGTTCACTGCATACTCTGCCCTGCCCTGAACTTAGACTTTATTGGTTTCCTTATCAACTGTTCCTCATATAACTATGAGAATAGGTGTACCCCTTTAAGTTTAAGTATTCATGATTTTGTTTATAGGCCTACCTAGTCCTCCCTTAGAAACACTCCATATACTACCCTGATATTGGACTACATACTAGCTTCCTTATCAACTTTGTTCATATCAAAGTGTTCATGATTATGTGTATGGGCTTACCTAGTACTGCAGATACTGCCTGTGTCTTATTTTTGATAGTTGTTTTGTGTGTGATGTGGTTGGGGTTTATGTGTATGTGTATAGATGCCCAGTTAGTCCATCACTAAACTTGTTATAGCTCCATATTGTTTCCCTTCCATCTCTCCTCTAGCACCTCATAAAAGTTAGGGCATTGAAATCAAATAATCCACGGATTTATAACCCAGGCAGTACCTTACACTAAATTGCATGACATATAGTTGACACCCTGCTACCCATTGCAATCTTCTTGCTAACCAATACCCAGAACCTACAGAGACACGTGATAATATTCAAACTGAATACTCTAGCTAACCCCTCTAAAATCATAAGAGGGCAAATACTGGTGCCAAAGTCATCTAGGCACATATCAGCTTAAATAAGCTATTTATCTTCACAGAAACATTTTTGAAGATTTTATTTGTGTTCCTTTTTGTGTGTTGAAAAAAAAAAATATATATATATAGATTGTTTTATTATTTTGTTCATGTAACTTTTATAGGTTAATAGAATGACTGGGACAATGTGGGGGGGGTACCGGGGGACAGTGTGCAGAGGATATGACCATGGGACAAGTGGCTGGGCGGGCTTCCTCTGAACGAACTGAAGGGTCTGCCAGGTTTCAAAATAGCACACCTGAATGTACGTAGTCTCACACATAAAATAGAACAATTAAGAATTGATCTGCCAGGATCAGGACTTGATATTTTCACACTATCAGAAATATGGCTCAATAGCCGTATAGAAAAAAAACTAACTTCAATAACAAACTACACCTTCCTTAGGTATGATCGAAAAACGAAACATCTAAATGGGCAAGCCAAAGCTGGAGGTGGACTAGGAATTTACTGCCAAAATTCTCTACAAGTAGATTCTAATAGATATGCAGATCTATACAAATATTTCAACCAGACGGGATGGCCGAATGAGTTAGAGCGTCTGTCTCCCGTGCTGGTAGGTCGTGGGGTCGTGGGTTCGAGTCCCGGTCGAGTCAAACCAATGACTTTAAAATTGATACTTGTCGCTTCCTAGCCTGGCGCTCGGCATTATTAGGATAGGGCAAGGACTGGTGTGCTCAGTGTCAGGATAATGTGACTGAGTGGGATACCAGGTCATGGTGCCGGCGGCCTGGTTTCCCAGTGGGACAGCACTATAAAGTCGCCATGAGTGCGCACTGTCACAAGTCGGTACCCGTCCTGATATGACCTTAGATGTTGCTAGGACGTAAAACAACAACAAACTTTCAAATGCTGTGCTGGAACTACAATGGGTGGTTGTAACAAGGCCTTATTCAAAGAAGATCCTAATTGGAAATGTGTACAGACCACCAGATGGAAGTGTTAAACAGGCCTTCGAGGAATTGAGCAATGTGATGAGTGAAATAGATGACATAGACAAGTATGAGACCCTACTGATAGGCGACTTCAATGCAGACTGTAGTGCTAAGAGAAAGCTACCAGCCATAATCATAAATCAATTTGCTTCAGAACATGAGCTCCAACAGCTGATAGATAAACCAACTAGGTCAACTAGAACTACTGCAACCACAATCGATTTAGCCTTTACTAACATCAAGTATTGCACTCAAGCAGGAGTCCTTAACTACAATGTCAGTGACCATAAGCCAGTCTATGTTATCAAAAAGAAACCCAGAAACAACCTAAAAACCACCACATACTGTGGAAGGACATATAGAAACTTTTCAACTGATGCACTTAGGACAATCTTGCAGAGTTATAGCCCCACTACAATATTTGAAGAACAGGATCCCAACAAATGTTGGGATATTTTCGACCATGCAGCAGATAAACTTTGTCCGATGACTGAACTAAAAATAAAAGAGAACACGGCTGTTTACATCACCAGTGAACTGATAGAACTACAAAAGGACAGAGATTATTTTAAGCAAAAGGCTGACCTGACCAAAGACCCAGGAGACCAGTTTATAGCAAAATGATTAACAAGCAAAGCCAGAACAGAGGTGAGGAAAGCAAAATCTATGTACTACATTGATCAAGCCATAAAGCACAACCAGAATCCTAAGAAATTCTGGTATGAACTAAGTCAAATTCAACCAGAAGCCAAACCACAGATAAACAGCACAGGTGAGCGAGTACCTGATGGTCAGTTAGCTGAAGTAATAACCAACTATTTTGTAGACATTGGGGCAAATCTCGCCAAGAAATTCAAACAAAAAACCAAGTATCCACAAAATTATCACCCAGTCGCAAATCAACATGAATACAATCTTGAGAAAACAACAAGAGAAGAAGTACTCACCAAGATTGAGGAACTTTCATCATATAAATCATCTGGTATGATGAATATAAATTCAGCCTTCATTAAGACTGCCATTAGCATCCTAATAAAGAATGTACACATCTCTACAACCTTGTCATTGAAACAGGTGTATTCCCAGATAAATGGAAAATAGCTACTGTCACACCAATACCAAAGATAAGTAATCCTAAATCATGCAATGAACTGCGACCAATATCAATACTGCCCCTCCCTGGCAAAGTCATCGAACAAATAATCCATGATCAAATAAAAACCTTCCTGGAAGACACCAACTACCTTGCCAAACAGCAAAATGGCTTCAGAGAAGATAAATCAGCCACAATAGCCCAAGCCACTCTATTAGATGAACTGCTGACTAACATGGATAGAGGAGATCTGACAATAACTGTTTTTCTTGATTTCAAGAAAGGTTTTGACACAATAGACCATGACATATTACTCTGGAAAATTGAAAGGGCAGGACTTGGTCCTAAATCTTGTACATTTATAGCCAACTATCTATCAAATAGATAACAAGTTACAAAAATAAATGGCACTAAGTCAATGGAGAGATCAATTACAATGTGTTTCCCTCCTTTCAAGAAAGGTTTTGACACAATAGACCATGACATATTACTCTGGAAAATTGAAAGGGCAGGACTTGGTCCTAAATCTTGTACATTTATAGCCAACTATCTATCAAATAGATAACAAGTTACAAAAATAAATGGCACTAAGTCAATGGAGAGATCAATTACAATTGGAGTACCCCAGGGTTCCATGCTTGGGCCACTACTCTTCCTCATATTCATTAATGACTTGCCCTTGGTAACAAATGAGGCCATGTTCACACTGTTTGCTGATGATGTGGCCCTCACAGTTCATAGCCCAAACATTGCATCTGCAGCAGAGGTAGTTGAGGATGTACTAGCTAAGGTTAACATCTGATGTAAGGAAAATAAACTGACAATTAATGCAAAGAAATCTGAATACATAATTTTTGCAACCAAAGTAAAAAAATCCAGAGCACAACCTATCAATTTACATTTGGGTGATGCAGTATTGAATGAGGTAGAATCATATAAATATTTAGGGACCACACTCGATTCTACACTAAATGGTAATCGACAACTCTCAAGACTTAATCAAATGATAGCCATTAAAATGACAACTTTCAGAAAAATTAGGTACTACATGAGCGAGAATACAGCCCTGTTACTATATAAAGCCACTATTCTTCCAATAATTGACTACAATGATTTAATATATGGACTGCTGACAAAACAACAAGAAAACAAATTACAGAGGATTCAAAACAGGTCACTTAGAACTGTCTACAGAGGGAAAAACCTGTCTGTAAAGGAAATGCATGCTAAAGCAAAAGTCAGCTACCTTAGCCAAAGGAGGGAAACACATTTCCTCAGTCTCATGTATAAAAGATCCAATGATGAACAATATGTTGACCATACAAACAGAGTAACCAGACAGAACGATGCTACACTTCTAAAAACATCCAAGCCACTAACAAACAAACTGACTAAAGCACCGATTTACAGAGGTGGCACATTGTGGAATAAACTTCCAGTGAGGACAAGACGGTCCACAAGTCTCCTTGAATTTAAAAACTTAATGAAAATACAACAGGCCTGTCAGACCCCGACACAGTTATAGGTATTCTAAAGGCCATCCTTACCCTTGTACATACATACATACATACATACATACATACATACATATATATATATATATATATATATATATATATATATATATATATATATATATATATATATATATATATATTTCACCTCGTCCTCAAGCCTCCTGGCTAATTATAGTTCAGGGAGAGGAAGCGCTACCCAATGAACCACTTAGCGAGCCCACCTAACCGAGAGCAGACATGGAATGGTGAGGACTGGACTACTCTTTACACTGGCATTTAGACTAGTTGGATACTATGTAAGTACATTTAGACTTCTTTTTCTTTATTGGGATATGTCTGCAGGCATATATATTATTTTATAATATGGAAATATTTAGTGGCTATTATGTCATTTTTAACATAGAATGTGACATAGGCATAGGGTGTCAATACATGACATTATACATGGTGTGTTGAAACACATGGGGTTTGTGGTGTTCAAAGTTATATTTGGACACTCACTATAGATGAAAATGTTTGCAGACATTTATGGGGAAAATAACATTGCTTTGGGTTGCCAAAATTAGGTACTATAGACATTGTAACACACTGTCAATACATAGGACAAGGGCTGAAACACAGTCACTGCATTAATACATGCATACACATGGGATTTGTGACACTGTACACTTGACAGTCATGAGAAATAATACTTAGTATTTGATTTGTATTCAATGACAATTGACTATCCATATTATTGCTGGTTCATTATTGGGGTTTTACATCCTGGTTACATCTAAGGTATTTCAGGATGGGTGTCAACTTGTGACAGTTGTGCTCATGGTGACTTTTAGTGCTGTCACCATGACCCATTTTCCCACTCAACACATACACACATTAGTCTAATGTGTATGTTTTTTCTGTGTGTTCTGACACACGGGTACATTTGGACAGCATGTATCTACATGACATTTACATGAAATTTAGTGAAATAAAATTATTTGTTTTTCTAACTGACTAAGATTAGTAGTGTAAGAAGGTGAGCAGCGAAATATTTAACAGTGAAACTGATACTTGGTATTTGATTTATTCAAACTTCAGTTAATTCAATATTTTTCAAAATTAGTAAAAATGTGTACGTGAAACTACTGGAGGCACGGTAGCCATCGGTAGGATTGTTGGGAGGGGTGACACCCTTAGGCTCAGTGCCGAACCAATACAACTGACCATGCACATACCAGTGCCAGTCCCCGAGGGTGGTCAAATAAGGCCGAGTGCCAAGCCAATACACGAACTGACCATGCACCTAGCCAGTGCCAGTCCCAGAGGGTGGTCAAATAGGTTATTTGCAGGTAACAATATGATAAATTGATTATAATTACAAGGAATGCAAATACTTCCTTGAGTCGAGATGGCTTCCGACAAACTAGAGGGATTGGCTCCTCAGCATAGTTATGCAGAGACACTGCGTACACTAGTGCACCCACTATGTGTGTATGCATACACATAATAATAAAATAGTGGAAATGAAGTCAGTGAACTGGTATTCCACAGAGGGGTGACCAATGTGACAAATGATCATGCACATTGCCAGTGCTGTCACAGCGACTGGCCATTAAAGAACCATGAAAGTCATAATTATGGGAAATAAGGTTGGCACAAGGATTAACTATGGTTATCCTTGAATGTGGGCTAGATTTGGCCATTACAATTGCAGAGATGCTCTGTATACAGCTGCACTCACTATATGTTTTTCCTATTTGCAATAGTAAAATAGTGACAAAGTCTGTGAACCATGCTAACCAAGGCATAGGCCTACTGGCAACACTATCACACTAATTAGTGGTGGGAAAACTGGCTGAATATACACATGGCCAGCAATGGCTTTACATGGTCATAAAATGTATGACTCCTATTTGGGGCCTAGGAACTTGAAGGAGTTGAGCAGGTAAACCCCAGAAACATGCAGGTATGTACATATACATACCTCTCTTAAAAAGGGCACAGACCCAGCCAATTTAGGTATCATGGGCATGATTGCACCAGGCCAGTAGCAAGGGCTGGGGTTACACAATACCCCACTTCAGTACACAAGGCTATTTTAGTGTAATAGCCCATCAAGCCACCAAACTGACACTCAGTGGCCAGGCTAGATATACACCATTACATGAATGGGGGTGTATGCAATCATAGTATATGACATGTGGCCATCTACCTACTGGGTAGTAGTAAGTAATTAGCTTGGATATAAACAGCTCTATTGGCTGTGGACATGATTGGGTGTGCTAGGCACAAAACAAATACCTCTGTAATTGTGGTATATACATACCCAGACCAGCAGACATTTAAAGTCTGACATACACTTACCTAGTGAAAGGAAAGAACACTACTAAGTCCAACATACAACTACCAATGTTTTGGTTGGTTATTGGAGTTTTTTGTCATAGCAACATCTAAGGTTATCAGGTTATCCCAATGGGCATGGCATAATAACACATAACCGACTGTTATATTAAAATCGAACAAACCATAACTGGGGTTTTGTGTTTCTTAGGAAATTCCATACAATTTTGTTAATTTAGATATTATTATGGTGAATATATATATATATTGTCTAACTTAGAAAGCAGATATTACCCAACTTATTTAGTTGGATGAATAATTAAAGCAAAGTTGACTGCATAAAATATTGATAGCAGTCTGTTGTCATGATGCATAGGCACATAAGAGACAAAGTGTTTATTCTGAATCTTCTGAAATTATAGCAGTGACTTTAATTAGGCCAATTATTTATTAATGATTACTTAATAAATCTAAGTACTATAACATTGCTATAGGCAGCATTGTTGGGCCAACAATTCACATATATACAGATCAGCTCTTTATTTAATGATCGGTTTATTGTGCTCTTTAAGTTATTAGGAAGACTTCAGAGCTCAGTCCATTGGTAAACAATAATAGTGGGTTCAGTCATAGCTGGAGGTGGTCCTAGGCTAGACCCAGATGATAACTGGTTACATCCATATTATTACCCCATTGGTAACATGGGGAAAACTTACTGCCACTGATGTGAGGCTAGACTGGGAATTGAGAATTATTTCATTTCATTAGAAATTTTAGACAATGTCCATGAATGGGGGAGATCCGGGGTAGTTCATTTGTTGACACTAGATGGCGCATCGGTACCAGTGGTCCTAAACGGCCATTGACAATGCACTGAGTTCGCCGGTACGCGAGAGTGTAAAACGTTTACTTTATTCAAAATTAATAGAAATACAGAACCCTAACCTTATAAATTTAATATAATCTATTCGTTGTATGTTTTCTATATGTATACCAAGCGGTTTGTCTCTAGGTGTTGTGGCTTTAGAGATATTTGACTTCTTCTGTATGAAGTTTGTTCACGGCCATTGACAATGCACTGAGTTTGGCGGTACGCCCAGTGCAAAACGTTTACTTTATTCAAAATTAATAGAAATACAGAACCCTAACCTTATAAATTTAATATAATCTATTCGTTGTATGTTTTCTATATGTATACCAAGCGATTTGTCTGTAGGTGTTGTGGTTTTAGAGATATTTGACTTCTTCTGTATGAAGATTGCTCACGGCCATTGACAATGCACTGAGTTTGGCGGTACGCCCAGTGCAAAACGTTTACTTTATTCAAAATTAATAGAAATACAGAACCCTAACCTTATAAAATTAATATTATCTATTTGTTGTATGTTTTCTATATGTATACCAAGCGGTTTGTCTGTAGGTGTTGTGGTTTTAAAGATATTTGACTTCTTCTGTATGAAGATTGCTCATAGCCATTGGGTTTGCAGTGTGACAGTGTGCCGAATAGGCCCACTCGTTCAGTGGAGACGCGAACGGCAGGAATTTGAACTAAAAAGTCGGAGGTCCCCCATTGACATAAGCATTAGACAGTGGATATCAATAATGGGCATGGAGAGAATGCATTGTTATAATGGGATAATGACAACAGTGTTGATTAATATCAATACTGGAATAAATATGCATTAGCAGATTGGATATGAGTTCAGCATATACATAGCCATGTGTTTACCATGTTTGGCCACATTGACAGACACAAGTTGTCAATACGAATAGGTGCATGCTTTATATGTTAGTTTGAACCTGCACAGATGGGCTGTCAGTAGGCAGACTTTTGGTTATGAGATAACTGTTGAAATTGTTTCAATCATACACAGGCACATAATCTGTTGCATCATATTGTCAACAAAGCATGGAGTGTTGATAAAGTTAAGCCCACAGTAGGGCTGCCATGTTTTGCATAGGAAACCTGGTATATGAAAAGACCTTGACACATACTTGAGTCAACATATTGAACTACAAATGTAATGTTTTAAATATGCACTACTACAGATGTAACACCATAGCAAACTTAGGTTGCATATTTTGACAGAGGTGTGAATATAATAGACAAGAAATCCCTATAAACATAGGTACACAGAGGTGCTGGTAATACACCTAGATACACCTGTCAAATTCAACTGATTCAGTTGCCATCGACCATTGTATATGAATACAAACATGGATTATATACAGTTTGGACACAAACATAATAGTTTGATGCACTGAGGCTCGAACCTCATATTCTTACACATTGGAACATGTGTTCTGGAAAGAAACAGGGGCACAGACTTGATAAGTCTAAAACACTCAATGAACAGATTGAGCTACCAAAAGTTGCATGGCCAGAAGATACTGTCAACATGCACATGTGACTCCACATTGGTGTTAACAACACGCACATAATCAAGTTAAGAAATTGACCTGGGTGGCAGAGGATTCAGTGTGAACTCAATACAAGGGTTCACCTCTCTGTAAGATACATATCTAGGTATACCCATATTGGTATTTGGCCGTATGATATGGATGAACTCAATAGGAGGGTTCAGTTCTCTGTGTGATACATATCTAGGTATACCCACATTGGTATATGGTCGTATGATATGGGTTGTAATTTGAACACATATTACCTGGTGAAACCATTACTCTACAGGTCTACGGTTAGTGACTTGAAGAACATTGGAAAGTATGGAAGGGTATTTATCATAGCGTACAATTTTGTAATATTGCACTTCAGCTTCCTTTTAGTGAAAGCACTTGCTAAAACCATATATGTTTCTTTATGATACTGGTTAAGATAGGATGTATTGGTAACGTTTTAACTTACCTGTTTGGGAGGTCACTGAATTGACCCCTTAATAACGCATCACAATGTTTTGCTAACTGGTAGCAAACTACACTGTGGAGTCATCAGAGGACACAGAAATGATCTCTATATGTGGTAACTTGGCAAGACAAAAGCTGGCAGTATTTAATTGGAGGTTACGTAGATATCTCTCCAGCCCTATTTCAGGGGACTGGGGTCTCAATAAAAATTAATTTACTCTGTACCAGTAGGGATAAATGTTTTAATGTTCACAAAGACATTACAACAAAACGCTGAAGAAAAGATTCCTTGGCTATCAGTTTACTGCGTTAAAAAGAAATGATTAGGTTCTGAATTCTAATACTATAAGGAATTTAGAAATGGAAGGTGAAATGGTTATTATATGTACGTAAACATCTCCCTGAACTATAATTAGCCAGGAGGCTCGAGGACGAGGTGAAATAGAATAATTATGTGAGACTTACCTGGGTATAGTTGACACATAATTGTTGTTTTACCGAGTCCTAGGCCTCGGCTTGTTATAGGTCAGGGCCCACCCTCCCGTACCCAAAAAGTAGGAAACCAATCAATTCCCAGAAGTGTTAAGTTGAGCACTGGACATGATGGCTGAATTGGTAGGGCACCGACTGGAGTCCCATGAGGGAGGTTGTGGGTTCAAACTCTGATCGAGTCAAACCAGAGACTTGAAAATTAACTAAATAAATTAACAAAATAAATTAACAGAATTAGCTAGGTAAAGAGCAGTTCATTGGGTAGCGCTTCCTCTCCCTGACCTATAACAAGCCGAGGCCTAGGACTCAGTAAAACAACAATTATGTGTCAACTATACCCAGGTAAGTCTCACATAATTATTATATATATATATATATATATATATATATATATATATATATATATATATAAATGTTTTCAAATGCACTACACAGCCCTGCACGCTGATCCCCTTCCGACCCCTACCCCACCCCTACTACACCTTTCAAAACCTATTACCTAACATTTTCCTTTAAATTGACATAAAACATGTCTGATGTAAGTCCCCACTGCAATCTCAGACCTCGATCCCATCATTAGGCCACACAGAACAGAACCCTTGTGATGGGATTTTTTTTTAAATGGGCAGGTTTCCGCATTTGGTATTGGTGATTGGATCCACTGATTTGTATATTTACAATATAATATATATATGTGTATTGGAGATATGTTATATCTTTTTGAAAAAAGAAGAGAAAGCAAAGGAAGAAAGAAGTGTTTAAAGACAATTCTAGAGTCATCTTGTACATTTATTGATGCATGCTCACCAAGTGCATAATACATATGTTGAACTGGAATTGCATGCAGTTACTATTACGACAAATAGTCAATTTATATTATGCTTCTATTACCAAACAGGTTTTTCATGTGGTTATTATTGCAACTGATATTGTCATTTATGTACCAACAAATTGTAATGAACAGCTGGAAGACCAGTGCTCTGGCGCTGACAAAAGACATTATTCGCTGAATAAAATATATTTAGTAAAAAAAAAAAAATTTTGCTGAGTTGTTTGCTAAAGCGGAACAGACTAGGTGTGAGACAGCGGTAGAACAAGCTGTTCAGCCACATGCGGTAGGTGAAGGTGAAAATTACACCGAGCAGGCTAATTTGGATGACGTGAGCCATGAGCAAGTAGTCATAGCTGACCAAATGGCTTTCGAACCAGATTACTATGGTTTACCCATATTCGCTGACCCAAATGATTACTGGTGGGAAACGGATGAGGAAGCGGAACTGGTAGAGCCGCTGAGAGCCTGTTGACAGCCCAAAATCATTAGTAAACCGGCCTTGAGGCCCGCTTTCGCAGTTGCGGTCAATACCAAACTGGTTGCCTCTATGAGGAATGGAGAGTGTGGGACGCGGGTACTGATGACTCGGAAACTCATAATGTTTAGGCTGTCAGAAGGCGTGAGGGCACCTTGCAGAGCGAACTACAGGAACTCTACAAGAAAATAAAAAGCTGATGAAAGAGAATACAGATAGATGAGAGTTTAGTCCATGTTCTTGCCCATTTTTTACTTTCGCTAAACCTAAAAAGGCAATATACCGCTTTTAAAACTATACAGGAAGCCTTAGTACAGGCGTTCAACGAAGAAATGTGCGTCGTTGACAGCAGGAAATTGGCTGAGGATGGAATGTTGTGGGTGTCCAAGGGTGCTGTAGTGGCGTTAGCGGCGAAAACCCCTATAACAGCACTGTTTCTGTCTAGAGGAAAAGGGTATACAGAATTGGACGAGCAAGCCAAACTCATGCTTGATGAAATTAAGGTGCTGGTTCATACCCATTTTCAACTAACTGGATAGATTGGCTAATGTTTACAAGGTGTTAAACACCCCATTGGGTAAGGAAGTCATTAAGAAGACTGTCAAACACGTCGAAAAAGAGCTGCCGACAGCATTTGTTAGAAGAGGATCTTGGAGAATAAGAAGAAAATCATTTAAAGTGCCAGAGCTCCCGATACCATGATGAATACAAAAAAGTGGCGCACTACCATAAAGAAGTGAGCACGTGGTTACCGCAGGGGCATGGCAGCCAGTCACGTGTAGGGCCATACTACGGCTGGAATTCACGCTCCAATAACCAGCTGACATGTTACGCTAGGTCAGCTGATTATGGGGGCGCACACACCTACCAGTTAACCCAGAGAGGCGCACCTGGCAGGGGAGCTGCATGGGTTTTCAGAAGTAGAGTCATTAATACCCCAGTCACAGGAGGCCTGCATTCGTTTACGATCGATTCGCTATGTCCTTCTTACGACTGCCTTATGCACTGGCACCGCGAGGTCACCGGCCTCCCGGCGACCGTTTCGGAAATTTTGGACACAAGGTTGCAGCTGCTGCACTTGCAACCTCCTTGCGACCAGTTCGGTCGGCGCCATTAAAAAGTGGTTTGCAACCTGGCGGTGCAAGGTCACCGACCCCTTGGTTGGGGAGTTGTTTTTGACTCAATGTATCGAGTGGGATGCTGGCTGGTTGGCAACCTTTTGTCCGTAAGGAGGTTGGCACAATGCAGGCTCCTGTGTAACTGGGGTATTAGGCAGGTGAGTGAGTCTACTATTGTAGTAGAACTTGCTTTGGTATTTGTAGCGGGTAACATTGCTAATTGTCAAGAGAATTGGTCACAACTCACGTCAGATAGTTGGGCCCTGTCATTCATAAGGGGTTACAACATACCCTTTCTTTGCCAACCTGTCCAGTTAGTCAGATTGAGAACTTTCCACATGTCACACGGGGAGACAGAATTAATTAATTCAGAAATAGAATTGCTACTACAGAAAGGTGTACTCCTTCAGGTACAGCCACGATCAGTGGATCTCTTATTTTCTTTAAATAAGGTGAATGGAAAGATTTTGTATGGTTTTAGCTTTAACGATGTTCAGCTTAAACACAGTATTAGATCTGCTAACAGAGGGGAGTTGGTTAGCAAGTGTGGATCTCACAGATGCTTATTGCTCAGTGACCATTGCAGCGAGCCATAGAAAATACTTAAGCTTTGGTTAGGGGGATAAGTTATTTGATTACCAAGCTATCTAGTTACCAAGTTACTTGAGTACCTAATGGGTTGTTGCCGGGCCTACGGTTGTTTACAAACCTATTGAAGCATGTGTGTGGCAAAATGGGGTAATTAGATCACGTCTGTTTTCCCTACATAGATGGTGGCTTTATTATAGGGGTCTTTGGAGTCCGATTGTAAGGCAGCTGTAGATGATATAAAGAAGCCTTTCAAAGAATTGGGATTTTGTATAAATAAAGAGAAATCACAGTTAAGACCCCAAACGAAGCTCACGTTTTTAGCCTTTGACATAAACTCAGACAGAATGCTAGTCTCTCTCACCAAAGAGAAGAAGTTGAAGATGCTTAGGGTAATTAATGAAATCTTGAGTCAGGAATCACCAGTGATTGTGTTGATGGTCGCATATACTCCAGGAGTGGAGTATTTGGGAGCACATTTAAAAGAAATAGAAAAATATCAAATCAACGCTTTAAGAAGAATGAGAAGGAATTTTGAAGACATGATGTGGTTGTCACCAGATGGACTAAGCTGAGACGGAACACATGCAATTGTAGTTGTGCCACACTGGACAGCTCAAACCTGGTTTTCAGTGCTACTCAGTCAACAGCCTACAAAACCTACCCGAGGTGCCAGGACAACCTCATTGAGATAGGACAGCCCAAATCACTCACAATCAGTAAGAACTACAAAATTAACGGCTTACATTTTTTGGCCCACTCATTAATAAAGTTTTAATTAAGTGTTAATACTTTGAATTAGTTTGCATTCACTTGGCGACCTTCTACATTGAAAAGTTATGCTACCCATTTAAACAGGTGGTCGCTCTGGGTGTATGAATATGATATCGCTTTCTTAAACCCTGAAATAGCCAATATACTTGATATTTTTTTACATATGTGTAGACCCGCTAAGGACAAGGAAAGCAGATTGTGGATAATACAGTTTATTAGAATTACCGTACCTGGCTGGCATAACCGCCAATGGCGCGAAGCGCCCCCAGCCAACCTAATAACCTGACAAGGCAGAAGCGACCCTCATGTCCGCTAGGATCCGCTCAGGTAGAGGAGAAGCTATATAAGAGAAAATAGCGTCCGAAGACCAATCACCCCTGACTCTCATCTCCTCTAATGTAGAACCCTGCATAGCAAGAAACGTACAACCCCCCCTGCGGAGCGAATGACAGGAGAACAACTCTTTCTGCAACCCTGCGCACTCAGCAAAGTACTTAATCGCACAATTCAATGATCGATATTCCAAAGGCTTGAACCCACCCTTAGGTGAAGGAACTTAAAAAGCTGGCAGAGCGTCGAACACAGGGACCTGCCTAAAGTGTCTACGAGTCCAATAGACCGCACATAACTCATGATTCCTCACCTTGGCAACAGGAATCAACAATTCACGCTGCCTGAACTGGATAGTTTTAGACCATTTCACAGTAATTAACATACCCCAACTGAAGAACTTAAAGTCCCTCCTAGACAGGATGGAATCCGACCTTGTCAACTGACTCTTCCTTAATAACCCTCTAAAACCTGTCAGCAAGGCAGCGCGAATCGCCACATGACCCACACTGTTCGACATAAATGAAAAAATCAACAACAACTGTTTAGGCAATAATGGAGAAGCGCGTCGCACCACGCACCCCAGCTGTCTCTTGGCCCCTCCCAAGACCGTTTTAACCATATGAGAATCATCATTAATGGGAGGAGAGTCTCTCGAACGTAGAAAATAATTGAGAGCCGACCAATAGTTCGTAATAGAGCTAAATTTCAAAGATCTCGTCAACCAGGTGATGTATAACCCCACTTGCACATCAGGGCATGGCAAGGGGGGGCAACAACCCTTGAAACTCGTCCAAAAACGAGAAATACTTCCTGATCTGGACTGAACACGTAGCACGACTGTTCTCTGAATAGTAGCTCGACCGAAGCAGCGACATCTCCTGATGCAATTCTGGCAAAGAGAAAACTGCTAATCAATAAAACAAATGCTTACAGCACAATAAACCAGCAGAATCAACTGCACCAATTCGAGTCCCTATCACTCTCTCCAGTCCAACGACTCAACGCGTCACAAATAACATTCCTCTCACTAGGTACATAAACCAAACTAATCTGGAAATTATATTCGCAAGAACCCAGAATAACTGCCTCACCCACTCCATTATCAGCTTACTCCTACATCTACCAGACGCTAGAGCTGCACAAACAGTCATGTTATCCGTGATGAACACTACCGATTTGTCCGTCCACTGCTCTGCCCATCTCGCGGCGGCCACCATAACCGCCCACATCTCACGAACATTAATATGTGCGTCACAACAAATTTGGCTGGATTGCACGTAATGATGCTGAACTGAGAACTGCAAGTCTTGGGATGCGTCAGAATAAAAAATTCTGACGCACCAATCATTCCCATGTAGCGCGCCAAACCCCGTGGAGGATGCATCCGTATACACAGACACGCACTCCGCATGACTCCCCAGTATGCGTGCGTGGCCATTGAAGCGGTCTACAAACTCTAACCACCATGATATCTCCTCTTTAAACGCCTGATTAAGTCTAAACTGATAGTAAGGACGCTTCAACGTTCTAATGGCGTCATAGACACGGCTACAGAAAGAGGGGCCCCCCTTCACCACTGACGCACAGTGCGCTAATCGCCCCCCCCAGCCTCTCCAAGTCCCGTCTGGTTGCCTTCCGTCTCCCCACAAACGAAAGTAGATGGGCTTTCAACTTCAATATCTTATCTGCCGGCAGAAACAATTTCATGCACACAGCATCAATTTCTATGCCAAGAAACCTGGTGCACTGAGAAGGCGATAACAATTTAGGGAAACTGACATAAAACCCCAACTGTTTCAAAACTCTACCAATAATCATCTGCGAACGAACACATGCATCCCAGGACCGATCCGCTATAGCGAAATCGTCCAAGTAATTTATCACGTTTGACGCACCCCGACGACTACAAGCGCGCACTACGAAGTCACTGATTCTCGTAAATATATGTGGACTGGAGGACAAACCCATACACATACGGTTATCTACAAAATAACGAACACCCCCACCAAAGTCCCATTGCAACCCCTGTCGACTTCTGTCTCTCGGATGGATCGAGACTGCTCGATACACGTTTTTAATATCCACTACCGAAATGTAGTCCTGTGACGGGATGGCCGAATGAGTTAGAGCGTCCGTCTCCCGTGCTGGTAGATCGTGGGGTCGTGGGTTTGAGTCCCGGTCGAGTCAAACCAATGACTTTAAAATTGATACTTGTCGCTTCCTAGCCTGGCGCTCGGCATTATTAGGATAGGGCAAGGACTGGTGTGCTCAGTGTCAGGATAATGTGACTGAGTGGGATACCAGATCATGGTGCCGGCGGCCTGGTTTCCCAGTGGGACAGCACTATTAAGTTGCCATGAGTGCGCACTGTCACAAGTCGGTACCCGTCCTGATATGACCTTAGATGTTGCTAGGACGTAAAACAACAACAAACAAACAACAAACAAACCTGTGACCGCATACTATCGACATGGTCATCGACGACCAAATAGGAAAATGTCTGACTCACCTTGTCGACGTATGCGTTCACAGACCCACACAACGGACGCGAACAATCCACCACACAGCGTAACCCATCACCAGTAGACTTTGGAACAGAAAAAATATTGTGAATGCAAGCAGGGGGAACAATAACATCAGAAATATAACCATTGTGTAACTCATTAGATAACTGCTCACCAATAAAGTCGTAATGAGCATCAGAACGAACCGACTTACTAAGTACAGCGTAATTAGCAACAGTCAAAATTAATGACATTGAAGCCAAAAATAACACCTCTCAATATATAACTCCAATCAGCGTCATGCGACCCAAACAAAAATAATTTGCAGAACGCACAACACGGGCGCAACTGTGTAAGGTTCCCTGCGATATAATGAGTACAATGACAACTCCCTAGAAAACATGCATTCGTCACACGAAAATCAACAACAAAATCATCATTGCAATCATCAGTGGCGTGAATAATAAAACAGTCTAAGTCCACTCCAACACCAAGCACTCATTAAGGCAGTCCAATTAAGTAAGCAAGCATGCCAATTAACGTCTCCAATGACACATTGAGTAATGTCTAATCTAATCGGGCCAGAGTGCGTGGCATGACCCCCCTGAGCCGCACCGCCAACCGGCCTGCCATGACCAATTAAGCAATCAGTCAACGGATCCGCCCCCCGAGGGTCACCATGAATGCCAATGGAATCCCCCCAACACATCAATCTTTCCTACACCTGTCGCGCCGGTGCGATTTCGAACCGCACTTGCCACACCAATGTCCGAAGCGACATGTCTGTTCGTCCCTCGAACAACCATCTTCACTATTGAATCCATAACATGGCCGCACCCCGTCTCTCGTATACTGCTTAGAGTCGCCCACTCTTTTTGACTATCCATAAGTGTTCGTCTTCAAACAATCAAAACCATAGTATCGTAAAGTCAATTCAGAATTGCCCGGGTTAAACGCAGAGTAACCGTCCTCCGCCGCTAAGCGACGAACACCCACGTCATAATTTACATGAGCAGCATTCACAAATCTATCAGCCTTAGCTCTACCCGCCAGATAAGCGATATGACAAACAAAACGCCTGTAGTCCCTATAGTGCGAATCCTTAGTATGGAGCATCCAGTAACTGTTCGCTTCAATGAACTCATAACAGTTTAACTTCCGAACAGTCTTCTTATCTTCCGTGAAGCGCTTGACAGACCACTTACTTCTAAGTCGTCTTTCACGACTACGCGTTCTGTCTGAGGACGATGACGACGAACAACTACGACGCCTATGGCGCCGGCGACGCCTTGAAGGACCCCTGCCCCACCTCACATCCGACTTGCATGTCTCACGCACCGGCATCCCGACTGCCGGCCCGCCAACTCCCGACGCTTGCTCGACGAGGCGGTGCGGTCCCTGCATGCACCCCCCCCTCTGTCGCCCGACACGCTCCGACCGCCGGTACTGGAGACACTCCGATGACGGACTCAACGACCGGCTCCTCCGCCGTCCCTGCGACACGCTCCCCCGCCTGCCGACCGACCTGCCCCACGCCTCCGCTGTCTCGAGACGCACCCCTGTCCGCACCTCCCAACGACATTAAAAGACAACTCCCTTTCAACTGCAATAGTCTTTTCTGCTATCGCCGCTTTCCTTTTCTTCTTCTCCAAAGCACGCAACCGTTCAAGCAGTGAACGCTCGTCGTCACTAAGCGGGTCGTCTGAGACGACCGGCACAACTAAACTAGCTTTAGCAGGTTCAAGAAGCTTTTCCGACTTTAATTTATCTTTCTCCATTACTTCTGCAGTTTGACGCGTAGCATGACGCATCCATGCCGGGCGTCGAGTGCACCCGTCGTTAATGGGCGTCGGGTGAATATAACCACACGGAGCACAAAAGTCCTTCGGCATATGTCTATGAGACAATAACCGACCAGTGACAGCATTAGTAACAGCTACCAACCAATGTCCTGTGTATGGTGACAGGAGTAGTTGACAGCTGACAGCAGAGCCGGTGCAGACGGTGCAGGCAGTTTCTCGGTTGAGTTGAATCGGCGCGTAGGCCGGGTGGCGTATCAGGAAGGCGCCGAGCCGATCGAGCGCCATGGTTATATACAGCTACCGGTGGCGCCAGCTAGTGTGTAGCGGGTGCATAATGCTTAGTTAACCCGGGCGGTGAGTGTGGCGCCGACTAGCGTAAACCGGCCGAACCAATGCGCTGCCGGCGCGTTCGAAACACCAATAGATAGACCAGCTCATTTATATATTCCGTCAACGCCAGTGGGTGCCTACACCAGTATATATGCATATATACCACCTATTTTGAAACCGTGGAAGGTTACAGGGCTATCTCCACAGCGTTCATTTGTTGTTTACACCCCCATCACACCAAACTAGTTCTCAAACCGTCCGACCCCGTTCTAAAACGGGCTGTGGTCAGGGTAGAACGTGGCTGCAAGACAATTTTGGGCATGCTCAAAGTTCTGGAGCACCATTCCGTTCTAGCCCGTCCATTCCGTTTGTAAACAGACTGTAGAAAGTTGCTACTACGTCCATTCCATTTGCACACAGATTGGTTGGTCGATGTCGGTTTGTTGTGGATTGAATGGATTGGAGCCAATACACACATGTTGATGAAATTATGTTAACGATGAAACGATGTTATTGTTGTTGGTTACGTCCCAGAGGGACAGGCAATCCTAAATCTTTGTGTTGATAGGATATTGTGCACTAAGAAAGCAATTACGTTTAAGATGAGAAAAAAACTCCTGAAACATAATCAGTTGGGGTAACCGCTAGACTCGATTACTTTGTATACTTATCCCAAGAACAAGAAAGTGTGTGTGGTAAGAACACTTTCCAGATATTTAGAGCATACAGCACTCATAAGCAGGGTTAATAGCCAATTGTTACTTTCATACATCACTCAATTCAAGCCGAATGCCTGGATGACACTCGCTCGGTGGACTGTAAATATATTTCCCTGGCAGGCATAGATACTAAGCATGAGGGGGTGGGGCGCCTCGGTGGCTAGAAACCTGGGCATAAGCCTGAACGCCATTATCAGGAGCGCATCGTGGCATGATGCCCAGACCTTTGCGGTACATTATCATAAAGATGTTGTGGATCAGGGTCAAGTGCAGAGGGCTATCCTAGATACAATCAATAATGTTTGACAAATGTGTTACATTTAATATAAAAAAATATTGTCAAAAATTGTTCATTCACATGCTGTTGCTTCAACCTAGAACATTATGAAATTGAAAAAGATAATAATGAAACAATAATAGATGATAAAAGAGTAATAACGCAGATGATTCGGGAAATTTCCTAACTGGCTACAAAGTCTCTCCGCATGACTTAGCTTCTGGTTTTTGGAAGATGATTTAAGAATACTACAATTAAACTAGACAGTTGATGTGTTACTTAGATTCTTACGAATTTTACGAACACGAAGACAAGGATCAGGGGCCAGCCTGCTCAACCCAAGGGTTTTTGGGGGAAATAAAAAACTCATAGGGGAACTCCCCGGAGTGGGGATAACTACACAAGATATTCGGGGAAGTTGATAGCTTATGGAGGGCAGCGTAATTAATAGGATTAGGTTAGGAAATTTCCTTCATACTATGAAGGCTGGCTACAACATGGTGGGCGCTACCTATTTTTACCCGGTCCCCTGATCCTTGTCTTCGTGTTCGTGAGATTCACAAAAATCCAAGTAACACATCAACGTACAGGTAAGTCTAGTTTACCTGTATGATGATTATGTATACTAATTATATGTATGGATACTTTTTATTTTGTAAATATAGTTTATTCATTGAATAAAGTCTTGTCATGGTCTTTGAGCCATGTGACAATACAGTTAATTAATAATTTTACCTCGGTACTAAGCCTCGGCTACTCGAGGCCGAGGGAGAAGGTAGCAACATCCGGTACGGCAATTAGCATATTCCACTCGTAACGGGAGGACGTTACGAGGTGTACGAGCAGTTTTTGCAAGGAATATACGAGTTAACGAGTGAGTACGCGTTAATAATTTGGTAGAAACGTGTATGAATATTTCATGCACATATTTGTCGCTTTGCTTAGCATTTTTATGACTTTTTTGTCGTTTTAAGGAGTTGTGCGTGTATTTGCCGGTGCGTAGTATGACAACACCGCCATTTACGGCTGTCACGTTCTGGTCAGTTGCTCGACTCAATTATCACTTTTGTTTTAGTGGTTTTTCTTATGAGTTTAAACCCAAGAATACAGTAGAATATGTATTTCTTGTGGAAAACAATATTCTATGAATATTAGAATATTGATGAATATATTAAACAATTTATTTTCTTTAAACCGATTCGTGAGTCGGTACCGGTACGCTACTATGAGTGACAGCGCCATTTTGTTTACTTCTGGTCGGATTTCCGACTCGATATTCACTATTGTTTCGTAGCGTTTTTATGACTTTAAACCCAAGAATACTGGAGGAAACGTGTACAACAATATTCTCTACGAGTATTAGAATATTGGTGAATATTTTGGAGAATTTATTGGCGAAAAACCGATTCGGATGTGTTGTTTACTTCTGGTCGGTTGCTCGACCTGATTATCGCTATTCTTTAGCGGTTATTCTTATGAGTTTAAACCCAACAATACAGGAGAATACGTATTGCTTGTGGAGAACAATATTCTATGAATATTAGAATATTGACGAATATATTAAAGAATTTATTGGAGTTAAACCGATTCGGCAGCCAGTACGTAGGTATGTTGGAATTTTTTTTTAATTTATCATATAGAAATGATACTCATACCATTGAAAAGAGCCAAACAAATGCTTTTAAATGACACAAAGATCATGCATATCGGTCTAGTATTAAGAAAGTTATGATTTTTTTAATATTTAAAATCGCATGTTTTTGGGTCCTGTAATTAAACTGAAACAAAGGCAATGGTTGTGACCTTAAGCCAGCATGCGTGTTGGTGAGCATGTTGGTGTGCGTGGAACACAACCATGTCACTTTCCGATTCAAAATTAACCACTTTCGACGTATAGGATCGGGATAATATTTGGTATAATGTGAGAAAAGACCTTAATAATTTGGGCTACATATTTTTTATTTATCCCCATAGTGATTTTGAACTGATTTTAAACCGAAAATGAGTGCAAGGCAGAGGTAAGCCTGTCACTATAGTGCCAAAGTCATGACACTTTCCATTTCAAAATTAACCACTTTCGAAGTATAGTACCTTGATAATATTTGGTATAATGTGAGAAAAGACATTAATAATCTGGGCCATTTATTTTTTATTTATGGCCAAAGTGATTTTGAACTGATTTGAGCATCCACAAATGAGTGCAAATGTTCAAAATTGTGTCACGAACGAACGAATCAGCAGAAATGCAAAATTCGAAAACTATGACATTCAGAAAGCTTTCCTTTATATGTGGTGATAATGATTCCCCGATCCCCCCACCGGTTAGCCTATGAGAAGCGATTTGGGTAGCGATGTTGAGAACCGTTCGCGCACTCCCGATCACAGCGATCGGGAACAACACCGCGGCCGTGCAGCGCGTCGATGTCAACATACCTACAGTACGGTAGAGTTGACATCGCCGTGTTTGTTTACTTCTGGTCGGTTGCTCGACCTGATTATCGCTATTGTGTTAGCGGTTACTCTGATGAGGTAAACCCAAGAATACAGGAGGATACGTATTTCTTGTGTAGATATGTTATTACATTATTAATCGAATGAATTGAACATCTAGTGTTTTTTTTTAGTTTTATGGAATTATTTTATAATTAATATTGTGATGTAGATGTTGGTGGTTGCCACATCACAGGTAAGATTTTTGGTTCAACAAGCCGCCCGTTGCCGAACGGAGAGCGATGTTAGCTGGAGCCTCATCACGTTTGGATTTTTCCTCGGTTTCTTTTATGGATTCACGTTGGAAATTAATCCTGGGTTTCTTTTATGGATTCCCCACCTTTTTTAGGGCGTACTTCCGAGTTTCGTAGCATTTTCTCCAACTTGCTGCCGCAGTAGCCGCAGGAGGGAGAAGCGTATGGAACAGAGAATGTGGGAGGGTACCGATATACTGGTCCCTACCCCTCGTTTGGTTTCGGCTTCCATACCGTTACCCTACGACATGACACATTAGCTTACTAGCCTGTGTTGGAACGGTGTAAATACGTTCTCCAACACCAGTAGTTGCCGCCCGTGGTGTTGCCGCCCGTGGCCGAACGGAGAGCGATGTTGGCGGAAGCCACATCACGTTTAAACCGCCGTTGTACAACGGAGAGCGATGATGGCATTACAGTTATGCCGCCATTGGCTAATGGAGAGCCATGTTGGGGAGCCTTATCAATATTTTACCCGCCTGTGGCCGAGCGGTAAGCGATGATGGCTGTAGCCACATCTCGTTGTGTCGCTCGTTCCAGAACGGAGAGCGATGTTGGCTGAAGCCACATGACGCTTATGCCTCCCGTTGCCTAGAGCGATGAGGGTTGTGACCCCATCAGGTTATGTCACCTGTTATCAAACGGAAAGTGATGTTGGCTGAAGCTACATCCCGTTTGGGCTGTCTGTTACCAAACGGAGAGTGATGTTGGCTGAAGCCACATCCCATTTTGGCCGCCTGCTCCCAAACGGAGAGCGGTGTTGGCTGAAGCCACATCCTGTTTAGGCTGTCCCTTGCTATTTGGAGGGTGATGTTGGCTGATGCCTCATCACGGTAGAACGCCTATGATCGAGCGGAGAGTGATGATGTTTGTGAATACATCATGTTTGTAGCCCGTTGAAAACGGGGAGTGGTGTGGGTTGAAGTTACATCCCGTTTAGGCCGCCCATTACCAAACGGAGGGCGATGTTGGCTGAAGCCACATCTCGGTTAGGCTGTTTGTTACCAAACGGTGAATGATGTTGGCTGAAGCTACATCACGTTTAGGCTGTCCGTTATCAAACGGAGGTTGAGGTTGTCTGAAGCCACATAATTTTTTAAGAGCCATTTCCCTTTTAGGCTGTCCGTTACCAAACGGAGGGTGATGTTGGCTGAAGCCACATCATGTTTAAGGCGAGCGGAGAGCGATGTTGCCTGAAGCCACATCACATTTTGACGCTCGTTGACAAACGGAGAGCATTGTTGGCTGAAGCCACATTACGTTTAACCCGCCTGTGGCCGAGCGGTGACAGATGTTGACTGAAGCCACATCATGTCCGTCCTGATATGAGCTTAAATGTTCTAGGATGTAAATAAAAACAATTAGTTGGTTTGCCACACTCGAACTTTCAGTTGATGGTTACAGGGTGTCTGGCAGGGTGTAGGCTACAAATTAGCTGTATTGTTACTTTTGGTAACCGGTCATAAGGCCCAAGCAGGTGTTGCCCCTTTTTCCTTACTGGCCTAGACATTGATGACAAGGAGGCCACGTTTGATTTGGACAACTTATTAAAATCAAACAGTACAGCAGATCCCCTCTCCTCGATTCATTTAAATAGTTTTCCACATGACAGGAAAATGTGGGTAGTGTCAGCCATTAGGGCTTATATATCCAAGACAAAAGGAATACGTAATTCCAGACAGTTTGTGGTAAGTTTCATAAAGCCGCATAAGGCTATCTCCAGAGACACGCTCGCCAGATGGACGATTAATGTGCTCAAGGCAGCTGGCGTCGATACTCAACGCTATGCTTCGCACTCTACGCGAGGGGCTATGGCCTCGAAGGCAAGACATTTGGGGATCTCAGTAAAGAGGATCCTATCACACGCCGGCTGGAAGATGGCGAAGTCGTTTGCAAAAGTTTACAACAAACGACTAGAGAAGACAAGCGGGGTTGCCACCCGACTACTCACCAACTAAGAAGGTCACGTGAGTGTGAACAGTTTAAGTTATGTTTTCTAACCGATACATTATTATGTTGTTAGATGGTTGAGGATAAAAATGAGGCTACGTAAATCTCTCCCTCGGCCTTGAGTAGCCGAGGCTTAGTACCGAGGTCAAATAGTATAGTTAGACGAATCTTACCTTGGTACAGATGATGGATAACTCTTGTTTTCCTGAGGTACAAGCCTCGGGTAGTCGTGGACTAGGGCCCGCCCACCACACCCTGCCACGACTATTACGTTTTGCTTGTGCCAAAAAGAAAACATGAGGAATTCCAATCATTAAGCTCATTTTTATCCTGAATAATTAGGTGAAGATTGCCGTACCGGATGTTGCTACCTTCTCCCTAGTCCACGACTACCCGAGGCTTGTACCTCGGGAAAACAAGAGTTATCCATCATCTGTACCAAGGTAAGATTTGTCTAACTATACTATATATGTATATGTAATCTGATATTGCTATCACCAGCTTGACGTCCAATAGCCAACGATAAAAGTCAATGTGCTTTGGAGGCGTCGTTAAATAAAACAAGCTTTTTTTTTGTTATCACCAGCTAATCCAAGTCAGCTGAAATGACAGTATTATTCAATTTAAGACTTACATACGTTATAGTTAGAAAAGTTAAATATGAGATAGTATTTAGATATACAGTATGTCACTTATATTTCTTTTCCCGCATTATCAGGGCGTAGAGAAGACAGCTAAATCCAATTTTGGCGGAGGAAACACCCGATGGGAAGAGAAAAGTTTGGGAGGCTGGCAATTTAGGTAATGTGGGGTTCTCTTCATGTAAAATAAACAGCGCCCATGCACACTCCGGTTCCCTTCCAGACTTGTTTGCAGTGAACCCCGTACACAACCCGTTCCAATTATGGCTCCGCTGTGATTCAATATTGCGTTTGACTAGACGATGCATACACATAATTGAAGCATAAATTCTATACACAAAATCCTGAATGTGCCAAAACTTTGCATTGTTGTTGACAACTTATTCTTTGCATAATTTCACGACGACTTATTTAATTACGTAGTAATCCAGTAATGGGGCAGGTGAGAGTAGTTTGACACTGTCACCCTAAAAGAATTAAAGTTACATAATCGTTGGTGTTATCTTCGCTGTAAAGTTTTATAATCATTACCAGATATGTCAGTGTTTCTTTTTCAATGAATTCCTCTTTGTTAAGTTCCCAATCAAATATAATTTCATCAGTATTGTGATCATTCATATTATATACATCATGCTAAGTAAACACATGGCACTGAACAGTCAATTCGTATGATGGATGTAACCTTCCTTAATTTTCTTTCTTTCGTCTAATAGTAATACCATAGCACTATGCTTCCTTGAAATAAAGAACTGTTGAGAACAGGTTTCACAAATGAAACCTCGCGAGGTTTCTTCGGAATCTTTCTTATATATGTAAACAAAATCAAATCTATTGGCATGTACTATGTAGCTTAATGTGCCTATGTCACTCAACATCCAAATACCATTCGTATATGTAATTTGATATATTTTGACATTGTGTTTCCATGGGGTTTTATTTGTGCATTCAGGAAAGATAAGGTTACCAAATTATTGGGAACCTGACGGTGTATATGTTGGACCTTGAACTGTGGTGCCCAGCTGGTTGCCCTCCTACCCGCCTCTCTCCTCCTTACCCCCACCCACACCCATTCGTGGCTTTACTGAAGGTAATCTGTTATATTTACTAATAGTTCATCAAAAGGGTGATAATTATACATAACGGTACTTGAAATAACATCTTAATTAAAAAATAATTTCATAATTCCATATTGGCTGTTATATTCACTGTTCGACTCTTCTTATTTCAGTGAAACAAGGCTAATTGAAATCACAGAAAAGCTTTGTTCTGATAATGATGTAAGTGAAATCAATTTCCTTCTTTAAATGTTATGTTGCTCAATGCGACTGAGGGTGCCCGACAACTATTCGTGGTCAGATTTTGAATCTGGTCTAGACATAACTGCATAGTAACAGCCAAAGCCTGATTGGCATCCTACCTAGATGCAGTCACTACTTACTATCAGGTCGCTCGAGCAATAACATTTATTAATGAAAATACAAGAGGAATACACTATAATCCTTAAATAAATATGATTACTTCCAGTCCGATAACATGCATATTCGACTGTCTGAACTGATATTACCGTTTAATATTTGTCTATAGCAAGTCATTTATTAAAAATACATGGGAATTTAAGTTGCTGATGGCTATGGTCTGGAGGATAAGCTCATTTGTGTAACGTCTTATAACCCTAAAAATAATATAGGATGTCCTTCATACCTCAGTATTGCATATCGACCACCACTTCATCTTTGATGGATGAAAGATCCCGGTGCCTTTGGCAGTTTACGCGAATTTTCCCGTAATCTAATCGGTAAGGCCGTTATACCATAATATATTTTGCACTTCTAGAGAATTGCAGACAATTTCTCCACCGATGAACATTCCAGAGTCCCTTGTGCCTCAAGCCCCCTTTTTAGGAAATAACTACCTACAGTTACACTTACAGAAGGCCAGCTATCTAAAAGGTTGAGCATTAACAAAGCATCTCAGTATCTGCTAAAGGTCTATGTCTCGGTTGACAGGTGTCATAAACTGTTCTATGGCACAAGTAATTAATTGGTTCTTTCGTATCCTGTTAGTATCGGTTCATGATAGTTAAATAAAGTATATGCGATTGCATTTTTCTTCCAGCTAAGATTTTGGTTATTCAAAAGCTATAGCTTTCAGCTTCAGCATATGCAGGAAATGGAATACAGTAAAACCTCTCTAAATCTACCGACCATTGAACCGACTTTAAGTGGTCCATTTAGGGAGGTGGTCGGCTTAGAGAGTTAGAATATCCTTACAATGGTATTTTTGGGACCTAAATAAAGCGGTCGATATAGGGGGGTGGTCGATCTGTGGAGTGGTCGGTATAAAGGTTTTACTGTACTTGCCTTAGGGTGGAATACAGAGGATTCACCCAATGTTTTCAGACATATTCAGACTTTGCCGGCGTAATTAGTATAAAGTCTACTGTATTCTTTCCATGTATAAAGGAGTATTCCTTCTTATGAAGCTTGATCTAGCCTCTATTTATTAATTTATTAAGAAAAGTAATGCCCACATTAGGACGGTCCTCAGCAGTATCTAATATTTGTGCGTTTCATTTAATCTGCAGTGCCATAATTTTATGGAACAGTATGAAGAAGACATTGAGCACTGGTGGTTTAAGCGGTACGCAAAGGGACAGGACCAAGACTTCTATGAGTATATTTGTGTTGCGCTAACCAATGGTAAGCTAAGTACCTTTTTTTTGGTTGTATGATATATAATGTTGATTTACTGTTATAAGATGGTAAAAGAAAACTACTCGGAGGTAACTAAATCTTCACTTGCTCTTAGCAGAAAATAGTGCATATTGACATTCCGAATGTTGAATATTTCTCACATACAGTCTGTCGGATTTTGTAGGTCATAGTTGCTCATACCCTATTATGATTGATTTTGTAGGTCATAGTTGCTCATACCCTATTATAATAATCTATTAATATATATGCATACTCACACTGGTGTGAGAATGCATATCTAATGTAGATAGTGGCGCAACTATTAATTATTTGTTATTTCACAGTCAGGCTTTTTATACCCGCCATTACTATTGCACTCCTGTGAAATGTCTTTACCTTGGGTTAGATAATGTTGCAGTTGAGCACCCTAGTTAGTCAGGGAATATACAGAAAGGAGTGAATCATTAACCTTGTCCCAGGGTTCACACTCATGGAATTATTTCTGTTCCAAATAAAAGTAATGATTTAAATAATAATAATAATAATAATAATAATACAAGGCGAGGTAGTGACAAGTATCAATAATAGTTACTTCATTGGTTTGACTCGACCAGGGTTCGAAACGTGGGTTTCGAATACCACGACCTACCAAGAATTTACCAGCATTATTTGGCCTTAAATAGAACATTTTTGTATGGAAGGTTTTGTGTTCTTATTCGAACCAATTAGGCAACCTTAATCCAAGATATTCTGGAACAACCTACTCATGGAAATTATTATCAATGTAAATGCATCCAAAAATTTGAAGATTTATTTAAGATAACGAAATGGTAAAGTTTTAAAAAGATATCCGTTTGCTAAATGTACCAACATTTAGTGATTGTTTTCACGTCTTTTTCCATGTAGCTTGCTGTCCAAAGAACACATTCGGCCCTGACTGCAGGGCCTGTCCGGGAGGCACTACTAATCCGTGCAGCGGTAAAGGCAATTGTAATGTAGGTGCCACCTCATTTTACCGTGTCCTCAGTAGGTTTCATGCAAGCATGAAAGATCGCTATTTCGACGAATGCTGTCATTTATTGGTAATCTCCAATTTGTGTTGTTTCTAAGATATCTAGGACATAAAACCTGAAAAACAAACCTAATTCTGTGTATAATTTTTTTCTATTTGCTACCTAATATCAACACCAAATTCCAGAATGACTTGAAACATTAACTGTCTGAAGCTTAGAAGCTATCATGATGGCCAGTGTTGGAGTGATGGCTGACATTGGTTTAACGATCAGTTAACAGGGCCTCCTGTGTACTGAGTTGGTGTGGAATTCTGTAAAAACAAGGAAATTCTGTCATGTTTAGCATTGTTAGCGAATCGTGTGTGTGGGGGGACTAGAATTTGGCTTTCGTCCAGTATTCCTAGCACTGTCTTAGCTCCGTTCCACTGACTATCCTTAGATAGCATTCCACTGACTATCCTTAGATAGCATTCCACTGACTATCCTTAGATAGCATTCCACTGCCGTCGTTACCATATCGTTCTCCACCTAGCAATCAATTTCCGCTTTTTTTTCTCTGAGATTATTTCATCCCTTAGTATGGTTATGACTATACATGCCTTACATTATATGCCCAACACCATCAACACGCTGCTGCAATTTTTAGCACCATCAGCTTTCAAATAATATATAGCAAGGCATGAAAACCAAAAGAAATAACCAGTTTTTAGACAAATCTACTTAAAACTTAAATACCGATATATTGGAGTACATTTATTACCAACAATTCTGGTATCATTCGAAAGCTGGTTCAACTGGTTGTCAATGGTATGCTAAACTAAGATTAATGCTCGAAAGGCCAGCAGCTCCTTTGAGTAACAACAGCTACCATTGGTCAATTGACAACTGTGTTCAAAATAGCTAGTCTAGGACTACTAATACATGTTATGTCTGCCATGCAAATGTAAAATCAAATTTGGCTCATTATTGCATTGTGAAAATTCAAGTCAATGACAGAGCATTATTTACTCAAATTTTGAATCATATTATGCAATAATTCTTACAATAGTCATTTTACTGTTAAGCTTATGCACCCATCAATTTAGGTTTTTTCTGAAGTTTTGGAATATCATCCCATCAAGGAAAATACATTGATCATTGTTATAAAAAAAAAATAAAAAATTTATTACAACTACTTTATATATGGAGCACATTCAGGTTTTTCAACCACAAATAATACAGCTCTTCATAAATGGAATTATTAATTGTTTTTTTATTGCATAAAAGGGGATACTAAGCCAATTTAATAGAACCTGTTATTGCTGAAGCCTATTGTGTTAGAATTTATTTTGTGCTTGTGAAAATTACTTTTGCATGTTTTCACATCAAATATCACCATTTAAAATAATAGTTACTTTAAACTAACTCAGAAAATGGGGACCTTTCATGAGCCATTTCTCTCGATATACACTTGGTGGCAGCACCCTTCCCGGTCCAAGTCGGCCATCATGGTTGGATAGAAGGGTGTATGTGTGTGTGTGTGGTGGGGGTGTAGGTGTGTGGTGGGGTTTAGGTGTGTGGTGGGAGTGTAGGTGTGTGGTGAGTGTTTAGGTGTGTGGTGGGGTTGTATGTGTGTGGTGGGGGTTTAGGATGTGGTAGGTGTGTGGGGTGGGGGTGTAGTGTGTGTGTGGTTGAAGTGTATGTGTGTGTGGTGAGGGTTTAGGTGTGTGGTGGGGTGTAAATGTGTGGCGGGGGTGTAAGTGTGTGGTGGGGGTGTAAGGGGTACTGGGGGTATATGTGTGTGTTGTGGGGTGTAGGTGGTATAGGTGTGGGTGGTGGGGGTGTAGGTGTGTGGTGGGGGTTTACGGATGTTAAAGATTGTGAGGTGCCGCTGTGCAAGACACCCCTACACCTCCAGCACACACACCATCAACCCCCACCACACACACCTACACCCCCACCACATCCCTAATCCCTCACCACACCCATACACCCCACCACACCCATACACCCCACCACACCATACCCACTCACCACACACCTGATTGATTGATTGATTGGTGGTTGCTTTACGCCGTATCGGCAGCATAGGCCATATTCACGGCGAGAAATGTTTGTTTTTTGTTCAAACCATCGCTTTTACATGTAAAAGCAGACAATCAATTATGTGCCAATAGACACTCATTAAATTAGAAAGCTCACAATCATATATTTGTGGTCAAGGGAAACAAATTCCCATAGAAAAAGAAAAGTTTTATTAATAATTGATAGAATCTATTTAGTAAACTATATGAGGTGGTACAGTCCAGCTGCCCTCAAATAGGTTTTCCTGTTTTACCTTAGTAAAAAGGTCATGCATACTGTCTGCAGTGTAGAACTGTTGGCGCAGGGCCAAAAAATCAACGCAACTTAGTAAAATGTGTTTGAGTGTCAGCGGGGACTGACACCCAATACATTCAGGGGGAGGTTCCCCCTCGAGCAGAAAAGCATGTGTAAGCCACGGGTGGCCAATACGGCAGCGGCTAAGGACCACTTGGTCCCGCCGACCTCCCGCATGAGTCTGTGGTGGCTTTCCCACAGATGGTTCAATTTCTTTAAGTTTATTAATGTTTTCATCCCACTCATGTTGCCATTTGGATTTTATGTGGGTGGCTATGAGTGGTTTCAGATCAGAGTCAGGGATCAGACACGGTTCAAGATCACAGTTCAGGGCCTTCTTCGCAGCCCGATCAGCTCGTTCGTTTCCTTGTAAGCCGGCATGGCCAGCCACCCAGCAGAGGTGGATGTCATACCCATCCGTTGTCAGTTGGTTCATTTTATAAATGACCGTTGCTAGAATAGGGTAATTCATTTTCAGTCCAGCAACAGCCAGGAGGCAAGACAATGAATCACTGTATATAACATAGTTAGTGTGGTTGGATACCTCGATACACTCCAACGCGAGAAGGAGTGCTCGGGCTTCTGCAGTGAAAATCGAGCTCTGATCAGGCAAACGTACACCAAATTTTTCCGGTCGGCAGACTGCCGCAGCAGCTACCCGGCTTTGGTCTTTCGAACCATCAGTGTATATGGAGAGGTGGTCTGCAAACTGGCCTTGAATCTCTGCATGCAGTCCTTGGTACTCGAGTGGATGTGTCCCAGACTTCCTCAGTTCCGTGAGTCGGAGGATAACCGATGGCTTTCTCAACGACCACGGGGGATGTTCTGGGACTTTGGCATCCTCCAACACGTCCAAATCCACCCCCAAGTCCTCCAAATGAGGTTTCATTCGGAGCCTCAGTGGCTGGATGTAATTCGGCCTGGCTTCATACCTGGATTCGTCACGTTGCTCGAATAGACAATTATGCGCAGGATTCAATGCATTAGTTTTTATCTTGACGACATATTGCATGGCCAGTTTGATTCTCCTGTTGTTAAGTGAAGGTTCATTGCCTTCGACGTCAAGGCTCTGAACCGGTGAGGTGCGGAAGGCCGCAAGGGCCAGGCGCAGTCCCTGGTGGTGGATATATGATTTCCTTGCGGAACCGTATATTATGCTGCCGTAATCCGTTCGTGACCGAACCAAGGTTCTGTACACGGAGAGCAGAACATCTCTGTCCGCTCCCCACTCTGAGCTGGACAGCACCCTCAGAATATCTAGTGCTTTCAGGCATCTTGTTTTCAGGTACTTTATATGTGGCACAAAAGACAGTTTTGCGTCGAGAATGAGGCCCAGAAATTTGGTTTTCTCAATGACTTTAATGGGCTCCCCATCGAGGGTCAGCTCCGGTTCTGCATGCATTCTACGTAGCAGGCAGAAGTGCAGACTGTTTTGGTCTTTGAAAATTTGAAACCGTTTAGAACTGACCATCGATGGATCCCATTTATGCTTGGTTGTAGATGTCTCTCTATGACATTCATGTTAGCACCGCTGTAATATAAAACAAAGTCGTCCACGAAAAGACTACAGCAGACCCCCCGCTTTACAGCAGCAGCAATACCATTGACTTTGACCCCGAAAAAGGTCACGGCCTGTATGCTGCCTTGAGGTACTCCTAGTTCCTGTGAGTGTAGGTTGGAATATGTAGTCTTGACACGGACGAGGAAACGCCTGAAGGCTAGAAAGTTCCTGATGAAAATTGGCAGGTGGCCACGAAGGCCAATCGCATGAAGATCCTCCATGATGCCATGCTGCCACGTTGTGTCATAGGCTTTTTCGAGGTTGAAAAAGACAGCCACAACATGCTCCTTCTTAAGGAAAGCATCTCTTATGAAGGTCTCCATGCGCACCAAATGGTCGAGGGTGCTGCGGCCCCGTCTGAAGCCACATTGAAGGTTGGACAGGTGGTGTCCTGACTCCAGTAGCCAGACGAGGCGGTTGTTTACCATGCGCTCCATGGTTTTACAGATGCAGCTTGTGAGGGCTATGGGACGATAGTTGTTGGCTTCACTCTGGTCTTTACCAGGTTTGGGAATCGGTATTACTGTCACCTCCCGCCAAGAGGCGGGGACGACACCCGACTCCCAGATGTTGTTGAAGAGTTGAAGCAACAGTCTTAGTGCGTGTTCACGGAGATGTTTCAAAAATTGATAATGAATTCCATCAGGTCCAACTGCTGTGTCATGCGAGCTTTCCAAAGAACACCTCAACTCACCCATACTGAATGGGGAGTTGTAGTGCTCCATCGGAGGAAAAGTAAGAGCTTTCGCTCTTGGCGTTCCTTGACGGCCCAAAAGCCTGGGAGGCAGTTTGCCAAAGACGAGTTTCCAGCAACGGTGCGAGCCAATTCTTCACTTATTTTGTCGAATGATGTGAGAATGGTGCCGTTGTGTTTCAAGTGCTGGAAACTCACCACACACCTACTACAAGCTTAGCTACACCTCCACAACACACCCACCACACAAACATATGCCGCCAGCACCCACCCACGATACACACCTACACCCCGACGACAACCACCAGACCATACCCACTCACCATACACCTAAATTCACACAAACACCCACCACACACACCGAAATCCTCACTACACCCTTACACCTCCACCACACAAACATACGCCCCCACCATTCAGACCTACACCCCACCATACACACACACCAAAGCATACAGAGACCGGCATGGTGCGCCATCTGACGAGAGAGTCATGCAAACTGAAAGGTCCCCATAGAAAGGGGGGGGGGGGGATCAAACCCTTCCGACTATACAACTTTAACACTAAGATCAAAATGGATATACACTTTGCAATTTTTGACTGCCACCACCTACATAGATATGGACTGTTTAAGTGTGCACCGTTATGTGCAGTCGGCTCCCATCACAAACAAACTAATTACAAATAGTAGACTTGGAATGGCCTGATGTAAACCCCAGTTTTAAGTATAGCAACGACAACTGGCACAATACATGTGATCCGCCTGTATGCGCGGCGATTTCTAGTTAACTGTGTGTGTAGTTAAGGAGGGTAACTCCGAGTCAGACCAGTGTCCTCTCTGAAATAATAGTTAGCAAAATGTGACATAAGAATAACACTTAACAGACTACTGAGCATTGAAGTTGGGCTCTGCAGCGTTGCACAATGGGACACAGCACTCAGACCCTAGCAGACCTCGCCTTTGCGGACTGAAAGCTGATTGTATTTGCGGCTTGCTTCCAGGGTGAAGGTACACGGGAGGGCACTGGGAAGTGCGAGTGTAACGGGGGCTATGAAGGTGATTTGTGCGGCGAATGTTCCGAAGGATATTACGGCGAAAGTGTGAGCGATTCTCCTGCTGACTGTAAACGTAAGTAGCATTAATATTATGCCAGTATCGTGTTATCTGGGACAAATGCAGGGACAAATAGTTTTGCGCCCGTCTTGACATGTTCTTGCCGGTGTGAGACCTCTATTTTCTCCCCGAGAGAGTGCCGCTGGTAACTTGCAAAAGCCAGCAGCACTTCAACATTTTTGCAGGCAGCTTTCATGAAATGTATCACCTGAAGCTGAGAGAGAGCTAAATGGAGAGCGGCAGTCAAGTAATGAAAGCAGTCTTTGTCGCATCGCGACCGAGAGCATCATGATGATGATGATGATGATGATGATGATGATGATGATGATGATGATCGTGTTATCATGGGTCCTGAGTAATAAGTATTGATACATAGAAAGTGTCCGTCTAATTGTCTAAGCATGGTCACACTGTGTGTTATAGAATTAGTGATGGAACCCGTTATCACGTAATATGCATTCATAATTATACCTTTCAAGTTCCTCCTGAGATCTATTACAACCACATTATAAACTCATGGTTCCACAGTTATTACACATGGTAGGTACCTTGGTGTAAAAGCCCAAAGCTAATACTGATAGTGCTGGCGGCGTTCTGACACCTGGCCTCCCCTTGCAGCTTGCCACGAGGCGTGTGACGGCGGGTGTGACAAGGCGAGCCCGGGCGGTTGCCACGAGTGTAAGCGCGGCTGGACGCAGGGCGACGACCACGTCTGTGCAGGTGTGTAGCGACCGCCAATACCGAATGGAAACCAACAACCATCACTATTCGTTTATTATGACATTGTTTACAACGCATCACCTCATAATGCCAGTTGAGCAGGTCAGGCAGCAGTTGAGTTAGCTTAGTTGACTGCACTGCCACACTCATTATTCCGCACCGTCTGCTTTTGTTCATACTTGTTTGTTTCTGCAAATAATAAATTAATTTCAGTGACATTATGATTATGACGGTGGTGGTTGTGATGGTGGTGGTGGTGGTGGTGGTGGTGGTGGGGGGGGTGGGGGGTGGGGGGGGGGGCGCTTCTTCGAATATTGTCCACTCTGAAGCTGTCTAAAAAACAATAACGGATACTAATCGCAGAAGTACTGTATTTTATCTGTCAATACAAAGAGCAAATATATGGCGGACATAGTGCCATCAATGCTAGCACTGTCCGTGCCTGCTGCACAGAGTCCACAGCTCAAACTGGTCCCCACGCCAGGTCTGGGCCGTGCGCACCGCCCGGACCGGCATAGCACGGGACGGTGTGTCTCCACAAACAAAGGGTGTGCATCAACTCCACCTCATTGTGAATTGTTCACGTACCCAATAATAATTGGTGCTTAGTCCGCAAGTATAGTTCTGTAATTCCACATACATATTCCTTCAGCCAGTTCGCTGGGTTGCACTGTACGACATATTTATCAGGTAATGTAACAAATATACAGCACCATTTTGACTTGTACCAGACGTAAATGAGTGCGAGGAGGATCCGGACGACACCCTCTGTGACGCAAATAAATTTTGCAGGAACACACAAGGAGCACATGAATGTGAAGGTAACCGCAGGTCTTTTGCTTTATATACAAAGTTATCTCGACGTTTGTTGTAGTGAAGCAATTAAAACAAATATATTACCTCCTTTATTTTAAGTTTAAATAATTACCAACAATGGCTGGAAGACCAGTGCCTCGGCGCTGAAAAATTACTTTGTTCAGAGAAATAAATATATTTACCACACAAAAAACGTACCACGTCTGGAAAGTGCATCTGCTCACAATTGATTCCGTCACATGCCTTGCAACTGAGCTGTTATCAGATTTCCTCTAAAATGGGGTCACTCTGATACCCACAGAACACACATTTGAGCACACTGGTTAGCATGGATAATGAAAAGTATATAGCCCGGTGCCTTATTTCTCTGCGTTCTTTGTATACTAGTAGTCATTGTGTTGTTGTAGTGTATGATGTAACGGCGGTGCGAGCCGTCCCTTTGTTAACCACAGTTAGGTGATTGTACATGTTGGTGTGGTTCTAGACTGTGATCCTGCGTGTGAGGGGTGCACAGGATTCGGTGCCTCTAAGTGCAAAGAGTGCAAGGCCGGCTACTACAAGGAAGAAGATGAATGCCAAGGTAAGCATTATGTTATATGTTATTATACCAGCAGTATATTATTATCATTCAGATTTGCAGTTTTCACATACTTTTAGATATTTGTCCATTGAAATTCGCATCAATAATGAATTCTTTCATTTGAACTATGAATTCAAAGGCTGCTATTTCCGTTTGTTTTATGCTTTGTTGGCTATTGTACCACACAGTAAAACTGCGTTTGCGAAGTGTCTCTATTAACAATAGAGTCTTGTTAGTGTTCCGAGCAAGCTGGGTACCTTTCCAAGAAAGGTGGGTAGGCCGGTCAGCTGCCAGCCTCTCTTACTTGAAGGGCTGTATGGTGACTGCCGCACTAGAAGGCGGTGCCTGTGTGCTAACTGTGTCTGTCCGCCCAGAGTGTGACGCGGCCTGCAGGTCGGGGTGCTCGGTGGCCGGCCCCGCGGCGTGTGACGAGTGCGCGGACGGCTACACCCTCACTCAGCAAGACGTATGTCAGGGTGAGTGCCTTCATCTATGCATTCACTTTGCACTCGCCCATCACGAGCGGCACACACTCCGTGAATGTAAAAAGGGGTTGGGCTGCACTTAAATACAAAAAGCTATTGTACGAGCTGGGGAAGACTACTGACAGCTTGCTTTGCTTGTATAAGGTGTGTTCTGTTCCTGCTTTACCCTGCCGTGATCGTGACTTCAGTTCGCTTCCTACTGAGCTCAGAGATGCACTATAGTTGCTGATAACCTTAGGATAGCTAAGAAAAAACAAGGTTTTTTTTGTGTTTTGTAAAACCAACATTTACATATCACCGTTTAACGGCGGGATTGCAACTACTGTGTGTATATAACAATTGGAACAATTTAACAACAGCATCTTTGTAGTGGAGCATTAAGTTTTCTTTTCTGGCTCATGCTCCTTGGCTTGTAGTAGTTCTTTTTCATGCTTAGCAAACGATAAGAGTAAGCAGGAGGAATCTAAAATAACAAGATTACGGGGAAATGGTTCTACAACGTCTAGACACTGGGTTTATGGAGAGATAAAAAAACACCCTCTAATTTAAGTCAGCCTGATGTTTTAAATTCAGTATGCTATATTTTATCTTTTAAATTAATTAAATGATTCTTTTATTAGAATCTACTGAATTTACAGGCAAACCCACTACTAGATATAGATTATGATATCGGTATTTTTGTGGTGCTACTGGTTAAAGTGTGATATATTTAGTTCTGATTGTGCTAAATGTGGTGATTAAATTCCGCTACAGATGTGGACGAATGTAGTGACAACCCACCGTGTGAAGACCAGCAAGCTTGTTACAACTCACCAGGGTCCTACAAATGTGCAGGTTAGTTTACTAGAACAACCGCCAAATATTCGCTAAAGGATTCTTTTTCGCTGTTTCTTTTAACCTAAGCAATGAAGCGCTTTTTGTAGCATATTTATGCTTGAATTGTAAAATTAAATAAAGGCTATTAAGTTTATCCGTGACCAACGGGTTTCTCTTAAATCTATTTTATTTTGCTAACACAAAATATGTACCGTATTCGAAGTATTGCTGAGCAAAATCTAATGCACCATTCTGTAAGAGGTACTAATTATAAATGTTAAATGAGTTGAATATATTTAAATAATTGACAATGGTTGCAATAGTGTAATTGACTTATGTTTGGCTGTGCAGCTTGTCATAACGCGTGTAATGGGTGTACTGGTGAATCCAAGTCCGACTGTAAGCAGTGTGCACCTGGCTATGAGATGGAAAAAGGCAGCTCGGCGTGTGAAGGTGAGTACTGTGTATTAGGGAGGGGAGGGCATATGTGCACAGTGGAGGTGGTCATTTGTGGACGCTACTAATGTTCTTATCTATTATCTACGCTACTAATGTTCTTATCTATTAGTTAAAATTTATAATCATTGTTATTATGTATGCATATCTTCTAATTAAAACGTATTATTTCGAAAAATATTAAATAAAATTCTTATTTCGAAAAGGATGTGTTCTTATATTATTTCAAATGAAATAAAATTAAGAGGTAGTGATGGCCCCAGACTGATAATAAACAGAGCCAAAAACACATCATATGAGAGGAGTACCGAGTACATGAAGGCATGGGAATGGAATACACTGGGAGTAGAAGAAAGAAGTACAGGGACCATAGAAACATATAAAACATTAATCAAAGGAGAGCTAAATGCACTGCTAGACTAATGACAACAACACATAAAATGAATTAAAAAAGAAAAATAAAGATAGGTAAATAGAAAATACACTGATAATTCAAGCAAAGTTTTAGAGGGTATAGATGCTAGGTATGATACATACAAAAGTTGAACCTTAAACTTAAAATCAAAACCTAATGACCACTAACACATCAAGGTGAAGACATTCAGAGAAATTAACTATTGGTAACCAAACAATTATCCAATTGTAGAACGAACAAACTCAGAATTTTGGGGGGATGTGGGAGAATGCTTACAAACAGAGAAAGAATTCATGCAGTAGTTAGCTACACAACTGAAGGTGATAAAAAGAAGGGGAGTCACAAGACTATTACTGTCTAGTGGTGAAAACAAGTCATTAGACTTAACCGTTACGGCCAGCATAAATACACCCATCACAAAACAAAACAAAAAAAACAAACAACAAAACCAGAAAAAAAGATTGAACAGTTAATAGGCTCATTACATAAAAGCCCCTGTGCTCCAATAGTCTAGCAACTAGAGCCTGAACTAAAATAGATTAGTCAAATAAATCTTACTTTTGGTATAGTTGATGGACAACTTGTGTTTTATTGGGGGCTATAACCTAGCTTATGCAGAGGGCAGGGCCTTCCCACGTTTCCCAAATAAAGTATCCAGATCATTTTTAATCATTTAAAATAAAATATCAAAAGTTAATCAAAGAATTAATTTTAATAGTTATGAGTATTTTAAGACAGGTAATGTGATATAGATAGCTTCATTTTCATGTCCTCTGCATAACCTCCGATATAGCTTTCATTAAAACAGAAGTTATCGTCAACTATACCAAATGTAATTTCGTCTATATATATATATATATATATATATATATATATGTATATATATATATATATGTATATGTATATATATATATATATGTATATATATATATATATATATATATCTATCATGTAATTGACTTTTCTTAGCATATCTAATATAATGATGTATGTTTATTTGTGGAATAACCATTCAGCGTGTTAACTGGAAGTGTGTGTGAGCCCCGACGTGTGCCTGTATGTTAGTGCCGTTTCCCCCGTTCACAGATCTGGATGAGTGTATGAAGGACGGGAAGATGTGTCAGGGAAGTAATGAGCGATGTGTGAACACGGTGGGAAGCTATGACTGCACCTGCCTGAAGGGATTCATTCGGAAGGCTGGCAGGTGTGAACGTAAGCCAAAAGGTAAGTATGCGTTACTGTAACAGGCATTGGAATTACTCGCATCTAGGCCACTTCTAAAAGATTACCCTAAGCACTGTTTTCTGATTTGTAGGGACTTTTATAGATCCCCCCCCCCCCACCTCCTCCCCGGTTCTGTTGCAGGACAGAGTTCCATAAAGGTGTTTATTGGTGTTTCGTTGATAAATCTTTATTGAAATTGATATATTTTGAATTAATTTATTATTTTGCAGGAGGTAATTTGAAATGACTTACAGGTAGTCTGAGCATACGTTATTTGTTGTACCCATACAACGAATTGGTACATTTTATACAAGTTTATCAGGCGTGTATCGTTGCACATGGGGTGGGTGTGTTGCTATGCAGGGGAGATGCTTACTCGACGTGGACTCCGTTAAAAGAAAAATATTGCATTTCCGTTTTCGTCCAGTGGCATTATTATTGATTTGCACAGAATCTTGTTATCGAGAGAGCTTTTTGAGGTATGGCTTGTATTAAAACTATAATCAAGACATGATTTTACATATAATTAGGCATATGTAATAGGCTTTTCATTTTTTTTTTTTTTTTTTAAATATTGCACATGTATTGCTTTTTTTTTTGGACGGATTGAATTAGTTTGTTAATTCCATTGATGCTCTAAGGTGAGTCGGTACCAGTTGACTGAACACAAGGCACTGATGTATCTTACTAACGTGTGCAATGCTGTTAGATATACGGGAATCCATACAAGATTTATATACTGACTAGCCATACTCTCACCATGGTTTTCCAGGTATTGATTGTTCGATGTACCATATTAGGAGACATTGAGTTCTTGCCTAAATGGTTTAGTGACACTTCTCTCCCAACCAGTCTGTGTAACAACCAAGGAAAAATACTCGGAAGCTAAAACTGAACACCTTATAGACTGACAAAAGCTACAGACATAGGATAAAGGAGACCTTTAGACCTGGCTACTACGTACACAGCATCACGACTGTGTGTAATGTGTGACTGATGTAAGTTGAGGGAAGGTGAGTCTCTATCGACGTGAGGCTCCGTGTAGAATGTAAACTGCACACTTGTATGAAGATGTTGACAGTGACGCCTCTTTTACCCTCAGTGATTGCCAGTTACTCAAAGCCAGCGTGTGATATCTGCACCCAGATTGTCAAGGGAGTTGAAAAGGTGGGTTTCTCTGAGTTCCTTCATGTTCTGTTCCGCAGTAGAGCCGGGCATGGTGAAGCTGATGTTCTGGTTAACTTAATGTCCAGTCACTTTATATCGATGTTAATGCTTGCAACTCAAGGGGCGCCAAACTACTGTTAAGAGTATGGTCGTGTTGTGTGTGTGTGTGGGGGGGGGGGGTCGATTTATTATGTACACAAACTGATAGGTGGACTGTTTGTCTTATAACTTTTTTTTCTTGAAGATTTATACTGCCTATCATAGATAAGTCTGAATAGTCTTGTTTTCACCATTATACAGTTTGTCGACCCAAGCGATTTTTAACCTCCCACACCACATAGACATGGTATGATAGCAACTGGCCCTTTTATGCCGCTGTAAGTTATACACAGCCGTGGAAATACAAATTGGTAGAGGTGGGGGCACAGAGAATCGAACCACTGACCTTCAGATTAGGAGTCCGACCTAGAAAAAAGTCAGACACTCTAACTACTCCACTACAGAGAACACATTGAAGAGTGAACTGGGTTTACCTGCTTCACCCTGCACAGGTGGCCATTATTACTAGCTTGGCATTAGAGAATAACTTGCTACGGAGCGATCAAATGTGACAGATTTCTCAGTTGTTTGATTTATATGTAACACACGTAGTGAATAACTTGCTATTGAGCCATCAAATGTGGCAGATTTCTCAGTTATTTATATATATGTAATACACGTAGAGAATAACTCACTACGGAGCCATCAAATGTAGCAGATTTCTCAGTTATTTAATATGTAATACACTTTTTTTCCACTCTGTCATCGTTCCTACCACCGGGGCGACCCATGTTGTCAGGGTTTAGAGAAGACAAACAAGCAGAACTTTGGTGGCGGCAACACGCAGTGGGAGGAAAAGAAGCTGGGTGTCTACGCACGCAGGTGAGTGGTGTTGGCCGCCGGCTCGACATGGGTGGCGCAGTGTGCTGCGGGCCTATCGCTCCCATCCACCCAGAAGTGTGTACCTCCATAAAACCCTGGTTTACACTTTCAGAAACTCTGCAATGGCCTCAGCCCCCTGTCTCCCAACGTACCGAATAATACAGTTAACAGTTTCAGATGTTCAGAAAACCTGTAAGGACCTTAACTAAGAGTCTTTCCCAGTTCTTGTATAGTGATTGGTAGAACCAGCTTGATTCTTTGTAGCTGTAAAACTACTTCCTAAATGCTAGGGGGTGGGGGCTAGAAATAAATGATTGAACAGCAAGACACAAGCAGAATGGACATCTGAAATACGCATAGCAGGTATAGCAAACGACTACACCTACAATATTATTATTTTCACTAATTTCAGTTATACACAACTAAACTCAGTTTTGCGCAACTCTAGTGTGTATACCGGTACAATGTGAAGAAATGTCAACACTGAATGAGTATCACAGAACCGCACAAAGTGGAGGCTGTTTTAACTGCAGTTTATACATTTAGTCATTTTATGTTAATTTGTATTCAAAGGGCAACAAATGGGAGGAAGAGTACATTACCTCCATAAATAATATATATTTGGTTCTAACCATGTTCTATGGGTGTAGTTTGTATACATGTACAAATGAACTGATGTTCAACATCTGAATATATGGTACGGTATGTTTAGTGTTCTTAATGTTATTGACTAAGAGACTTGACAACACCATCAAAATGGCCGCCCAGACTGCAAGTGCTTTATTTATCTGCAGGTACACTACAGATCCTATGCTCATTTATCTGCAGGTACACTACATCTCTCCCTTTGTCAAACACGAACCCCTGACAATTGCTATCACCCTCATGAACATTGTGACATTGGATATACTAGACCCTATGTTATTTGTTGATTTATTATGTTAATTATATCGGTGTCTTTGTTACCATAAACCTGTCTACCACATCGTCTCCTTACATGACCCCAGACGGGATGGCTGAATGAGTTAGAGCGCCCGTCTCCCGTGTTGGTAGATCGTGGGTTCGAACCCTGGTCGAGTCAAACCAATGACTTAAAAATTGATACTTGTTGCTTCCTAGCCTGGCACTTGGCATTATTAGGATAGGGCAAGGACTGGTTGGCTCAGTGTCAGGATAATGTGACTGAGTGGGATATCAGGTCATGGTGCTGGTGGCCTGGTCTTCCAGTGGGACAGCACTATAAAGCCGCCATGAGTGCACACTGTCACAAGTCGGTACCCGTCCTGATATAACCTTAGATGTGGCTAGGACGTAAAACAACAACAAAGAAACAAAACCTTAAGTGACCTCTGAATTTGAGTCCTATTACTTTGTATCATAGTCACTCAAGTAAGAAGGTTGTCTTGTCACCCGCTAAAGCCTATGACAGCTGGAAGTTTCCCCTGTGTGCTTGGATCTTCCACTCATGGTTACATAGTCTTTCTGTGGGCTATTATTGACTATGGGACTGCAGAGCATCCATGCGTTTCCACTTTGTTTTGTATTTCGTCTGTTGGTGCTCTGCTCATTTGTGTTGGCCTGAGTGGAGTCGATGGAGCTGTTATTTGTGGCACTGCATCCATAACCTCTTTCCTTGGGGCCCCTTGTGTATGGATTGTGTCAAACCCTGTTCCGGTGTTGATGTCAGTGTCTCTGATACTCCATTTTTCTTTCTTTGAAGGTGTTACAATCCTTGTGTCCGGAGCTTCACCATCTAGCGTTGTATGCTTTTTCACATGACTGATGTTCCTTTTATACCTTACCCCTCTGATGACTCCACTGTCAACTGTGTGCCACACCTGTTTACTACTCGCATCGGGGATGATCTGAAATTAGCTGTCAGCTTGGTTTCCTTTTCCTGTCTGATAAGCACCATGTCTCCTAGTTGAATCTTATCATTTGAGTATTTTCTGGCCCTGTTGACGTCTTCCATCATCTTCAACTTCCTTTCTTGCTTGTGGTCCCTCATGCTTTCATCCTGTTCAGTAGCTCTCAATGTTGGTAGCTGAGTGTGTGACAAATGTTGTTATGTCATGTGATGCTTCCGCCAATTCGATTTGGTGATACCCCATTTTGAGATCTATTTTTGAAAATACTCTACTCTCATTCATGTCAATCGTGACCTCATCAATGGTAGGGATTGGGTATCTTTCTCTGATCATTGCTTCATTTGCCCTTCTCATGTTGACACAGTTTCTCACATCATCCTTTGATTTTAGTATTACTACCAAAGGTGAAACCCACTCCGTTGGAGTGTCTGATACTAGTTCAATTATATCCAGCTCCTCCAACTCTTGTAATTTTGCCTCAACCCTGTGACGTAGGCAGATGGGATTTTCCATGATCTTTGGACAACTAGATGTACCTCTTGATTAGTGTGGATCTTCACTTTGTAGTTTGTCAATTTACCAAACCCCTTGAATACTTGAAAATACTTCCATATGGGTACTGATTGAATGGACATACTTTATCAATCCCAGTTCCAGGGACAGTTCTTCCGATACGATATTGCAGACTCTTGGCCCTTTTATGACAACCATCTCTGCAACTGCAATTCTATCACGGGACTCTATTTCTGCTGTGAATACTCCTTCTGTTTGCAAGTGGTTAGCTGCTCCAAATGGGAAAAACACTCTATCGGAGTTTTGGTTTTACAAGCCTTTCATGTGTCTCCTCGTCCACAATGCTTACACACGTTCCAGTGTCAATCATCATTCGTCCCTCTAGTCCCTTTATTTTCACGACCACTTTGCTCTTTGGAATCTTGGACCCTTTTACAGACTATATTAGACTCATTTGTGAATATGCTCTCATCATTAGTATTACTGTCACAGTCTTTCACTGTCTCATCTTCAACCAACTTCAATGATGTACATACAACACCCCAGTGTCCAACCTGACCACATTTATTACATTTACTTGTGGTTGCCCAGCACTTTACCCCTGCCTTGTGTGCCTGTCAACCCCATATTGAACACTTTACACTTGAATAGCTTGGCCTTCTTCGTTTTTCGCCAGTCTCCTTCGTCTGTGTCGCTGTTTTTCCTTCCCTTTTTCTTATAGACACTTTGTTCATTGATTCCCCAGCTTCAGCTTGAACTGCTGCTCCCATTATCTTACTCATTGCTACAGTATCCTCCAGGAGTTTCACTTTATCCAGTACTTCATCGAGTCATAGTTCTTTCTTCAGGCATGACAACCGTAAATTTTCATTGGTCATATTGCTTATTACCAGGCATTTGATCATCTTATCAGCTGTCCAATCCAGGAAATCACATTTTTCGATACTCTTTCTCAGCCTTCCTGCAAAGTCTATCATGCTCTCATCTGCACTTGGTTTAAGTGTCATTAATTCACAAAGTGCAAAATCATTAGATTTCTTTGGTAAGAGCCGCGCACTCAACTTCGCTTCCGATTTACGATAATCAGTCCAGTCTACTACTGCGATCTATGCCAGCCGTCCTACATCTGCGAGAGAGTCATGTCAATCTTCTGCGGTCTCTGCATAAATAAGCAGTGCCATCTGGCATATCCGGGAATTATCCTTATCGCTGGGATCAAGTCCATTGTAGTGTAGGTCTCTCTTAAATCTTTCCGAGAGTCAATCTCCCCCCCATGCAACTCAAATGGTTGGACCTTCAATTTAGGACCCTTTGCTGCCATTTGCTAATGTGTTATTCGGCGCACAATCCACTAGCTCAACTTCCTTCCACTTATGGGCCACCTTAAGCTAAGATTCCATGTATGCTGCATGTGAATGCGAACATGGTATGCGTCATAGATACCCATGCCAACCTCCAATAGCCGATGTCTACTTTCTGTGTTGGGGGGTCGCTAAACAAACAAACAAAAAACTAAAAAGATACCCATCCCATTTTGGGGTTTTTTGCTCCAAATTTGTGAAGGAAAGTCAACGTTACTATTTATGGCAAACACAGCAGCATTCGCACCGATCGGTCCATCAATCAATCAATCAATCAATCAATAGGATACAGCTATAATAGGCCTTGGACCTGTTAGCCGCTCTTAATTAATAGAAATGGAGACAGTTCTTCAGATGTGGTGGGTTGTAGCAACTGTCACTGGCTCCAAGATATACGTAATGCTTTTCCAGTATGCATCCAGTGGGGACTTGAAACATGGGTCGATCCATTTGCCGCATTCGCGTTCGCATTCGTATTCGCATTTGGATACTTGGAAGCACCACTATTCATTTACATGCTTTTAGATTTTTTGCCGCAAATGCATACCGCGTATATGGAATCTTAGCTTTACTCTTGGCTGATCTTCAATGTGTTGCCACCTTGTGGGTAACTTTGGTACCTATTTTACTGAGGGCTCTCCATGAATTCATCAATTGCAATGGCAGACATAACACATCATGCTTCACATCACTGTCCTGTACTTTCCTCTTTAACTTACTGTGCTGATTGAAGAGAGAGACATCCCATCCTCGTTGCCATTTTAGTGCTCTTAATGTCTTTGACTAAGAGACTTGACAACACATCATCAGCACTACAGATCCTATGCTCATTTATCTGCAGGTACACTACAGTATGTCCTACAGCTTTGTCTCCTTTTAGGGAAGTGTTGACCGTAGCCTTTGTTCATTTCTCATGAAATCAAGCAACACGCATACGAGTTGCTGTTGTAATATTTTCATTAGCTTAAAATACATAAACATTTGTTAGAAGTTTGGTTTTACATCGAATGAAACTAATTTATTATTTTAAATAACCTGAAAAGGAACTTGTTCGATTATCTATTCTTATAATGTATTGTTTGTGAGCTTTCTCTGTTGCCATTTTCAGCGAAACTCGTTTCGTTGAAGTCACTGAGGATATTTGTACAGATGTTGACAAAGATGTAAGTATTGACTCTTAAGTGGTTACATCAACTTAGTTATGGAACTTTTACATCAATTATATTTTGGCTTATGGTGTAGTAAGCCCAATCAAACACATTGTCGCCCTAAATGCATAATATAAGGGGGTCTTTGGAATGCAGATAGACAACGACTCTGCTTTAATTAATACTCACCCAACCCCGACAATTACCTCCCGATAACAAGCTTCTACTGATTTATTTCGCAGTGTAACCGAATGATGGAGATAAATGAGATGTACCTGGAGCAATGGTGGTTCAATCACTACACCAAGCAGAAGGACACGGATCTGCATGAGTACCTCTGTATAAAGAGGGCAGAAGGTATGCATATATAACCACAGGTCACGCACCACGTTTCAATTCTGTGGCCCGTTTTCATAGAAATATGCTTAAGATTCCTCCACCTGTAATTTTGTTTTTCATATACCATAAGTATATGTATTCTATTATATTTGCATTAATTAATATTTTAATATGGTTGCTATTTTCATGTCGTGTAGAGTGCAATGCATCTCTGCAGTCTGATTTCCAGTCACCTCTAGTTTTTATGTCATCTATATTTATGTTATTCCTAGCAGTAAGGTATATCCTCCTAGTCCTGCTTTTTTACAGCAGTGTCTTAGTGTACTTTGGTGTGTGTCATAAGTTAGAGAACGACCTTGACTGGGGGATCTGGAATAGATAATCATGTTCACATGGTTTTTAATTCAAATGTATCTCTGTTCAATATACACCAGAAAAGTTCTACCTATGATACTGGAATACACACTTCTTTTTCTTTTTACTGTATAGTTTTTTTTATTTGTTTATTTTAACATTAATCCCCATTAAAAAAAATCAATGGTACATGGCTTTTCCTTAACAGAACTCTGAAGCTTGACAATAGTGAAGCTCTGAATACAGTATGACATGGTGACATGTTCAATTGTTTAAGCATTATTATTTGTTTTGGTATTGACTGTTTACTTACAGTACCTAACTTTCTCCGGTCTCCCCATAATGCTGAGAAGATTTAAAAGTTGTTATAGCTAATAGGAGGTTTTTCTTCTATATATAGAAAATATACCTTGTGGTACAGGTTCTTGACAGAACCGAAGGCTAAGGGAGCAAACCCTAAACATAAAACCATGTCACTGTGGCAGCATTAAGGGCAGTTGATGTATGGAACTCCCAACATCTCCCGACCAGCCACTGCAGGGACAAAGAGTTTTGCGCCTGTCTTGACATGTATTTGCCGGTGTGAAACCTCTATTTTCTCCCCGAGAGAGTGCCGCTGGTAACTTGCAAAAGCCAGCAGCACTTCAACACTTTTGCAGGCAGCTTTCATGAAATGTCGTGGGAGGAGGGTTCTGTACCCAAGCATGGAAGGATGCCAGCATTGTAACCATCTACAAGAAAGGTGATCGAACAGACCATGGGAACTATAGACGAATCTCTCTTCTTTCCATAGCAGGCAAGATCTTCACCAGGATCCTATTCAACAGACTATATATTCACATAACACCTGATGTAGTTCCGGAGTCACAGTGTGGCTTCAGAGGTAACCGGAGCAACGTGGATATGATATTTTGTCTCCGACAGCTACAAGAAAAGTGCATTGAGCAGGACCGACCACTGTACATGGTATTTGTCGATTTCACTAAGGCATTTGATACAGTCGGGAGGACCGGGCTATGGCAGCTACTGAGGAAGTACGAATGCCCAGAGAAGTTCACAACTATGATCGAGGCTCTACATACAGGAATGATGCCGAACGTTAGTGCTGGAGGGGAAGTCTCGGAATCGTTCGGGGTTACCAATGGGGTCAAGCAATGTTGTGTACTATACTAGCCCCCACGCTCTTCTCCATCTTCCTATCAGCAATGCTCGACGAGGCTTTCCGAGACATGAGCGCTGACCTATTCAATGTCACACACTTCAGAGCGAAGACCAAGACTACTCAGATACTGGAGAGAGCTACTATTCGCAGATGACAGTGCACTGGTTGCCCACTCTGCTGAAGAGATCCAGAAAATAGTGGACGCTTTCTCCGATGCATCAAAGAAGTTTGGCCTGAAGATTAACATCAAGAAGACGGAGGTGCTGTACCAAGCCAACTCTACAAGAACCCGAGAGGAGGAGATCATGGTTGACGGAAACAAGCTGAACTCTGTTCCGGAATTCACCTACCTCGGAAGCACTATATCAAGTGATGGACGCATTGATGCTGAAATACAGAGGAGGATGGCCAAGGCTAGCGCATCTTTTGGCCGACTACGCCAGAGACTCTGGAACAACCACCATGTGTCCATTCGGGTCAAAGGTAAGATCTACCGTGCAATCGTGCTATCCACCCTACTATACTGAACCGAGGCCTGGACAGTGTACAGACAACAGGTGAAAAAGCTGCATGCCTTCATGATGTGACATCTGCATTCAATCATGAGGCTAACCTGGAAGGACAAAGTGACAAATAAGGAAATACTCGAACGAACGGGGCTGCCCTCTATGGAAGATCTTCTGATCAAAAAGAATCTCCGGTGGACTGGACACCTCATGAGGATGTCATCAGACAGGCTACCAAAGCAGATCCTCTATTCTCAACTGTCTTCTGGCTACAGAAAGAGGGCGCCCTCATCTCCGGTTCAAGGATACCATCAAGAGAAACCTGAAGCTGAGAGACATTACGACAAACTCATGGACACATGGACACAACTCTCACAGCAGAGAGCTAACTGGAGAGCGGCAGTCAAGTAATGAAAGCAGTCTTTGTTGCATTGCGACCGACAGCATGATGATGATGATGATAGGAAATAGTTTAGGCCGCTAATATAGTTTGTAATGGAAGAATATTTGAAACTTTTTGACAGCCATGTAATGTACATAGTAATTTGATTTGGGGTCCATGGTAGTGCCTTTAAATCCGTTATTAATTCTTGGAGGTTTTCTGCAGGATGGACATAAATACACTATAGCAGTATAGTTGGTTTTCCTTGACTAGCTCATCAATAAATTTGATAGTTTTCTGTATTATTTAAGCATCACATATTTTATCTTTGCCTTTTGTACAGACTGATGCTATGATGAAATTATTAATCACGCTCATCAAGAATATTTCTCTCAGAAATTTCATTGATTTTTTATTTTTGCAGTGCCCCGTATTTATTGCGGATTTTACAGCATTAGTGTCGGTTATAAGTATTACATTCTTGTCTTTCCATTTATGGCATCATCTTTTTTGTGCCCTGTTGGCAGACCACATCTCAAGTACATTCATGTGTTTGTCTTTTACTGTGTATGGTTGATCATCGTACTGATGTGTAAGCATATTTTGTCGTGTCTTTTATTATATATTTAAAGCAATGGACAATCTAGCTTTTATTGTGTACTGCACTATAGCGGCAGTCAAGTAATGAAAGCAGTCTTTGTCGCATCGCGACCGACATCATGATGATGATGATGATGACTATAGCCCCCATAGTGGTGCATCTGAATATATTGAGATTATTGGGACATGTATACCTAATATTTCTTCTTTGCCGGTGAATTGAGAGACATCCCCCCTTTTATATCTATTATGGACACTTACATCGTATTTCCCATGTATTTTCTACAGCCTGCTGCCCCAAAGGAACATATGGCCCCTCCTGCTCTGAGTGTCCTGGAGGCAAAGACAATGTCTGTAAAGGGAATGGAGAATGCGATGTGAGTCCATTATTTTAACACGTCCAAATACTTTTAATCCATATTTCTACACATATCTATGCTGCTGCATACGGTGCCGTGTTCAATGGACCAATCAGTGGTCGTGTTCTGCTATGGAGCGGAACAACTTTTATTAATGGATATATTTATTAAAGGGAAATTAACTATCGATGAGCTAGGTGGGAGTGCCATGTTTTTTCAAGCCATGGATTGTTTTATAGAATGACAATAAAAGGGTGATATCTCTAATAATCCTATCGCCGGAGTTGTTGAATGCTTCAATTTCTTCTAGTGACTACCCTAGAATAATTATCACTACTTTATGTATGGCCCTTGTGTCGGAGAGCTTCGACTGAGTGGTGTTGTTTGTGTGGCAGGGCAATGGGACCCGAGAGGGGACGGGGCGATGCACGTGCACTACTGGGTACAGTGGTGACGCATGCACTGAGTGCGCTGTTGGCTACTATGAAGCCCATCCAGCCGCGGGAACCATCGTCTGTGAAGGTAAACGTGACCATCACCCACCAGAGCGCTCCAATCTGAGCAAATTAGGTTTCTTTTAAACTAGTTAATATCATTGCTTTATCTTTTTTTTCTTTCTTAAAGTAGATAGATGTTATCAGTATTTTCATGAAGCTTTAATAATAATAAAACATTTTAGTAAAAATCATAGATACACTGGTAATATAAGTTGATAGGTTGTCTAGTTCTTGAGTTGTACCAACTGATAACGGTTAGTGCCAACACTAATTAGACTCAAGGCTGAGCTTCGTGAATACCCCTTAGAAATCTAAACTGAGATAGCGTTAACATAGTTCATGGTTAAAACTAATCTTGTAGGCAACATTTGCAGTTGTGTGTGAAAGCTTATATGATACACCTGATTTGCTTGTGACTTGCACATCGGTTTCATGTTTTACAGCCTGTGACGAGTCTTGCGATGAGAGCTGTACTGGACAGGGCCCCAAGCAATGTGACTCCTGCATGAATGGATACAGTGACAATGAAGAAGAAGGCTGCACAGGTGAGTTTGGGTGATTAGATTGAAGACTCCCGTAGCTCTTGTGAGAAGTAAGTTAACTCGGTATGAAGAAAGCCTTAACCATATTGTTTGCCGGTGACTGGTGGAGCCTGATCCGTATGTCGTTTGTGATAGTAATGAGTGACTCTTGTGAGAAGTATATGTATGTACATAAATATATACATTTCACCGGACGCTGTGGCTGATTCGCAAGCTTCCCGTCGGAGGGCATGATTAGAGCATTATAAGGATAATTAGACTGGGATATCATGGTGCCGGCGCCCTGGTCTCCGTGGGGCAGCACTATGAAGTCGTTATGACTGTGCACTGTTACAATTCGGTACCCGTTCTGATATGACCTTGGATGTAGCTAGGACGTAAAAGAACAACAAACAAAAAAGGTAATTATAGCACAGTGAGAGGTGGGCATTGTCCGATCAAGCATAGAGCGTTTCTAGCTTGCCATGAGCGGATATGAATTCGGTCATGATGAGGTGTAGGTATACTGACCTAACTGATACGTAAAAGCCCAACAGAGGTTGGCAACCATCACAATTTGTCAATTATAAATTCGTTTCTTTTTCCAAATTGTTGGGCACTCGTAGTGCTAGAGGACTATACTGCCGGTGAGGTCGTCACTGGGGGCGCTCTTGCCTCAGGAGGTTGGTGCTTGAGCTACATGGGAACACACGGATACAAGACCTGAAGCAGCTAGGAGGAAAAACAAGATTTGCCCCTTCCATTCGGTGGAGAACTCAGCTTGGGCTTAGCTAGTGCTGCTATGCCTCGAGAGAGCTAGGCATTGTTTCGGTGTCTGTTAAGTAGGCCTTTCAAAGGTGCAGAGAGTAAATTCCTTCCTGTGTCGGTTTGAAACCGACGTGCTGGAGAGTGGATGTCTCCCACAGTCTTACAAGGCTTTGTAACTCTGTGCACTAGAATACCATTCAGGTTTAATGATCAGGTACGGAGGGTCTGGAGACCTATGTTCATTGACATCTGTTAGGTTAAACTGAAGGGTTCATCTGCCTAACTCTTTACGAGCCTTTGTCTAAGCTAAAAGTACCTTGAACCGCTGGGCTTGGCCTAGATGGTAGACTGGATCGTGTTGATGTCACAGACATTCTGAGCCCCAACTGACACGGCTAGGTGACTCTGACTTCAAGTTCGATCAGCTGATCAACTTGAGTTCTTTCCCACTTACACCAGAGTTCAGTGTCTGTATGGGGCCTGGAAAGTCTTGAAAAGTCTTGAATTTCATTTGCCCCATTTCAAGGCCTCTAAAAGCCTTGAATTTAGCCTATTTTGGGGAGTCTTGAAAAGCCTTGAATGCCATTAAACTGTCTCCACTGAACTAAACTAGTCCGAAATCACCATTCGAAATGGTGATTTCAGACTAAATCCCAATGAGAACGGTCTTGAATTCCTATCAAAAACAGCCTTGAAAAGCCTTGAAATAGCCTCGAATTCCACATGTGTACGGACCCTGAGAGTTATTCTACTGTGTGTGAGGCTGGTCAGAGACATGGCCTTGCCACAGAGGACCTAATGGAAGTTGAAGGCCATCGGTGAGATTTGCCAGGTTTTGAGGTAACTAGAGCTAAGAAGAGGAATCAAGGAAAAAGAAATAATTTTCCTGGTAAATTAACCATTTATTCTCAGGTTATGCCGGTTAGGATCCGGTAGGTTTTGGTGGGACACCAATTGAGTCGGGTTTCCAGCTCAAACCCCTAGGGCTGTTATGAGAGAAAATGTGGGGTGTGGTCTTGCCTTCCAATACATGCAAGGAACGGGTGAGATCAGTTGGATTTCACTACTGTAGCATAACGCTTTACCAAAAGTCGAAGCCTAGATCTTTCAGCAGGATCGTTATGCCCCTTACAACGCAAGAGAATGGCGGTCCCTGAATGCTGACCCCAGTGGCTATATTTTACGATAATTATGCCTTTTTCCAAAAGCTCAATTAACTAAAATCTAGCTGTTTTTCACTATCGTTATTACTTGCTCAGTATGGCAGAGGTTCTTACCGTTAAATAAAGAACGTTTCTTAATTAAAATTTGAACTCAGTTGGCAATCTCAAGGCTTAACTTAGATCTATGAAGACCTAACAGATGATACTTTCGCTGCATGAAGAAAACGCCAAAATAGAGTAAATCAATTAATGCATTTGCAACTGCCTATAGAGAAATAATAAAAACATAAAGCTGGTGCTAATTCGCAGCACTCGGAAGACGAACAGAACACAGTGTTAACTAGCGGTATTTTACACGCTAGAATCTTAATAGGAAATAGAACCCTAACTTCTGTGTGTGGAGGCCTGAAAGCACTAATGTATGATATTACTCAAGCGATGATCCGCTTACTGTATCTGCTTACTATATCCGCTTACTACTATATATGTTCCAAGAATTATCAAACCAACAGAAATTAAGTGTGGTAAAGTCTAGTAGGGAGGGGTGGCTGGCTCCTCCTGCTGTGCTGTCTCCAGGTCATCTGCCTGCCACACCCCCTGCCCAGCTCTTTTATTCAGATTCAACATTCAAAATACAGGTACAGTTGCTGGGAGTCTCCTCAGTCAGAGAGTGTCACATGGCATTTCATTGGCTGAACCCCTCCAGTCAGTGGTGGGGGTGGGGTGGGGGGCCAACCCACCCACCCCAAGTCAGATACATATTTTCCCATCAAGTTCACCAATTACACTTATATGGGAATATCAACTCTGTTTATATTTACATAACACCCGTGGTCACCAGTCCCTTAGATTGGGACAACTCCAAAATAGTAGGAGTTTCTACATGCCTTACTTTGAGAATTAGATATTTTATAATCTTTTAGTTCAGCAAACTGCCACCAGGTGGGGCAGGGAGGGCTCACCACACACACACACACACACACACACACACACACACACACACACACACACACACACACTCCTCCCACCTCCAGCCTGACACCTGGCTTTGGCAGGTCCTGCAAACACTCACACACAACCCCCATGCATTGTCACCTGTGTCCTAACACTCCCTCAGATACTGGCATCTGTAAGTCATACCATAACAATAACAAGCACACAGAAATTCTTGACTTAATTATTATACCCATTCTGTGGCATTCTTCACAGACTATTTGTCTGGGTGAAGAAACCAGTCTGCATCAACTGTATATGCTGCCCTTAGTTTCAGCATTTACCTCCTTTCATACAATATATAATACCAACAGACTTCAATTCAGGAATACATGTAAATAAACCAATACAGTAATAATTTTCCAGAGTTCTTATCTCCAGTGGTTATATTTGATGTAGAACCTTAGAACAATCTGATATTAATTATCATTTCACTTAATATACATAATCTACCATGGTTTCACAACTTGGTTTGAATATTATGCACATGTATTTAGCAACATGATAGAATGAATTAGGTATTATTAGAGAGGTTTTATAGTGGTACTTATATAATTTTAATATTATTATAATGACTTTATAGAAATAACTGGATGATTTAAATATGATTAAAACAGTTTTCTCAATGCTTCACATATGAGTTTTATGAAAAGGAGATATTTTAGAATATATTTGAACTATTATTTATTTATGAACCAGACCTAAAAAGTCGGAATATTTTACAACAGGTTATGAAGAAGAATTTATTGAATTATTATCAATAATAATCAGATATGATCAGCAACAATAATGATCGATCAAATTCATGAGTCATGTTAATTTTAATCAAAGTCAGTGCCTGGAGGCGGTAGAGGCTGGCTCTGTGGGCAGGTGGCTGGCACGTGTGACTGCGGAAGTCTGGCTTCCGGACGTTCATGGAGTTCAGGTGATGTCGTGGTAATCAGGAAGCAAGATGGCAGCTTCATAGTCAGTATTGATTGCTTGGATGAGAACAGGATAATGATAATCGGTTATGGCTTCTGGAGCGAGATAAAGTTGACACGTTGAGAATCAAAACAATAAACACTCAGAGTGTCAGTCATCAGCACCTAACCCAAAAGAGTTAGAAGTGCTGATGAAGCATTCGTAATAGGAGCTTGTTTCAGATAGTTATTGATGGCATCACTTGACCAAGAGCCTGCCTCTCAAATGTCTGAGAGGGGAACCTTCGTGGCTAGGCATGCCTGTGCTGCACCACGTATGAGGATATGTAAGGTCAGTGCTGGGGCAAGGGGAAGAACAGCAGCAGAGGCAAGTGAGAGGACATGGGAGAGAGTGGAGGATGTTAAATAGGCACCTGACGGGAGGAGGTAGGCTGGTGAGTGTCTAGGAGGGTGAACAGACTGGGAGTATTGTAACCAAGCAGCTAGTGGACAGCAGGGGGAACCGTGGCGGGCCGGTATGGAGAACAGCAAGGGTTGCTGAGAGCGGAACTGAGTCTTGGTAAACCGGAAACTGATGAATAGCGCATCACTAGCGGGAAGGACATCGTAGAACATGAGTGTATGTGGCCCTACCGTGGTCTCAGTCAGAGAGACAAGATTAGATTGTCTAACTAGGGTTAAGTAACCTATGAGGAGAGCAACAGGAACACAGGTTTCTGAGCCACAGCTGTCGAGAAACAGGAGGAGGTGAGCTAGTTCAGGAGGGGTGAGGGAAACCGCCCTGGAGACTATGTGTTGTGAGTTCTTAAGTATACCTCTCTTCAGAATACGTAACTGGTGTGAATCAAACAAATTAGCCAAGGGCGAAGTAGGGGTGAGCCAAGTTTTAACTGAGCTGAGGTAGTTGAAAACAGACCCTGGAGCTCGGAGTCTGGAGGCAAGATATATAATAAAAGAAAGAATGTCATACAGTGCTGGAGTGAGCGGCTGCACATCATGCTCCTTACAGAAGGTGCGATAGACTGACATGTGAAGCCTCTTATTCTTCCAGGTCCCTTGCGTGAGAGCCTTTCTGTATGCGCTCAGCAGTTGGAGGTGCTGGATCATGGAGTAGCCTGGAAGATATACCCGAAAAAATTAAGGTATCTTCCAGCTACGCTTAAATATCGAAATCAATGACGGAGAGGGAAGGGATGACTGATAACTGCTTGAGGTTGCTCGAGGTAATTTGTAGATTCAACCAAAGGGAGGAGCAAGATCAATATAATATTGGTTATTTAACATAATGCACAGAAGGGGAGCTGAAAGAGGGCAGACCCTCAGCTGGCGATAGGCCTGGGCTAAGTCAGCTGACCACAGCCATGAGTCCCTACCTATTTTTTGTAAGTTGGTCCATGAGAGTGTTGACGGAAGGCAGAGAAAAAGTAAACTGCAGCGGCCAGATAGCAGCCAGAGGTGGCCTGTAGTCATGATGGGATGGCGGGACAAACCAACTGCTTTGTGTTAGATCTGTAGAGGCAGACAGTCAGAACTGGTATTAAAACAATCGCATTCTATTTCAATCAGTAAGTTATTTGGATGCGTAAGGTTGTCCCCGTTCGCGTATTCAGGTAACTCGGGGAGTGGAATGTTTGTCGTATTTTGTGTTTCTTGTAGTTGTGGGGAATGCGGGGTAGTTGGGCAGAGCGATGGGGGGAAGGGTGTTTGGGGTGTGAGCAGCGATGTGGTGGCATGCGCCTGCGTCATGGGCTGTTGAGCAGACTTAGTTAGTGACTGACCGCTTACAACTGTGGGCAACAACAATACCGAGGCGTGCGGTGAAATGGCAGGGGGGTGGGCAGTGAATGGGTAGCGTATCGATGCATAACTGACTGTGAGTGACTGGGTGGGTGGGAGGGGGACCCTACCTGGGTGGGGGGGTGGGGCGACCCCGAGATACCGGCGGGAGAAAAGGGGGCGGGTCAACAGGAATGTTGGCATGGGGCGTGGCACACCGGTGGCAATAGTAGCGGGAAAGGCGGGAACGGAAAGGGGGAGGAGACTTACATTAGCCCCAGCCACACCAACTTCATCAGCAGCATTTTTCTTGTCGTGAAAAGACAGTCCTGTTCTCTGAATATGGAGCTTCTTCAGGCGATAAGCGCACCACGCACAATTATGTAGGAATTTGGCAGGAAGAATGTGTCGCACCAAATCCGGACTCACGTCCCCAATTCCAATTATTGCACGGGCGGCCGTCAGTTTCTTTGTTGTACTTGTTCCTCACATTAATCGGTACATTTGACTGGGGTACCACGGCGGGCACCACTTGCGCTGGTAACTGGGTTGGGAAGTGAGCAAAGGCTTGACCCGGGAACTGGTGCACTCGAGAGGTCATAGTTGACCTACCAGCGGCAGTACAGATATTACGTTGTAGATCTTTAATTGCAGCTTGATCGTCCCAACCCTGGGGAAGCTGGCCCTCAGCAATTAATTTAAATACCTTCTCGGACCACAAGCGACATATTGGCCAGTCCCAAGCCTTGGCCATAGTTGCCAGGTTTTGTTCATGTTTCATGGTATGTTTAAACCATGGAGGGGGAAGGTTCGGCAGGGCAGCAAGAGTTCTCAATGCTTCGAAATATTCTGGCCAAGTAGCCTCACCCATCCCTATACCTTTGAACACATCCCCTCTGGTTATGAACAAGTGTGGAAGGAAAGTGGTACCTTTTGGCTTCTTGAAAGTGGTTGAGGTGTCCATTATGAGGTCTGCGATAGCGGCGGCTGCACCGACTGTGCCGGCTGCACCTCCTGAACTTGTGGTTCTGCCGGCTCCAACATCTCCGCCAGGTAGAAGTGTGGAGCTGGGGGCGGGGCTTGCTGTTCTGCAAGCGGTAGCTGGTGTTCGGGAAGGCGGCGCTGACGCTGTTGCCCAACCTCAAACTGTTGACGCAGTACTGGTGTCAGAGCCAGTGACAAAATGGGAGGGACTTGTCCTGGGGAACCAGAAGCTGACTCCGCTACTGGCCGACGGGGAATGGCAGCAACTCGCTCTAACACATTTACCCTGACAGCCAAATCACGAGTAACTTGCAACGCCTCCCGTTGAAGTTCTAGCATGGTAGCCATGTCTGACGGCTGTTGCGATAAATTCTGCTCCGAAGTAGACTGCTGTTGTGGGAGCGAATCCGCCACATTCCGGTGTCTCCTCGCATGTGGTGCCAAGGCCCGAGCTGCCCTGCGTAGGGAGGCTTGCCGGAGCTGCGGCCGTAGAGGCGGTCTACCCAGTCGTTTCCTCGGAGGCAAATGTTTCAACCCAACAGACGGACGTAGGGGGTTCAAACTGCCACCAGAGGAGGAAGAAGGGCAAAAGCAAAATGTCAGTTCACCCCCTTGCCTTTTGGGATATACAAAATAACTCTACAAAGGAGCGGATAGCAGATGCCTGGAGGCCAGGGAGGTATGCTGTTTGCCCATTACATTAACAAGTGGAGGTTCTGTACCACTGTCAGAATTGATTGTCTGAAACCTTCTATGGCACAAGTGCATCACTTCCTCGACTCTCAGTAGGATGATGGTTTGGCGTTCAGAGCTATTAATATGGTCCGTTCAGCCATTTCAGTAGTGCTCCCAAGGGTTAATGAACAGGTACATTTTGTGGTACACTGTTTCCTGAAACTGTGTATGAGCGCAATCCTTCGAAACCTAAATATTCGAGGTTTTGGGACGTTCCCTGGTGTTTAATTTATTTAAGAACTGACCAGATAACAAACATTGTAGATTTAAGGTTTAAGGTGGCACTGTCAATCCTCTTCAATTAGAAGTTATCGAGAGAAGCGGTCTTCGATTTTAAGAAGCTGCTGAAATCAAATAAGGCAGGAGATCTCGTCCTCAGTGACTTTGACTGCTTTCCAGTCAGATGAATAAAATAATATATTGATGCTACCAGGAAATTTACAAATAAGTAAGCTGTTATTACTTAGCTTCATTAAGCCATTTGAACCCATCTGAAGCTCTTACCAGATGGACACTCAGAGTGCCCACTCCACGAGAGGGGCAGTTGCTTCCAACGCCAAGAACCTAGGGGTTTCCATTAACACTATTTTTGCTAAATTGTGGGTTGGAAGACACCAATAGCATTGATAGACAGACATTACAAGAGAGTTGAGAAGCAAAACATGGCTTCGACTTTGTTTAGGCAATAATAGGCGGTGAAATTGGGGGAAATAAATAGCTTAAGATAGTAATCAAAATTAGTTTGACATAAATACCCTCACTGTGCTATCATTAGCCATGAGGCCGAGAACAAGGTGAAATAGATTAATTATGCTAGTGCTTATATAGTACAGTTGCAGCATATTTGTTGTTTCACTAAAGACAAGGCCTCGGCTATTTAGGGGACAGACCCGCCAAACCCACCTGGTTCAGGACATGGGAGTTATTATGGTAAGACTTGTAAGATTACTACTCTGTCACATCCTGGTATCTTGGATTATTTTTGGCATAACTTTGATTAGATTAGGTTAGTTAACACATGCTTGATTGGACTATGCTCACTTCTCACTGCCCTCTAAATAGCAATGGCCTCATCCTCGGTGAAACAACAATTATGCTGCAACTGTACTATGTACATACTAGCATAGTTAATATATATATCATATATAGTTAATATAATCCGGATTTCCGATTTTTCTTGGCTACAAGGGTCATTTCTGAGATTCGTGTAAAAAAAACTGGGGGGAGGGGTGTCCTTCTAATTTTGAAAGAAATACAGTTTGCAATTTACTGCCAGATTCAGAAGGAGCTTTACTATAAAAACATGTGAAGTACCCTCGATGCTAATCAATCAATCAATCAATAGTTCCATCCTCTAGTCGAGGGTTGGATGCAATGGTTCTCCACTTGTCCCGATGTTGTGCTGTTCTGATAGACTGTGAATAATTCAAGCCTGTCCACTGTGAAATATTTGTAAACCATGATGTTCTTGGTCTCCCTCTCCCTCTGCTGCCATTCACCTTCCCTTCCAACAATGTACGGTATATTGAACTCTGACGAATGATGTGGCCAAAATAAATAAGTTTCTTTGTCTGTATAGTGGCAAACAAGCTTTTCTTATTTTTAATTTTTCTGAGAACTTCTTTGTTGGTGATCTTCTTTGTCCATGATATTTTCATCATCCTTCGATAAGTCCACATCTCAAATGCTGCTAAACGTTTGTACATTTTCTTAGAGATTGTCCATGTCTCTGCCCCATACATTAGAGTAGACCACACATAGCACTGAAGAATACGCTTCCTTGTTTGTATTAATATCTTACTTGATGTTAACACTCTATACATTTTGGAGAATGTTGTTCGGGCTATTGTTATCCTTCTTTTAATTTCTTCCTCACATCTCCCATCATTTGTAATCTTTTGTCCGAGATATATGAATTCGGATACTTGTTCTATGTTTGTGCCATCTATGGTTATATTGACATTTGGTTTATCTGTCTTTTTACTTATAACCATTGTTTTGGTCTTCCTGGCATTCATCTTCATGTTGAATAGTATTCCAGCTTTATTGATTCTATTCACTATATCTTGTAGGTTTTTCTCACTGTCTGCTAGTATTACACTGTCATCGGCATATCTAAGATTGTTGACGTTCATGCCACCTATTGTCACTCCCTTGCAATCTTCAATGTGTCTGAAAATCATCTCTGTGTACAGGTTAAATAGACATGGTGACAATACACACCCCTTTCGAACTCCTCGTTTAATCATAACTTCATCCGATAGGCCCTGCTCCATTTTTATAAATGCACGTTGTGTCCAGTATAAGTTCACAATTAGTTTAATGTCTTTGCCATTGACACCAATATCTTGTAAACATTTGATTAACAGTTCATGATTGACTCGGTCGAAGGCCTTCTCATAGTCAATAAAGCAGGCATAAACATCCTGGTTCACTTCACAATAACGTTCACAAATCATTCTCATATTGAAAATCCCTTCACGTGTACCTCTTCCAGATATAAACCCACTTTGTACGTTACTGATTTGTTCTTCAATTTTCTGTCTGTTTCTCAGTAAAATTATTTTCAGGATCATCTTCAACATATGACTCATCAGGCTTAGTGTTCTGTACTCAGTACACAATGTTGGTTTTAGCTTCTTTGGGAGTTGTACAAATATGGATTCATTCATATTCAATGGTATAAATCCAGTCTCATAGATGTCAGTTACTAGCTTATGAATGATTTGAATCCCCACTTCATCTAGTCCTTTTATCATTTCTGATGTTATCTGGTCACTTCCAGGAGCCTTACCTGCCTTTAGATCATTGATAGCCTTCTCAACCTCTGATACTAATATAATATTCCCATCTTCTTTCTCAATTGTGGGTGGGTTCCCTCTGTCATCATTGTATAGTTCGTTTACATATTCTTCCCATCTGGACTTTATTTCATCTTCTTCAAAGAGCATTTTGCCGTCTTTGTTCTTGATACATTTACTGCTTCTCTGTCTGTATCCTTGACCTGTTATCTCTTTCACTTTCTTGTGCATCTCTCTTGAACGATGTTGAGACTCAAGTTGTTCCACTACTTCACACTTCTTATTCCACCATTCATCTTTAGCTTTTTTGCATTGATCTTCTATTTCATTCTTCAGGTGTTTGTATTTAGGTGGATCAGTGGTTTTCACTTTCTTCCTTTCTGCCATCTTTTCTAGTATGGTTTGCGTCATCCATGATTGCTTTGTCTCTCGTTTTTTATTTGGTAACACCTCCTCTGCTGACTTGACCATGCTTTCTCTGAGAGCTTCCCATTCCATTTCAATGTTGTTATACTCTCTCTGAGGAGTTTCTTCATTCATCAGTACACTGAATTTGTTATGAACAGAGACATTATACTTAGTTCTGTATTTTGCATCTTTTAACATGTTCATATCCATTTGAATGTTGTTTTTAATTTTGTTATGCTGTTTCAATTTCACTACCATACTGATTACTACTGGATTATGATCCGAACATATGTCAGCACCTGGATATGTCCTTGCCTGTTTGATACAATTTCGATATCGTTGGTTGACAAGAATGTAATCGATCTGGTTCCGACATACATCACCAGGGCTCTTCCATGTATATAGTCTTCTCTTTGGATGTTCAAATAAGGTGTTAGCAATTACTAGTTTTGATGTCAAACAGAAATTTATCAAGTATTCACCACGATCATTTCTCTCACCTAAGCCAAATCTTCCTGTTACTGGATATTCATGTTGTTCTCCAACTTTCGCATTCCAATCGCCCATAACAATTGTTATTTCTCCAGACTTGGTGTATTCCATTACCTTTTTGATGCTGTCATAGAACTCGTTGACTTCTTCATCATCGTGATCTGAGGTTGGTGCATAAACTTGCAGAATGTTTATATTGAACGGTTTTCCCCTCAGCTTCATCATAATAATTCTGTCAGATACTGGCCAGAATCCAATCTCGATGCTAATACAGGATTATATTTCTGGAAAAATATCCTCCTACAACCCATGATGGGTTGTAAGGCAGTAAGAGGATATTTTCTCAAAGAAAAATGACCAGCTACAACAAAGTAGTCCCAGGTTGTCTTAAAATGGCCCTGAAATTGCACCAAATTCAAAATTTTCTCAGGGGGGTTGGGGGGTTGGGGGGGGCTCACAGCACCCCCCATACCCCCAGCTGCATGTGACTCGTTTCACTCGTAAATATAGATGACACTTTTCAGACTTTTTTGTCACAAGCTACTTTCATCCCTGGTATATCCGTCCTGTTGAGCGGGAGCGGCAGTGGTAGTGACCAGGCGCAGCTGGTATCATGCAGTCATGAGCCACTCACAGGTGGCAGTGCAGTGGAGAATGAAGGAACTAATCTAGGCATATGAGGTTGGGTAGTACTAGCTCAATGACATTAGGGTATAGAGTAAGTAAAGGGAGAGAACTGCTAGGGAAGTGTCCTTGTTTATATTCCCATAATAGATTATAGAGCACATATATATATGTAAAATTTACTGTTCTGTCATCTCTTTCCAGACATGGATGAATGCGCTGCTGACACTACAACTTGCGCATCGAACATGTATTGCCAGAACACTGCTGGATCATACCGCTGTGAATGTAAGAGCTGGCTCTACTCTACTAACCATGATTGGGGCTGGTGGTTTATCCCATCACGCATGTCAGATCATCTTATAGTAATAGCTCCTCATAACACGTCTGGCTACAAAAAATCCTCAGCGGCCTCCTAGTTTATGGCTGAAATCGTGGTGTCTAAAGCCTGAGAAGCATTCAACTAATCCAGCAGTTGTGTAATAATTCTAAGGCATCAAGGTAGCTGTGTCACCTTTCTTGGAAAATTGAGTATTCGTAAAATCTGTTTAATTAATTTATTAGAACCAGTATATTCCTAGAGGATGAGAATTAGGAGAATGTCAGTTCATGTTTCTTCCAAATCTAGATGCCTATGTACTACCTGTATATTGCGAACACTAACAGTCTGAATGCATTAGCTTAGATGTCTGAAAGAGAATTAATTACGAAACTAGCATGGTGCTGTGTTTTCCAGCATGTAATTCGGCTTGTACCGGGTGCTCAGGTGCAGGCAGTAACAAGTGCACCGAGTGTTCAGCAGGGTACTTCCTGGAGGCTGGCAGCTGCATAGGTACGTACTGACACTCCACTGTGTTTCTAGGTGTGGTGTCCTATTTCTATGTGAAAAGTAAACGGAAAAAGTTGTTTCACCTTCCAAATTTCAGAATTCTCTTGCAAGTTCAAAGGGGACTGAAATTCTCATGACAGTTAGCCACCTATTAACATGGCAACCAGAACACACCCAAATACCTAACTCGTGGCCACCAGAACATACCAAAACACCTCACTCATCTGACCAGAACATACCCAAACACCTCACCCATCATACTGTGCGTGGTACAGGGCAGGCATGGACAGTCCAGCTCCTGCCCTGTTAGACTGTGTGCGTTGTACAGGGCAGGCACGGATGGTCCAGCTCCTGCCCTGTTAGACTGTGCATGGTACAGGGCAGGTACGGACAGTCCAGCTCCCACCATGTTAGACGGCATGCGTGGTACAGGGTAGGCACGTACGTTCCAGCTCCCACAGTGTTAGACGGTGTGCACAGTACAGGGCAGGCACGGACGGTCCAGCTCCTGCCGTGTTAGACAGTGTGCGTGGTACAGGGCAAGCATGGACAGTCCAGCTCCCGCCATGTTAGACTCTGTGTGGTACAGGGCGGGCACAGACGGTCCAGCTCCAGCAGTGTTAAACGGTGTGCATGGTACAGGGCAGGCACGGACAGTTCAGCTCCTGCCGTGTTAGACAGTGGGTGTGGTACAGGGCAGGCATGGACAGTCCAGCTCACACCATGTTAGATGGTGTGCGTGGTACAGGGCAGGCACGTACGTTCCAGCTCCCACAGTGTTAGACGGTGTGCGTGGTACAGGGCAGTCAGTCGCTGCTAACTGAACCCAGTTCGGTCATGGTCGCCTTCATTGTTTACAGGTGGCTACTGATGCTTGCACATGCGCAACTTGTGTTTCTATTTATCTGTGCATCTATTCTCAAACAATTGGTTTGGTTGTTTATTTGTAACCTCAAATTCTAAGCTACATCTTATGTTATGCTTTATTTTCAGAGTGCCACAACTCGTGTAAGGGGTGCACGGGACCCGGTGCGAAGAACTGCATCGTCTGTGAAGTCGGTTGGAAACTCCAAGACGAGGCTTGCACGGGTATAAGTGTTCATGTGAAATGATGGCCCACCTCCTGGTGCCCGTTGAACGAGTTTGTGCTAAGTCTATTGTTTACTTATTGGGTGCGTCTTTACTGAAATGAGTATATCTAGTCTTCTGCTGGTCTTCCAGATATAATTGTGAGCTATCGTGGTCACTCTGGTGTCTTTTCAAATAAGCTTGTAGCCTTTGGTATAATAATGTACATGGTTAAGTATATAAGAAATGTTAGATATACAGTGTTATCTATGTTTTAATGCGCACAAACACGCATGGGAAAATAGCAAAAACATGAATGTGAATAATGGCTTTGATATTAGTATTGACGAGTGCCCTACATGAATGTGTATGAACTGAATAATGGCTTTGACATTAGTATTGTCTTTAACAGACATAGACGAGTGCCCTACATGAATGTGTATGAACTGTGAATAATGGCTTTAATGTTGGTATTGAACTAATGCAAAATATTTAACAGACATAAACAAGTGCGATACATGAATGCATATGAACTGTTAATAATGACCTTGATATTGTATATGACCTGACTTTAAATCTTTAACAGACATAAACGAGTGCCATGTTGAGACCTCTTGTGGATTCGACCAATACTGCGTCAACAACCTGGGATCGTTCCGTTGTCATGGTGATTAGTTACAATATTTACTTTTGAGGTCTATTCTATATTTTTAATTTAAAGCGTTATTGGTAGTTATAATGTGTTATGTCACTGTTATTATGACGTACAGTATCATTGCTGGTGTGACTGGAGCTAACCGGGCTGGTGTCCTTGACCTTGCTGTCTCAGGATGCGACAAGGCGTGCCGTGGGTGCACAGCAACTGGGGCCGACAAGTGCCGGGGGTGTGCTGACGGCTTTGCGGTCCAGGAGGATGCCGAGAAGTGCACAGGTATTGAATTGACTCTTATTTAAGCGGCTATCACACCTCGCAACGGACAGAATTGTCTAGTCCGGTGGCCTTCGGGCGTGATGAGTATCAAAATGTGTTAAAATGTTGCAATATCGGGTCAAAGGCCGTTGGATGAATGGATAGCCAACGGACGGTAAGCGGACTAAACAGACTCATGAAAAATATATGAATATGGCGCCAATGACACACGCAGTGTAGGAGGCTCCGTAAAAATAGTGTGGATTACTAATGAAAACACAGTGCTAATTACAAGAAGTGCACAAAGGTGTAGCCCTAAGCACTAAGACCAACAGAAATGATGCAAATGATGCATTAGTAGGATAATAAGGAGGAAATCCTAACAAAAGAAAACGTACCGGAGCGGACGTTGATCGATCGGCGGTTGAAAATACAGTAACTTGGACGTTTCACGCGGATGTGACACTGACACTATAGTGACTGGATACGCACGTGTGCAATGCTACACATCAGCTTTCACAGCTAAGTACCACTCATTTATGGCATATTACCACTCATATACTTTGAAGAGAACAAAGAGTGTCAGAGTAAAATGTAATAGTTAATCAATGCATATCATATGTTAAGATATAAGAGGTAAATGTCAGATGATAATCAATGCGGATAAAGTAAGAAAGAGGTATATATATATAAAATGTCAATTGATAATGTCTTTAAAATGTGAGTGAGTGTCAGTTATCATGGGGAGGAAGGCGCCCCGAAGAGCCCTCCACCAATACGGAGGCGGGGGCTCGAGGGGCGCCCGAGGCGGCGAGTCGGGGGATGTAGGCATGGACTGCATCCGAGGTCCAGGTTCCCTGCGCCATTATGTCCCTGAGGGGGACCCCCGCCCTCTGGCACGCCTGAGCCGCGCCCTGGCGGAGGCTGTGGAGGGTGTATCATCCGGGGCGGGCACTCCGAGGGCCCTTAGGGAACCTCGCAGGACGGCCGTCAAAGTCCGAGGGTCCAGTGGGTGACCCGAGGGCAAGAGGAAGGCAGGGTCGGCATCGGCGGCAGGGATGAGGGCGACGGAGGCAGCCCGAGCGGCAACAGGGCATAGGGATCGACCTGGCGAGGCGGGGACGAAGAGGGCGACCGACCCCGAGGGAAGGGTGATGGTCTTTGAAGTCCGGAGGGTAACTCGGAGGGCCCCGGGGGGCGGGCGTGACGTCGGCTCAGGTGATGGTGTGCGGGCCGCCCCACACCTCGGGGCTGGGGGAGAGGAGGCTGGATTGCCGCAGCATCCCGTAGTACCCGAGGAGGAGGGCGGCCCGAGGGACGACACCCGAGGGCCCTGCGCGGGCGAAATGGGCGGCAACGGCCACGAGGCAGGATGGAGTGAGGGGCGGGGCAGGGTGGGCGACGTGGTCGGATGCCCGCTCGCCCCCCCCGGCAGACATCTCATGCGAGGCGGGGCGGAGGGATCGCCCCCGGCCGCCTCCACCCAGGACCGCGCACCGGAGATGGCGTACCGCACGGGCGCGGGCGTAGAGCGATGCGGTGTAGGCAGCAACGTCGAAGGGCGTCGGGGCGAGGGGGTCACAGCGATGGCCCGAGGTGAACTCCACGTATCCCTGGGCCTGCCGGCGCCGGTTCCGCCAGGTGGAGGGGGCAAGGGAGGCGAGGCGGCGTCCATCGACGGCGGCGACCTCGTCGGCGGAGTAACCTGCAGTTACAGGCCGGGATGATAAGGGAAGTCGTCGTGGTCGGGATATGTGTAGGCCAGCCCGAGGCGGGCGACCTCGTCTCGGGCAACACCCACCCATCTTCTGGGGAGATGGGCGTGGCTGAGGGCGTCGGCGAGGGCGAGGTCGACCCCGGGCTTATGGAGGATGGTAAGCTCAAAGCATCCCTCGGCAGCCATTAGCCAGAGCTCCCTCGCGCACGTCCCAAGGGTGGGATCTCAGGCCCGCCCCGAGTAGAGGGAGGCGGCGGAGGCCATGTTGTCGGTGTTGATCACAACATTGGCCCCCGCGACGTCAACCGGGAGGAGAGCGCGGAGCGCCACCACGAGGTTGACCGCCTCCAACTCGTGGATGCTCAGGAAGCGAGCCCGGAAGGCCTCGGAGTACCCTCGGGCGTAGCAGTGGGAGGAGGAGTATGCGCCCCCGCCGGTGAGGCAGGAGTCACACTCCACGACGATCCTCCGGGTCCCAGGGGCGCGGAGGAGGTGGAGGCCGTTGGAGGCGCGTCCATAGGCCGTGAACCACCTCAGGTCCCGGAGGGCATCGTCCCCGAGGGTGATCATGGTAAAGCCGTAGCAGCTGCGCAGGGCAGTGAGGAGGCGCGCCATCAACTTCCTCGCGGGGAGGACACAGCTGCCGACGTGGTTGAGCCTGCCGAGGATGCTCTGTAACTCCTGGCGCCCGAGGGTCGGCCGGGCGACTCGGGCCTCGCAATCGGCGACCAGCTCCTCGACCTTGTCGGGGGCGATGCGGATCGTCATGGCCTCGCTATCAATAGCGAAGCCCAGCCAGGTGACCCGCACCGCCGGAGGGTGGCACTTCCCCGAGGCAACCTCCAGGCCCAAGGCGGCGATGAGGGCGATGAAGCCGTCAAAGGCCTGGCGGGCCCTCAGGTAGGTCAGCTTGCAACCAACAAAATCATCCACATAGACGAGGGCATGAAAGCCCTCGCGGCGGAGGAGCCATGCGACCGCCGAGGTGACCCTGACACAGGCGGTGCCCGAGGAGCGGCATCCGAAGGGGAGGGCCAGGTCGACGTAGACCGCGCCCTTGAAGGTGATGCCGAAGAGAGGGCACAAGAGGGGGTCTGCACGGAGTTGGCGGTAGGCCCTCGAGATGTCGGCCGTCCACGTGTAGGCCCCCGTGCCCTCTCGGATGAGGCGGCGGCCAACGTCGGCCACACATGGGAGGTGGTATGTGTGGGGGCGACCGAGGTGCTCGCGCCGGGGTATCCCCGCATTCACGCTGGCACCGGAGGGATAGGAGAGGTCGACGATGACCCGCCTCTTACTGGGATCGGACTTGGGGCAGGTGATCATCGGCGAGACCTGGGACCAGGAGAAAGGGGCCTGGGACCAGGAGAAAGGGGCCTGCCAGGGCGCCGTGGGCGAGTTCGACCTGGATGAAGTCACGGAGGTGGGTCTGGAATTCGGTGGGCTCGCGGTGGTTGGTGTAGGTGGGGCGAGGACGGGTGTTGGAGGAGTAGTTGGCCTGGAAGCCGAACTCCAGGAGGTCGATTAGCTCCTTGTCGTGATAGTCCTGGAGGCGGCTTCGCCAGGCGGGGATGTGGAGGCCTGAGGGGAGGGGGATGCGGGCGGCCAAAAAGTTAGGAGGCCCGCATCACGGAGGGCGTCGTATGCGGGGGAGAAGGTTGGGTGGTGGTGCCAGGTAGAGCCGGAGAGGCGGGGCCATATGGCGAGGAGGGTGGGCGGTAATCATGGGGGGTGGGGCCACAGGCGGGTGCGGCAGGGAGGGTGTCTTGGACCGCGGGGTCGATTACATCGGCGACAGGTTCTGCGAGGTCGCCGATGGGGGGGGGGGGGGGGTTGAGGTTCAGGGCTGGGGGTGCGGTGGGGGGGTAGGGGCAGGGGGGGGGGGGGGGAGGGGTGGGGGGGGGGTGGGGGGGGGGGTAGGTGGGGGGGGGGGCAAGGGAGGAAGTGCGGTAGGGGCGGGAGAGGGGAAGGTCGAAGGTAGGGGCGGGGGGCGCGGAGGCCGGGAAGGTGGCCGATGTATGCAGTATCACCGGGGGCGGCGGGTGCGGGTGCGAGGGGTGCGGCGGTCTCCTGGGATGGCGGTGGAGATGGGAAGGGAGGTGTGAAGGTTCCCAGCTGGGCCGGCAGGGGATGTGAGAGCATTAGCGGCAGGGGGGGTGGGGGAGGGTGGCACAGCTGCTTCCAGGGGTTGGGGAGAGGGTGGCGGTTGGCGCGAGCAGTGCGGCGGCGTGTGTGGTGGCGATTAGGGGGGGGGGCTTCCGGTCTGACCGGTGGAGTGTCAAGGGCGCGGCGGGGCACCCTGCGGCGGACTTCCGGTTGTCGGTGTCGGGTTGCTGGGTTTTGGCGGTCTGGGACCCTGCGGCGGACTTCCGGTATGCCGGTGTCGGGTTGCTGGGTGTAGGCGGACGTGGTTGTCTGGTGTTGCGTCATGAGGGACGGTCCTGGGAGCCGGGCTCAGGCGGTCTCTGGGGGAGGCGGCAGGGGTGGGTGCAGGGGCGGCATGGGTGCTGGTGGTGTTGGTGGGGGCGGGGGTGGGGCCGGGTCGCCGCCGCCGGACTAAAAATCCGACGAGGTGATGGCGGGGGCGGCTGAGGCGCACTCCCGGGTTCGCTTCGTGAAACAGACGCCTTCACTATGGACTGTGAGGATCCGGCGTACGTTGGCGGAGTATGCCCATGCGTGCCTCCTCCTTGCGCAATGCTCCCCGTGCGCCTCGCCAGCGGGGGCGAGGTCGCACGAGGCGATATCCCTATTCCAGGCGGGGCAGGGTATTCCGTACGCCTCGCGGGTGTAGGGCGTGTGAGGGTCGGCGTGGGTGGATCTGGGTTGTGTGGCAGCAGGGGGCGATGGCTCTGGCGCCCCCGGGGGCAGTGATGACATCCATTCGCACTGAGTTTATGGCCACTGGGTCGAGCCACCCATCCGGTAACCGTCCGTCGGCGATCCAAGCGAATATGGTCTCGGAGTATCGCCGCACGGTTGGCCACGGATGGGTGATGTAGTCTCTAAGCACGGTCATATTATGGCGGAGGAGTCCGGGGAGGGAGTCCGAGGGGAAGGCCGTGTGCGACTCCAGCATCCTTAAGGTGAGGTTGTATTCGTCCATGGTCGGCTCGCCGCGTTTTAGCGCCTTCCCCTCGGCGCCCCTCTCAATGAGGTCATGAGGGAAAAGGTACCCGGATGGTATACCTTTTCGTCGGCCGGTGTTTTGCGCCTCGGCCGACTCCAGGATCTCCCGCACCGCCTCGGCAGTGGAGATGGGGGTGTGCTCGGGGGCGGCGTGGGCAGACGTCGGGAGGCGGGCCGCGGAGGCGGCTTGCTGGGTCGAGTAGATGCTGCACCTCGTGTATCGCCGATAGGTGGGGTGGACGTCCTGCGCCGGGGTCGCGGGGGCGGGGAAGAGGCGATCTTGCCCGGGTGCGCCCCCGGCTCCGGCGGTGAGCTCTTGTAGGAGGTCGGCGAGGCGATCCGTCGCGGGCGCGGGGGCTGGCGCCCGAGGCGGAGCGAGAGCTATCGATTCAATGAGAGCCGTGAGGCAATCCATAGCAACCGCTTGAGAGTCCATCGCCGCGGCCTGCGCGTCCATTCGCGCGTCTACCGCGGTGGCCCAGGATGTAGCCTCCGACTGGAGGCTGGGGGCGGTGGACGTTGTGGAGGCGGCATCGTGTGAGGCGGCGGAGGCGCTCCTGTTTCGCCATGCTCCTCGGCGGCCCGGGGGGCGACCTCGGGCTCGTGATCCGGCCGGCATGATGATGATGAGGCGTAGATGTCGCAGCCTGGAGGCGTGGGGGCGAGGGCGTGATGGATGCCAAAAGAAAAAAGGTGGTGCGTTCTGGGAGGGCGCAGGGAGGCGAGTGGCTAGGAGCATGGAAGCGGCCGGCTATAAAGGCCAGTAGAAAGGGGGGGGGGGGTAGAAAGGCGCAACGGTCAAGGGAGGAAGGGGGGAGAGAGTGGGGGGGGCGTCCAAGCATTACGACCAAACTCGCTGTGAGTTGAGTGAACTGATAGAATCCCCTATTATCACTCACCAGCACTAAATACAACAGGTTGCCCGACCGTTAAAAAATGGTGACAGCCGCTATAGAGGACTAACACTGACAACAAAATACATTACTAGGATAATAAGAGGGAAACCGCACTACGGTAGTGTTCTTATTCGCACGTAACTTGGACTTTTCGCGAGGATGTGACACTGACACTATTGTGACTGTGGATACGCATGTGTGTGATGCTACACGTCGTATTCAGCTCTCACAGCTAAGTACCAACTGTGTGGGTTTCATGGCCCTGCGCCAACAATTTTACACTGCAGACAGCATGCATGGCCTTTTGCTGGAGTGAAACAAGGGAGCGTTTTAGCCTTTTGAGGGCAGCTGGTTGGTACCGCCTCATATAGGTTTTAAACAAATTTCGTCGGTGAATAATACTATCATTTAGAATTTGGTTTAGCTTGACCAGAAACTACATGATTGTGAGTTTACAAAATTCATGAGTGTCCATTGACACAAAATTGATTGTATGCTTTTGCATGTAAAAGCGTTGGTTTGAACAAAGGCGGACATTTCTTACCGTGGGTGTGGCCTATGCTGCCGGCGCGGCGTGAAGCAACCACCAATCAATCAATCAAAGCTAAGTATGGTATATTAGCAATCATATACTTTGCGTTTGCTATTGATGTGTGTGTAGGTGTGATTTCTACATTGCCAGCATTGGCCTATTCTTACCAGGAAAGTGCACAAAGGCATATAGCCCTAAGCAATTAACCAACCAAAAAAAACTGAAATTTTGGTGAACTTGATTGTTAGTCCTGGGTTTGACGATCGTGGAAATACTTGACCTAAGCATAAGGATCGCCAGGATAGGCACAAAATATGCATTGTTAGGATAATATGGTGCCAATGACACACGCCGTGTAAGGAGGCTACGTAAAATAGTGTGGATTACGGAAGAAATCCAAACAAAAGTCATAACAACAAAGGGATAGAGAAAGCCCGACTGTCAAAAATGGCGGCAGCCGCTATAGGGAACGATCAGGTGATAAAAACCACTGACAAGACGACAATCCCCCAGAATGGTAACAACTTTGAAGTAAAAGTCATTGCTACGATACTAGGAGAAAATGGATACAAAAAAGAAATGAGCCAGCTTCAGTCCAAACCGTCCATGACGAAACTGGAGGAAGGCACCGCGACGGACACAGAGAACACGGAAAAGAACGTAAAAAAACATCCAAGGACACAATCCAAAGCCTTAGAGATGAACTGAGCAAACTACAAATGGCGTACAATAGCCTAACATTAGAATGTGCCTGGTACAAGGCAAACTACATGGGCAAAAAAAAATGTAACACAAAACGGAAAGGATGAAAGCAAAAGGGATGACAATGCAACAACGCAGGAAAAGAATGCCTTACTACAACCGGCAGAAGAGAACAAAAAGCTAAACATAATCGTGTACGGCGTCCCGGAAAAAGAAGGCGAGTCAATAGAAAGCACAGTACCAAACATACTGGAAAAAGCAGAATGTTCCTTCGACTGGACAGTTGTAAAAAAAGCCTACAGACTGGCGAAAAAAAAGAAGAAAAGAACAACGAATGTAGAATCAAACAAACAAAATGGCGGACAGGAAGAAAGGGTCGATGAAGACCAGGTGGAAGACCCCACTGATGACACAAAAAACCCACACAAGGAACCCAGGCCGAGAGGGATAAAAATCCACCTTGAAAAAGAAAGCCAAAAACAGGAACTATTCAGAAATAAGCAAAAACTGACCAATGAACAAAAATCTAAGAACATCACACTCAGGCCCGACAGGACTGAAAAGGAAATGGTAGACGAAAAAACAGTACAGCAGATGTACACACTGGCCAGAGAAAAAAACGAACAGACCACGGCCAGAATGAGAGGAAAAAACTTTGAAATTGAAGGAAAAGTATACAAACCATCGGAATTCGGGAACATAACTGTTGAAGGAATAAACCCAGAAGCGGCAGCAACAAGAACGCATAGCTGGGGAATTTCCTTCCAGGGACACAACTCCCCCTACAGCAATCTATACGAGTGCAAAATCCAAGGAAAAGATGGTAAAACCTACAGCTCAGCAGAGCAGTACTACTGCTCGGTTATGGCTAAATACCACAATAAGTTCGATATCATGCGACTTATTGAGGCAACGAACAACCCATACACCATCAAGGCTATCGGGAAAAAAGTATGGAGATCGCCAGAGTGGATAAAAACCAATGAAAAAGTGATGGAGGACATTGTAATGGCCAAATTCACACAAAATGAAGACCTAAAAGAGAAAATCCTGAACGCACCTGGGAAAGCCTTCAGGGAATGCACGAGATGCCCCTACTGGGGCACAGGATTATTTCTTCAAGATGCAAAGGCAGGAGAAACGATCAAACCGGGATACAAAAACAAAATGGGTGAAATCCTCCAAAAAACAAGAGACAACATCCGGGCTAACTGCCAGAAATCAAGGTAAGTGCCAAAGTTAATAGAAAAATAGAAACATTGTTAACAATAATAATAATAAAAATAATATAATTAAACAGGATAAATTAAACCCAACTGAAGCTTACGCCATACCTGCTACGAGGCGGGTGTAAAGATAAACGGAGAAACTTTTACGACACGCCCATAGAATGAGCGAAATCTGTCGTTATGCTATAGAAATTAAGAAAATGTACCCAAACTGATCATGTCGAAATGGCTCTGTTAAGAACCATAACATAATTTGCCACAATAAATCCTGTAGGGAGTCTATATAGACCGCCAACTGGAAACATCGAAGACTTCATCGCACAACTGGAGACATCCCTAGAAAGTGTGTCGAAACTGATGAAGGCTGAGATATTCTTACTAGGGGACTTCAACATAAACTACAAAACAAACAACAAAAACAAACACTCACTAGAGAACTTAATCAAAGGCAGAGGGTTAAAGCAAAAAATGAGTGAGCTAACAAGGCTTGGAGAAAACAGCTTGATAATAGACCTAATAATAAGAGACTCAAATCATACCTACAACTCAGGAACAAGAAACTGGGGCATTAGCGATCATGAATTGATATATGTTACTAGAAAGAAAATAAGAACAAAAAACAAAACTACTCCCCGTATGGGTAGATCATACAAAAACTACACAAAAGAGGCACTAGAAACTCATCTGAAAGAGAAAATTAAATTGTCATTTCCAACTGAGATAGGTGTAAATGACCAATGGAACAATATCATTGGGGAAGTCAGAAAGCACCTGGACAGTACCTGCCCAATAAAAAAACTTAAAATCAAAAGCAACCAAGACCCATGGGTAACCCCAGAATTAATCAACCTAATTATGGACAAATATAAAACAGGCAAATTAGCCAAAGCAAGCGAGTGACTACTAGACATAGAAAACTACCACAAAGCAAGAAATCGTAGCCAGAAATCAGTGAGAAAAGCCAAAAGACGGTACATTGTCAAACAAGACCAGCAATGGGGAAAAACCTCACACAAATTCTGGAACAATGTGAAAATACTAATACCAAATAATAAAAATAAAGAATGGATTACCCTTTACAACAACGAGGGGATGGAAATCAGCAACAACAATACTGCTAATATAATGAACAAACATTTTTCTACCATAGGCAATAAACTATCCAGACAGTTCTACACAAACTGGACCACGAAAGCGCCACAATTAAACACAGACATTGGAGATTGCGCAACCACAATAAAAGAGATAAGTGAGCTCATAAAATCAATTGATTGCATTGAAAATACCTCAAGTATAGTATTGAAAGATGCATTCGGATGCATCCCCGATGTTATATGTGAGCTATACAACAAATCGTTCACAGAAGGTACTTATGTGCACTGCTGGAAACTAGCCAAAGTAACACCGCTCCACAAAGGAGGGGATAAACAGGTACTGGGAAACTATAGACCGATCTCCATACTCCCACTGCCTGGTAAGCTAATGAAAAAAATAATGCATAGACATATTATGGACCACCTAAACGAACACAAAATATTAAACAGTAAACAGGGTGGTTTCAGAAAATACCACTCGACAATAAAAACAATTGCTAACTTAATAACTGATATTGCAAACAGTATCAATAAAAAGAACCTAGTGGGTGCAGCGTTCATAGACTTCAGCAAAGCCTTTGACACGGTGGACCACCCTATCCTAAGGAGCAAACTAACCCAAATGGGAATAACGGGAGTAACGGGAAAATGGCTAGCAAGCTATCTAGAAAACAGAAAGCAATGCACCACAGTAAATGGATCCATATCAAATGAGGAAGAGATAACTTGCGGAGTACCCCAAGGTTCAGTCCTGGGGCCATTTCTCTTCCTCATATATATTAACGATCTAGAAATTGAAAACATCCAACTGTATGCAGATGACACTGTGGTATATGCTGCAGGCAAAACAACTGAAGAAATAGAAACAAAACTGAATCTAACACTAACAAAACTAATCGAGTGGTGCCAACTAAATAGGATAACCATAAACAACAGCAAGTCAAAAACAGTACTATTTGGTACCAGGCTAACAAGTAACGAGAAAATAAAGTGTCTTCTGGGAAACACCGAACTAGAACAAGTAGACAACTACCGATATCTGGGAGTGGATCTAGACAGACACCTAAATTATGACCTCTGCATAACAAATACTATCAAAAAAGTAGACTATAAAATATGGCTACTGGCTAAACTGAGATACTACATGACTGAAAGCATGGCAATTAAAATATATAAAGGCATGATCCTCCCCTACTTTGACTATGGCGATGTAGTATACCTGGGAGGAAATACAAAACTATCAAACAAACTAGAGGTGCTACAAAATAGAGCCCTCAAAGTGTGCCTTCAGGTGAACAAAAGATATCCCACAATCGAATTAAACAAAAAATGCAATGCAACACTACTAACGAGTAGAAGGGAAACGCACCTCAAAATACTGGCACACCATTACACCACAAAACCAGGCTACACAGCAACCCCCCATAGGGACACCAGGCAAATGGCAGCCCCAGTGCCAGTGCTACTGACAGCAATAAGTAACACCAAAATTTATGAGAGAAGTGTACTAGCCATGGCGGCACATGCCTGGAATAATCAACCCACACAACAACGGGCAATCGAAAGCATGGACCACTATAAAAGGTCCTTAAAGAAAACATAATACACAACCACCTACTGAAGAAACAATATCTCACCTGATCGTGGGCGCAGTCACTGCTTGCTCTGTTCTGGCACAAAAAGCAAAAGACCGGCCAGAAAAGATGGTAGATATTACAAATACGGAAAATAGCCCTACTAAGTACTAAGGAATTCGAAATGACTATCACCATAGGGCGCAGTCCGTCTGGGTATGTGTACTGGCACAAACCAAAGCAGAACCAGGCAGGCCACGGTCATGCATTCGAATCACCCTGAAATACAAAATGGCTAACCATACAACACAGCCATCCCACCTAGTCGCATTCCTGAAGGGTCCAGGGGTGTTCTGGCACACTGGTGTACTATCTAAGGACAGGGCATGGGTGAAAGGATGCTGTAGCAAACCACAATGGGATGGGATCCTCTCCCACAGGCCTGTATGTCATCTGCGTAGATGTACATAGTAGGCTAAGTTATCATATACAGGTTAGGAACAAACTTGAAAATTAAAAAAAAAAAAAATATAGAAACTACTAACACCCAAAACCGCAAGGGTTGGCCCGAGAAAGATCAGGTAAAGACTCCTGAGAGCGGGACCAGACCAACCCAGTATCACAGCTGTCCAGCGTTGAAAACAAGCACCCTCACGGGAGCTTATACGTTATGGGCAGAAAAAAAAACTTGTCACCAAAAAAAAAAACGGACAAGAAACTTAATGTCAATCCGGCGGCATCCGTTCCAAGTTTTGTGCATGTTCAAAACTTCTATTACGGATCGGGCCGGATATCAACAGATATGCAACGGACAAAACCGGACTTTGCCGGATATCAACAGACTTTGTTTGGTTTCTTTCCGTTTCCTCAATCCGGCGATGTGTGACAGCCGCTTTAACCATAAAAATAAGGTACGGTGATGCACCCCGACCAAAACCTAGACCCAACTACTGTTTGTAGACCCAAATAAATCTCTATAAAATAATCCGATTCGGTAGACTTTGAATAAGTCCGATCTAGCTAACCAAACTTGAATTTAAGAGTCTAACAAATATCATGGTTAAATGCGAGTTGTATCCCACACAGCGCGTTTGTGGGTGAAGTACTGGTACTGTGCACGTGTGTGTGCAGGTTTACCAGCTGGGTGGGCTGCGGGACCAATACTATGTGCGGGAGCAGGGCCACGTTCAGGGTACGGCTCCGAGACGTCTTTTTGGCTTATTTGCGTTCAGGGTATGCCTCCGAGTCGTCTCGGAGACCGTCTCCCTTTTCAGACAGGAGGCAAAGTTTGCCTCGAAAATGGCTGCTGAATTCACTGGTTTCAGGCAATCAGAGTTCTTTTCCATTGCATAGGGGGCCGGCATTTTTGAGGCGACCAAAAGCTACAGACTAGTGTGGCGTCAGGAATTTCTCTGAGGCGTCTCGGAGGCGTACTTGGACGTGGCCCAGGTTTACCAGCCGGGCAGGCTGTGGGAATAGTACTATGCGCGTGTGCAGGTTTATGAGTCGGGCAGAATGCAGGTGTGGTGGCGCTAACTTTGACCTTGTGCTCCAGATGTGGACGAGTGTGAGGCGGGCGGCGTGTGCACAGCGAAGGGAGAGCGGTGTGAGAACACCGTGGGAAGCTACCGGTGTGTGTGCACCGACAAGTACATCCGGAGGGCCGACCAGTGCGTCAAGCAGACAGGTACCAGTCTCACCACACTCTGACCAGCCTGTGTCATGGGTCATGTAGTTATTACAGAGGGTTTTGCGAGAGCACCAACACACAAATACATGGCTTCCTGTGCAACATGAATATGCTAACTACCTTTTACAAAATACTATTTCAGCATCAGTGTTGAAATGTTCAAAACCACCACCAACGTTTTGAAGATGTTACACCAGCCACTACTCAGTGCAGTGTCCGAAGGTCTTTTTCGGGGCGTTTTGAATTTTGTGATTATAATTCAAAACACAAGTGAGAAACAGTGGACCAACATTTAATATGTCCAAGACTAGCTACATTTTGCTATATTGTGAGCAAAATTCAAGAAACAATACTACATCGTCGTAAGACTACCAAGAAAAATACTAGCAGAAGAGACCAACCTGTCCCGTAGCATGCAAAGTTAATTTAGTAACTATGTCGAGATAATAATATATGGATAAATGCTTTCAACTAGCTTCTCGACGTTATATTTAGCTTTATCATGACTAAATTACTGCGGACTGTGTCCGTAACAAACAATGTTTAAAACTTAGTAAATTAACTCAAGATAGTAATACGGAAAATTGCTTATAAATCTAGAATAATGACGCTATTTTTAACGTTCTCATGACTAAATTATTAAAGACTGTAACTGATGCCTATGACGTTATGGAAGAAAAACATACACCGATAAAGATTTTAATGACATTCTCACTGAAGCATAGTGACTCAAAGTAGGCTACTCGGACACTCGGCCAAATAGGTTTGAGAGTGTCAGAGTAGCCTATTTAAACATCTTTTTGGGTACATAGGTATACAGTGCTGACGAACACCAACCTCTGGCCTCTGCCAACTTTTCTTCAGGCAAACCTGCTTTTGCACACATCTGTGCCGCTCCTCTTCGCAGACTGCAACGTTATCTGGGCAGGGCAAGGGTGATTCAGCGAAGTCAAAGCTAACTTCATAGCGGCAAGTAACGTCATAGCTGATAATGCTTTACCATTGGGAAGCATGAAGGCAGGGTCTTGAGGACGAGGTGAGAACCTTAGACTGTTTTTATATGCACTCCACGCGCATTCCGGACAGAAAGGAGAACCATGTATCTCGGGGATACACACTGCAAACTCATCGGTCCTTTTCTTCGTTGTCTTGGTTGAACGCACCCACAGGCTGATGTAGTCTCGATGCCAGGTTACATCTGACCAACGTAGCCAGTGATTTGAATCATCACCACTGCTCGTTTGTACTATGTTGCATTGCCTCAGAAAGGAGAAATAACCTAACAGCGTCGCCGCGGTCAGGACATACGCAGTTCTTCCATATGACTGGAAAAACCTCACTATGCCCCAAACATCACGTAAACTGAGAGGTGGGCCATGATTAACAATGTGAGATGACGACTTGTCCACCCCTCGGAGAATCAGGACGGCTGGGTAGGAGTTGAAGCCGGCGACGCATCCTCCCATCAGGCGTAACCACGTCCGAGCTCCACTGACATAGTTACGTACCGCACCAGGGGACTTTAGGTCTTGATCAAGGGTAGCAATATACCCCAGAACTTGATACTGCGTAGGGTGTAGATGGTCAAATGTTAGTACAGTGGTATATTTAATATAATGATGCACTTGGTTTAATTTATTAATCCACAACCCTTTCGCCAGGCCCGCCTTGATCAAACCCATTATTCTTGTGTGATGTTCCATGGTTATATCTGGGAATGAAGAGACAGTAAAATGAATTCCCAGATTAAATGTTATCCGATAGAATTTCGGAATTAAAGGTCACTCGGATGCGGTTGAGGCTTAATGCATTGCACATATCCGTAGCGTGTTAAGTGAAGACTAGTCAAAAGCCTGTCTGCTTAGAGCATCTGCTAGTATTAGTGAGCGACCAGGCTTGTGTAATATAGACAGAGTACAATCATTCAAAGCAGCAAGCAACCATAGTTCCCTCTCACAGGCACACAGCACCGCATCTCTCCCCACACCAGTAGACAATACCATTTGTGTCACCATATTATCCGTAAACACCTCAATAATATAATCCTGTAAGTGATCAGGCTTCAACGTGAGGACCGCCTGCACCACATTGATAGCCTCTAGCTGCGATATGTGAAAGTTGTTATCCATGTACTCAGGAGAATAAGACTCCGCATAAAAATGTGTCTTTGAGAACGCCCCGCCCCCTACTAATCAACATTCTATCGTCCATACAGCCTGAGGGACAGGCCTAACCAGAACCCTGCCATTTGAACGTCTAGCATAATGCTTAAACCAACTGATGTCACGCAGCAAGTCAATATCAACAGGAATCTTCCCTTTAAACGGGGCACCCCCCAACGCATCTAGTATACGATTCATAAAGGCTCTTGATGGGACCACACAACGACCTATAAACTGCAACCAGCCAATAAGCCTCTGCAGGTCCTTCCTAGACACCAACAAGCCCAGCTCCCAAGTTTCACATTCGTCCAAAATATCTGACAACTTTTCGTCAGGGATACTTATCATCATTGTCGTAGCAGAGATGTGATAACCAAGCCAATCAAGTTCTTTTCTTGGAGGAAAACATTTCTTCAACGACAATGCAAGGCCCAGAAACTTGCAAAGTCTGAGTAACTCGAAATGGTCCTCAGTAGCTTCATCTTCATCTTCAGACTTGGCAATCCCAACAAAATCGTCGAGATAAGACCAAGCTGCGTGCCCCTTCCCTCAAAATATCGACCACCACCTGAGTCATACGAGCACAAGCAAGCGAAGAAGTACGGCAAACAAACGGCAAGGAAATATCAAAATAAAGATTGGAATATACAGTAACACCATATAAAGGGACTGAAAGCGGGCAGGCCCGGAGCTGGCGGTAGGCACGAGCCAGATCAGCAGTCCACAAAAAACTGCCACTACCTAAGGCCAGCAAGGACCTTGACAAATCAGTGACAGGCGGTAAACTGTATTTAAATGGCTTCCCTTGATAACACCCACGTACAATTCCAGCATTGACACTATGCCATTTTGGATAGCTCTGGTCGACTATAATACGCCGTTCCTCCGTTCCCTTCTTCGGCCGAGTCATTATCGGGCTAACCTGGTACCATGGGGAGAAAGGCGAAACCGTAAACGGGCCCAACAAAGCATTATGTCCACACTTTACCATAATATAATTATCTTCCCATTTGAGATGATCTGGACTGATATTATGATTTCTAAGGGTTGGAATCGGAGGGACTGAACCCACAAAGTCAGCTGGCCAGCCATACTCGAGCAAATCCACTAAGTCACAGTCCCAGTAGTCTTTCAATAACAGCCTCCAATTATCAATATTCAAACCAGAAGGAACACTAATCTTTGCCTGAAGATTAATTAGGGAGGCCTGTTCGTCTCACCCTGCTGTAGATCTCAAAGTATGCAACTCCTAACAAACAACTGTCATCCACCAGCACTGGCTAAATGTCCAACAAAGTATGTTTATAATCAAATGGTGATATCGGAGCTCCACCCGAGGATTTAAAATTGTTTACTGCATTACTTTCTTCAATCTCCATAGCAACATCATCTCCAACCTGAGTAAGCACATGCATGTCACCATCCACTGTTCCATTCCTGTCCACATTTGTATCCTGGAAATGGTATTCAAGATGAGAAGGAAACTTGTTAGTTAAGGCAGTTGTTGCAGAACTGTGATCAATGATTTGAGGAGCGAAACGAACGTCATTGTAACGCTCGAATAGCGTGACATTTGGTGAACAATCCAATAAACTACGACAACAAAAAATATCAAAATTATTAATCGATGGAAACGCCAGTACAGGCTCATCAGTAAGCATACCATTGCCCTGCAACAGAATATACCAGAAACATTTACAGACTTCATTCAAAATGTCCGCAATTAAACCACAGGACAAACTATCAATCAGCCAGAATCTGCCTTCACCGACAAGTGATAAGTGAAAACCGAAGCACTTAAAAAACTAGAAAAATTATCACAGCCCACATCCCCCACACTGGCCACTGGAGCAGCACATTAAGCCCTCACCCAACATACACTCCCGCTTCACTGACAACCCCTTCAATTTCGACATAGAACTACTGTTACTAACATTAACAGTCTCAGTAGCCAGGGGGTGATCACTAACAATTTTAAACCTGGAATGTTCACCATACATTAAATTGCTGGTGCTGCAGTTCAGTTGAGGTTGAGGAATGTTCTGTAGTGAAGTCGTAGACGGTGGCACTATGACGTTAAATATTGACCGAGTATCATGACTAGTAATGGCCTCCGAGAGACTGTCATTCAAAAATCCTTCTGACCATCCACTACCCGAGCCACTTGTTTCTCCTCACTGCCCTTGAACATAGCTCGTCGCTTATTATTACAGTCCACCTCATGAGCATTCGGCCGTCTGAACTGATGTACACACCACGCACAAATATGCGCTAGCCTGTCTGGAAGGTCACCATGTGAACCAAAATAACCACACTGTCTCCCCGCATTCCAGTCCTTACAAGGAACCCCATCACTCTCTCGATTGTAATACGGACAGGCCCTAAACTGATCGCGATACTCCACCTTGGTTGACACCCCAGCCTTCACTTTACGAGAACCCACAAGACATATGTCTCGCTGAACATCTTTTAAAAGAAGATTATCCAACCAGCCGTCAGGCAGCCTACCGTCATCGAGCATAGCAAACACACGTTCAGACCATGTCAAGCAGGTAGACCATTCCCAGTCACCCGCCATCACACAAAGCTGTTGCATGTGCTTTTTAATATAAGGGCCCCATTCCCTTGACACAAATTTACTGTCACACATACTGAATAGCGCACACAATTACTCATCCCAACTGCTATTGCCCAGTCCTACCTTGTCCCGTCTGTCACCCCGGATGACAAACTCATTAGGAAATAACAAGAACTTTCTTACCTCGCGAAGTCCTTAATCCACCCCCAACCCGCGGTAGCAAATCGTCCAACTCGCCATGCCAAGTTTCCTCAGATATAATACACTTCCTAGCCCTCCAAGGAGGATCAGTAGGAGCAGACGAAGCAGCAACCGCGTAATCACTCAACAGGGCAGCACGACATCCTCCGTCAACCACTGGGCAACCTTGACCCAAAGAGGTAATACCAGATGATGCTGCAACATCAAGACGACGACAACACGGATCCACAACATGGCACTGACCATCAGAAGCCACAGATGTCGCCATGGGCTCTTCACGCTGCAGCAAACCGGACACATCGGTCAAAACAGGGTCACACTGCGACTGCTCCGACGACACCTCGGCTGACGAACACGCAACTCTTGCCTTCAGGACTTCCTGGACGGCAGCATTCTGCACGGCCAACCTCTGAGACAACGCCGACATCTGTTGAAGTTGGAGATCGAACATGTTTCTTAAAACCTCGACGACCTCAAAACTTTTGTCAACTTTCCGCCTCTTAGGTCTGCCCATCGTCGCAGAACTTGTAGACAGAACAGCTTCAACATGCTCTGCCGATGAACCGACCCCCCTTTTACTCTTAGCATTCCTCATCGTGATGTTAGTTGTGTATTTAGAAATCCTCTGGAAAGGTGTGTTAAGTCTACCAGATCAACCGCATGAGTGTCAGTTTATCAGTTAATGATTTAAAACAATATATAGAAACATGAGGTTACTCGGCCGCGGTGAGCACCCCATGAGACTACAATACTTTCCCCCCTTCATTTCACCTCTGATGCAGTCATCAATCAATCAATAGTTCCGTCCTCTAGTCGAGGGTTGGATGCAGTGGTTCTCCACTTGTCCCGATGGTGTGCTGTTCTGATAGAATGTGAATAATTCAAGCCTGTCCACTGTGAAATATTTGTAAACCATGATATTCTTGATCTCCCTCTCCCTCTGCTGCCATTCACCTTCCCTTCCAACAATGTACGGTATATTGAACTCTGACGAATGATGTGGCCAAAATAAATCAGTTTCTTTGTCTGTATAGTGGCAAACAAGCTTTTCTTATTTTTAATTTTTCTGAGAACTTCTTTGTTGGTGATCTTCTTTGTCCATGATATTTTCATCATCCTTCGATAAGTCCACATCTCAAATGCTGCTAAATGTTTGTACATTTTCTTAGAGATTGTCCATGTCTCAGCCCCATACATTAGAGTAGACCACACATAACACTGAAGAATACGCTTCCTTGTTTGTATTAATATCTTACTTGATGTTATACTAAACCAATATTACCAACTCTGGAACTAATACTAAGGAAGAAAGGAAGACAAATCACAAAGATAGACAGTGAGGATGTTGTGCTTTATTGGCATCAACTCCTGCTCACCTATCAGTGACCTATCCACCTAACCCCTCACCTTCTGTGCACACAGAATCTCATTACTACTTTAGCCTGTATATAGGTACTCCAAAGTCGGCGAATACGGTGTCCGCAGTGCGAAATTTGACCTAGTTTAACCCTTTTAAAAAGGCTTGAATCTCCACTAATTCTGCTTGCTTTGAAATAAAAATTATATCAAATTAAAGCTCGTTCTTTTGTCTTTTAGGCTGTCTGATTTTTAATTATCATTATTAAATAAATCACAGTCAATGGACACTTGTTGGTGGGTACCATCGGCAGCTCTGAGCATGCTCGCCGATTTTGTTTTCATCCAGTCTGAGCTACTCCCTTCCCTAAACTTGATGGCTTGGTGAGTACATTGACCTGAACTAAAAATAACCACCAATAAAAGATAGAGAAGAATCTGGGCTTCATTAGCATATCAAGCATGAGTGTTTCTGAGTGGGAAATTTGATTGAACTGAAGGAGTGAAAACTTTAAGACATTAATCCTCATTGAAAATTGATCAGGATCGTTTTGAAAATTATATCATCAGAAAGCTTAAGTCTTCCTCTACCTAACCAGAACAATATTTGGTTGAGATTTATATCATACGCATCAAGCATGATCTGAGAAGTGACTGCTGCAAGAATTTGGCTATTGTCAGCTTGCGATGCTTCAAAGAGAATGTTGTCTTTCTTTCTCTGATCAGTTAGAAAATGATGTCATCATGTAGAGCTTTTGATTCTGGTTATTTTGCTATAAAGATTGCTGTGATAGGACAATTAGAATGGGAGTTATGCTATTTTTCTATATTTTACTGAATTTATTATTGGTGTTTGCTGGAAATTAAGGAATTTAGCAAGTTTGACATGAAATTTCAGAAAGAATACTAACAGTGATGGTCTGTAAAAAATTGAGCTTCTTATTTGTACTATAGAGAATGAGATTCTTTAATATTGGACAGATCATATGCAAAATAGCTTCCAGGTGGGACCCTAAAATCCAAGATTTGGCTAATTTGGAAATGTGCACAAATCGGGGCAAAAAAAATCAATCTTTAAACACTCATAACTGTGCAGCTATTCAATCAATCTAAATGATTTTTATATCACTGAGATTCAATTTAAAAGATCTGTACAGATATATAAGATGTAATACTGACCTGTTGAAAATAGAAATCACTTTGGAGTACCTACTGTATAGAAAGCAGTGCCTACAGCCCATGGGACAGGAGTCCTCTGGCTGTGTATACACTCAATGGGGAGCTTTCATGAGCCAGTTCTCTCGCTATACACTAGGTGGCAGCACCCGTTCCCGGTCCAAGTCGGCGATCATGGTTGTTTGTTTGTTTGTTTGTTGTTGTTTTACGTCCTAGCAACATCTAAGGTCATATCAGGACGGGGCGATCATGGTTGGATAGAACTTAGAAGGGTGTAGGTGTGTGTGTGTGTTCGTGGTGTAGGTGTGTGGTGGGGGTTGTGGTGTGGTGGGGGTGTAGGTATGTGTGTGGTGGGGGTGTAGGTGTGTGGTGGGTGTCTCGTGAGGGTTTGGGGGTGTAGGTGTGTGGTGGGGGTTTAGTTGTGTGTGTGGTTGGGGTGTAGGTGTGTGTTGAGGGTTTACGGGTGTGGTGGGGGTGTAGGTGTGTGGTGGGGGTGTAGGTGTGTGGTGGGTGTGTGGTGGAGGTGTAGGTGTGTGGTGGGGGTGTAGTTGTGTGGTCGGGGTGTAGGTGTGTTGTGAGGGTTTAGGGATGTGGTGTAGGTGTGTGGTGTCTGTGTCTTGGTCTCTGTCTCTGTATGTGTCTCTGTCTGTGTCTCTGTCTGTGTCTCTGTGTCTATGTCTGTCTCTGTCTGTGTCTCTCTCTGTGTGTCTGTGTCTCTGTCTGTATCTATGTCTCTGTATGTGTCTGTGTCTCTGTATGTGTCTCTGTCTGGATCTGTGTCTCTGTCTGGATCTCTGTCTCTGTCTGTGTCTCTGTATGTGTCTGTGTCTCTGTATGTGTCTCTGTCTGTGTCTGTGTCTTGGTCTGTGTCTCTGTCTCTGTCTGTGTCTCTGTCTGTATCTATGTCTGTGTCTCTGTCTCTCTCTCTGTCTCTTTATGTGTCTCTGTCTGTGTATCTGTATGTGTCTCTGCCTCTGTCTGTGTCTCTGTTTCTCTCTCTCTCTCTCTCTCTCTCTCTCTCTCTCTCTCTCTCTCTCTCTCTCTCTCTCTCTCTCTCTCTCTCTCTCTCTCTCTCTCTCTGAGACACAGAGACATAGACACACACACACACACACACACAGATACACACACACACAGACACACACAGAGACTCAGACACATACATAGAGACACACACACACAGACACCCACAGAGACTCAGACACACAGAGAGTAGGTGTGTCTCACTCAAGAGCCAGGAGTAGAGTGATCCCTCTCCAGTGAGACTGGAGAAGTTTCTTGAATAATTAATTAGAATGAGACTTGTGCGGTCATGATAGGCCAAAAGGGGTCAGGTGACCGGATCTCCCACAGCCAGCCAATCAGACACTCCCCTACAGACTGGTCAGTGCAATGCCCTAATATGGGGGAGTTGCCACCCAAACCAGCCTGCAGGGTGTGGCTCTAAAGGCCCTGTCACACTACGATGCTTCTCGCCGGTGACGTGTGGTGTTTTTGGGCGAAAATGGGTGAAATATCGAGACATGCTGGGGGCGCGTTATGCGCACGTTGGTACACGTTGGTACACTATCTTTGACGTTGATGGTCGGCGGACAACGTCGGCGTGCGTTATTGGTTGCTGAGTGTTTTCAACATGTCCAAAAAAGCCAACGACCGACAGCGCGCGTCAACGTGTTGGTGCGCACGTTATGGGCACGATAGCAGGACGTCGACACACGTTGGAGGAACGTTGCTCGCACGTTGCTGTGTGTGTGTGTGTCTCTGTGTCTCTATGTGTGTGTATCTGTGTCTCTGTGTGTGTATCTGTGTGTGTGTCTATGTGTCTGTGTGTGTATGTCTCTGTCTATGTGTGTGTGTCTGTGTGTGTGTGTGTGTCTATGTGTCTGTGTCTCTGTCTGTCTGTGTCTCTGTCTGTGTCTCTGTATGTGTCTGTGTGTGTGTCTCTGTCTGTGTCTCTGTCTGTGTCTCTCTTTGTGTCTCTGTCTGTGTCTCTGTATGTGTCTATGTATGTGTCTGTGTGTGTGTCTCTGTGTCTGTGTGTGTGCCTCTGTGTGTCTGAGTCTGTGTGTGTGTCTGTGTGTGTATCTGTGTGTGTGTATCTGTGTGTGTGTCTATGTCTCTGTGTCTCAGAGAGAGAGAGAAAAACAGAGACACAGACAGAGGCAGAGACACATACAGAGACACAGACAGATACACAGACAGAGACACATAAAGAGACACAGAGAGAGACACAGACAGAGACAGACAGAGACACAGACATAGATACAGACAGAGACACAGACAGAGACACAGACAGAGACACATACAGAGACACATACAGAGACGCAGACAGAGACACAGACAGAGACACAGACAGAGACACATACAGAGACACAGACAGAGACACATACAGAGACACAGACATAGACACAGACAGAGACAAATACAGAGACACAGACAGAGACACAGACCCAGACAGAGACACAGACAGAGACACATACAGAGACACAGACACATACAGAGACACAGACACACAGAGACAGACACAGACAGACATAGACACAGACAGACATAGACACAGACAGAGATACAGACAGAGACACAGACAGAGACACATACAGAGACACAGACAGAGACACATACAGAGACACAGACCAAGACACAGACACAGACAGAGACACAGACACATACAGAGACACAGAAACAGAGAGAGACACAGACAGAGACACATACAGAGACACAGACAGAGACACAGACAGAGACACAGACAGAGACACAGACAGAGACACAGACAGAGACACAGACCCAGACAGAGACACAGACACATACAGAGACACAAACACAGACAGATACAGACACAGACACATACAGACACAGACACAGACATAGAGAGAATGCGCTGATATACGGTACCACCACGTTGGCCGCGCGCTAATAACACAGTACTCACACGCTGCGCCAAAGTCCAATTTCACCATATTTCCACTATCTTTAACGTTTCTCGACGCGCAAGATTTTATTTTCAACGCTGACGGGTCGCCGGGAGAGGGCCTTAAGGAATGTGGTATGGATGGTGTGCTTGGCCCTAGGTCCAGTAGGGGCAGGTAGTTGTCGACAGTTGCAATTAGATATATATATGTATATACCAAAAATGTCCTTTTTCTCCAATTGCATTCTTTATGAATACATAGAGGAACATTTCATCAACCTTGAACTGCTTCTTATATAAGAACATCTCTTCATTAACTTTAGGCATCATGTATGAACATATATCTCACATAGCTTAAGTTATATCATGTCATCATGTGAGTGGGGGGCACCATTGCTTTTAGATTACATAACCTTCTCCCCACTCCATCGCCCAAGAATAATAATGCTCTCTGCCAATATTTACCGAAAATCCGTATATTTTTAGAAATTTACAAATAGATCAGTAGCTAAGCGATTGTGATGTTACTATGGTGGATATGCTAGTTACAGCCCTGTCACACTGGGCTGTAACTAGCATGAACAGGACTTTTTTTAATTACAGAGCGAATACCTGCCGATACCAGCTACAGATGTTAACTACTTTAGTTACTGTAGTTACATATTACGTGGTTACGCTGTGGGCTCGCTTGACGTGATGAATTATTCATGTTACGGCGTAACATGTACAATGCATCAGCGTTTTGGATGATGAACTGGATTATAATAGATGTTATTCAAGTCATGGTATTTACCGGACGGGATGGCTGAATCGGTAAGAGCGTTGGCTCGTTTTCTGTTTGGGAGTTTGTGGGTTCGAATCCAGGCCGAGTTGACTCTCAAAATTGACAATTGTCGTTACCTTGTTTGGCACTCACTAAAAATTCACACACTCATACACACAAGCAGACAAGAAATAATACTAAGCAGATATGAACGTTTAAAGGTTATTTATTTAATCAAATTTAATCTTGGCTGGCATATCAGGAGCACAGCGAGTTGAGGGCCAGGCACAGTGACCCAGACGCCCTGAGCAGTTCAGATCAGTTCAAGCATGTTATGAGCAACTCGTAACATGGAGAGAAGACATCAAGTAGGGATGACAGCAGTGCAGCGCTCAAACCAAAAGAGAAATGAGCGCTGCGGGGGCATCACGTATAACAGGAAAAGTCAAATATGTCTTGACAGTGTTGGTTCTCCAGGTACTGGCTTGCATTATACCGGACAATGGCAAACTTGTAAGTTCACAGGCCTGGGTGGCGCCTCTCCTCAGGCTATGAAGTGTATAGCGCTTCTCAGTACCAACCGAGCCCCAGGCTGCAAGTCGGAAGGCGCGCAGAAGAACTCTATTGGTGAGGGGCGCACCTGACGGCAGCAATAAGGCAGCAGCTTCCGGGGCTAGAGGAATTGATGCGGCATAACTCCTCCAGTGGGGGAGAATTAGGTATAGCAGGGAGAATTAGGTATAGCAGGGAGATGGAAAAGGAGAGGTAACCCAGATCTTAACAGAGGACAAATAGTTAAGGACTGCTCCTGGAGACTTAAGAGATTTAGACAGGAACAGTAAGAAAGACAGTAGATCATACACAGTAGGTTTTAGAGGGGAGACATTATTATTAGTGCAGAAAGAGAAATAGGGTGTTAGATGGGCTGCCTTATTCTGCCATATGCGTGTCGCCAAACCAGAGGTGAAGAGACTGATGAGCTCAGCATGGTGTGTCACTGTGTAGTCTGAAGATAGAGGCAAAAATAAAACTATCTTCCAGTACATAACAATCATACAGATCAGACATAAAAATCGAGACATCCAGTGCTAATGACGGATAGACAACAGTTAAATTATGTTCACTACACATTGCCAGTGCTCTAGACTTCATGGCATTTGATGAAAAGGACCTACTGAGCGCATTGGCCAGCACCAATTAGGTACCAGGCTTATGTTTAATTATCAAGTCAAAATTACGGGCAGCCGAGAACAGCCACAACTGTCATGCACAAGCACATTTTTTTTACTAAATGTATTTTATTCAGCGAATAATGTCTTTTGTCAGCGCCAGAGCACTGGTCTTCCGGCCGTTCATTACAATTTGTTGGTACATAAATGACAATATCAGTTGCAATAATAGCCACATGAAAAACCTGTTCGATAATAGAAGCATAACATAAATTGACTATTTGTCGTGATAGTAACTGCATGCAATTCCAGTTCAACATATGTATTATGCACTTGGTGAGCATGCATCAATAAATGTACAAGACGACTCTAGAATTGTCTTTAAACACTTCTTTCTTCCTTTGCTTTCTCTTCTTTTTTCAAAAAGATATAACATATCTCCAATACACATATATATATTATATTGTAAATATGCAAATCAGTGAATCCAATCACCAATACCAAATGCGGAAACCTGCCCATTATTTTATTTTTTTTAATCCCATCACAAGTGTTCCGTTCTGTGTGGCCCAATGATGGGATCGAGGTCTGAGATTGCAGTGGGGACTTACATCAGACAGGTTTTATGTCAATTTAAAGGAAAATGTTAGGTAATAGGAATCTATCCCTCCCTTTCCCTGATTCAAGTACAGATTGCGATGCAGCATTGTGCATGTTACTCGTAGCATGAGTAATTTACGGGGTGGAGAACCCTGCATAACGAGGCGATAGGCGGCGCCACCAGTAACTCCACCACTACCGCTAGGGGCGATCCGACCCGACTCGACCGGCTTGGTTCCTGCCAAATCAGTCACGAGTTCAATCCCCGTCTCGTTCAAGCCACCACAACTCGCCTGGCTGCGATCGATGCTACACCTATTCAGTTTTTGTGTCGATTATATACGTTAACACAGTCTACATGCTACCTGTGTGACTCCTGTCGTCTCGCTAGCTGTGCAAGTGTGTCGAGGATTTCATGCTACCTGTCTTGCTCCTGTCTTCTTGCCTAGCCTTGCAAGTGTGTCGAGGACTCATGGTCGACGTCTCGACTGACGGTATCGTAGAAAACAAAAAATATTTCACTATAGATTCGACGGTATTGGCGAAGTAAACCTCTTATTGTGTGTCGACTGCCTGTGCGTCGATGTGGTACGCGTAATAACAAGGAGGAGCGGTATCGGGACGGATGACGTTCAGCTAAGGAAGTTGAAAAAATTCGACAATCAGCCGACTTGTGTGTCGACAATTGCTCCCACTATTAAAAAAAAAGACATTTCATTTGTTTTATTCGACAATTTTGTCTATCTCATCTTCAGATTCGACTTGTTATAGCTGTTATTTGCATATAATTCTCGACGGAATTACTGATTGGCTTGGCACGGCGAGGTACGGACCCAGGGACGCTAGAACCAGGCCCAGGGTTCTACGTGGCCGCCATAGCCCAGCAGCTAAAGCGTATAAAAGAGCTTCGAGATCGGCAAGGAGCACGGAGAGCATCTTCAGATTCGACTTGTTATAGCCTTATTTTACACTTGTTATAGCCTTATTTTACACACGGCAAGTGCAGACGAACTCTGGGGCAGGTACACTGCCACACAGGTACCTGCTGATAACGGTAAGCCACCGGCAGAACAGGCCGTTCAGGCCTGTGATATACTAAGAAGAAGACGCGATCAGGCACTCAAACATGAAAGAAAACTCGGCATCCCCGATGCTATGCATTCCTCACGTAAAGACCACAGCTTCCAGGAAGTTACGACAAGTGGCGCCACCGGTGCGACAAATACTTGGCTGCCAACACAACCCGCCATTGGGACCAAACCACCGACCGCTACCGTACAAGAGGACCGCACCGGTGACGACAACACTGAAATCAAGGATGGCATAGTCTATGGCAGCAGCCATGACACATACGTCACAATCCTCGGAAGCAGAAACAATGGTAATACAGACAGTGATGATCCAACAATACACGACCCTGGGGCGGATGCTGCAAGCCTACACTCACGCCCACCCATAACTCCCTTGGACTATAGGCCCATACTGAACGACATATGGCCATACCCGCAAACATACCTATGGGGAAAACACCAAGACTACCTTAACATTTATCAGCGAGTAAGGGCTACCGCATTACCAAACTACATGAGGGCCCGGATACCCATTCCCTCCGGCCTCGTCATCAAGGCCTGGAGGGAACTACTAATAGGCTATCATGATAGCCAGGTGGTTGAGTTTCTGGAATATGGATGGCCCGCTGACTATGCAGCTCCGGAGCCCCCTGTCACCTGCATCGCCAACCATACGGACGATCCCGACCAGATCGACGACATACAGCGGTACATAGCAACAGAAATGGACCACGGTGCTATGCTCGGCCCCTTTAAGGAACCCCCCTTCCACCCATGGTTCCAGACGAGCCCCTTGATGACACGCCCTAAGAAGAACTCCACCAGCAGGCGTGTCATAATGGATCTCAGCTGGCCACATGGCGCCAGTGTCAACGACGGCATCGCCAGGGGCTACTACCAAGGAAACCCGAGCACATATAGCCTTCCGAATGTCATGGACGCGGCGGATGAGGTAGCCCGCCTCGGCACAGGCTGCTACCTATGGTGCGCGGACCTCGAACGTGCCAATCGCCAGCTTCGCACCTGTCCCCTCTCAGCACCACTACTCGGCATAACTCTAGACGGTGCCTACTACACAGACATTGCACCACCTTTCGGATGCCACACCTCATCAATAGCCTGCGCTAGGACAACGAATGCGGTGGTCTACCTCCTCAGGAAAAAGGGCCACCATGTGCACTTAGATGCTTTTGTGGGTGTGGCCCCCAACCGGAAGGAAGCAGAGGCAGCATACAGAGACCTAATTCGTGTTACTGAACAGCTTGGCCTTACACTCTCCTGAAAGAAATGCCACCCGCCCGCGAAGTCAGTGGTGTGGCTTGGTTTCCAAATATCAGCTGATGACATGAGAGTCACAATCCCTCATGAGAAGCTCGAAGACACACTCGCTGAATGCAAGAAATGGACACACAAGAACACCGCTTCCAGAAAGGACATACAACGCTTGGCCGGCAGACTACATCACATCGCCATATGCGTTGTCCCGGCTAGGCGTTTCATGTCACGAATATTTGAAACCTTGCGACAAACCCCGACCACTGGAAGGCACCCAGTCAGAGATGGACTAAAGAACGACGTGAGATGGTTCCTCGACTTCGCCACACGGTCAAACGGCCTGGTGCTACTATAACGGAACCCAAGGCACAATGGACGATAGAATGCGACTCATCCCTCATAGCGGGTGGCACTTTCTCCCAGATGCATTTCTATGGAAGATCCTACCCAGACAGCATCAGGGCCAAATATAGCAACATCGCACACTTAGAGGCGATAAACTTGGTGGTCGCCATGAGGGCACTGTCCCCCCCCCCCCACCCTGAGGAATATCTCATCATCATAAACACAGATAACGCTGCCAGCCAACAGGTACTCGAGTCCGGTGCAGGCAGAGACCACACATTAACCGCATGCGCCAGGGAGATATGGCTCTTCGCGGCAACCAATGGATGCGACATCGAAATATGACACAAACCCGGAAAATACCTCGTCCTAACGGATGCCCTGAGCAGAAGAGCATTTGACTTGGACGCTAGAGTCAGGGCAGGTCGCCTCACTAGAGATATGAATATTTCTGAAATTGAAGTCTCTTTTGAGAACGTTTTTACCCACGGACTCTAGATAAGCCTGTGAATATCATACTAAATTGCTCCTCTATTCAAGAATCCTGGATGTATACTTTGCGGGCCTGGCGAGTGGGACCTGGAAGAATAAGGCGGTACAGGCGAAGAAATATATTACGTTTGCAGCCCGCCATCGTATCGACCCACTCGCCCCTACGCAGTACGACGTGATGGCATATATACTTCACCTAAAAGAGACCCTCGCATCCCCGGGAGCCGCCATGAACTACATCAGTGGGACCAGGACATGGGTACTTATGTTCGGAGGGTCCCCGACACCTTTCGACACATACCCGGTCACCCTGATGAAAAAAGGTGTGGCACGCTTAGCGAATTACATCCCCAGACCGGCCCCGCCATTGACTCCGCAGCACGTCAGAGCACTAACCCGCTACCTGACAGCAGCGGTTCCAACAGCCAGAGTACTTGTCGCGGCGCTCCTAATCAGCTACGCAACACTACTCCGCCAGGGTAACCTACTTGCAAGCGGCTCCACTCATGACCCAGGCCACTACCTGAGGCAGTCAGACATTGCCAGAACAAAGGAAGGGCTCTCAGTACTAGTCCGCACCACCAAGACCAGGTGGAGGCCGGACCAGGCATACCGCATCATCATCCAAAGCCAACCAGAGTCGCAATGCTGCCCCGTGGCGGCCTGGGATCGATACATCGCATTCCAGCACCCTCGCCCAAGCGATCCAGCCTTCCTATTAGTTGGAAACGTCCCCCTCCGGACACAAGTGATGCTCGCTGCCCTCCGCATGGGACTGGCAGCAGTCGGTGTAAGGGCACCCACCGAATACACACTCCATAGCCTGAGGAGGGGCGGGGCACAGGCCTGTGCAGCGGCAGGCAGCTCGCTCATGGAGATCATGCAGCTCGGCGCGTGGACATTGGCCGCGGTCCATCACTATGTACCAAAAAACATCCTGTGTGGCAGTGTACCTGCCCCAGAGTTTGTCTGCACTTGCCGTGTGTGGGCTGGTGAAGTCGATGTTGTAGCGAACTGGAAATGGAATAACATTGCCCCAACTGCATGTAGACATGAGCATAGTGTTTGGTTCGTAAACTGTCTGATCTGTCCTTATAGAATTAAGAGCTACCCCCATCCCCTTCTGATTAAAGAATTTTAACCACCATTCACTCTATGACTCCGCCTTAGTAAATCGTGCATGTTATTTGTAACATGAGTAATTTACGGGGTGGAGAACCCTGCATAACGAGGCGATAGACTGCGCCACCAGTAACTCCACCACTACCGCTAGGGGCGATCCGACCCGACTCGACCGGCTTGGTTCCCGCCAAATCGGTCACGAGTTCAATCCCCGTCTCGTTCAAGCCACCACAACCCGCCTGGCTGCTATCGACGCTACACCTATTCAGTTTTTCCCACCCACCCACACCACTTATGCATTAGATAACATAATAGGGTTGAGGGTCGGGTTCTGCCCACTTGTGAACTGGAAATGGAATAACATTGCCCCAACTGCATGTAGAAAATGAGCATAGTGTTTGGTTTGTAAACTGTCTGATCTGTCCTTATAGAATTAAGAGCTACCCCCGTCCCCTTCTGATTAAAGAATTTTAACCACTATTCACTCTATGACTCCGCCTTAGTAAATTGTCAGTATTCACAGTTATACAGTAATTCTGGGGGTCCGGGGGAAGAAGAGTGGCCACCGCGTGTACTAGATTTAGGGCCTACAATTGAGCTATAGAAAGTTTCTTGGTAGTGACAGAGGCTGGGAACTCCATGCCATAGTAGTGACGAGATGAGAAAGCCCCCCCCTGCTGTTAAAGTAGCGTCACATTCCAGCAAGAACTCTTCCTGGCGGACTGATGGCAGAAGTTGCAGAGCATTGTAGGACGCTGCGAACTTCTCGAACCACTCTAGGTCATCTAATATTTCTGTCAGGAATATATGTTGACCTGTAAAGGGGGTATTCCTCAATGCTTCCAATATCTTGTTAGTAAAGCGAATCGACGGCTTAATGCACTTAGACAGGTGCTGGAGTTTCCCCGCTAAACTCTGGAGGTGCTTCCTAGAAGGCTTCACTTTAACTTTCAACTTTCAAGATCTCGGCAAGCTTATCGGGGGTTAATGAAACCGTCATGGACGGGGAATCAATCCTGAAACCGAGCCACACTGAGGAGGTAACGGGAGGAGAGCACTTCTCTAAGGCCAAGTCCAAGCCGAGTATATCAGTCAACTCGAGAAACCTCACATACGCTTTAACCGCACTCTCATATGTCGGCTCCAAGCCCACAAAATCATCTAGATAACACAGGGCAAAAAAGCCCTCCCGCCTCAACAGCCAAACTACTGCCCTAGTCGTACGTGCACAGGCAAGCGCAGAGGTCCTGCAGCCAAATGGGGGAGCAATATCAAGATATAGCTGACTATTCATGGAAATCCCGAACAATGGAACAGAGAGAGGGCAGACTGTCTATATGCACGTGACAAATCAGCCGCCCAATGCCAATCCGAGGTGCCCACAATAGACAACCGATCAGTTAGGGTCGACACAGACGGAAGGGAGAAATTAAATGACACACCCTGATAGAAGCCCTTAATAATACCCGCATTAACACTACGCCCTGGAGGGAAACTCAGCTCGATAATGGCTCTCTTATTCAGCAAATTCTTTTGGGGTTTGGTCATCATCGGGCTAACCTAGCACCAAGGAAAGAAGGGAGTGGCATCAAATGGTCCTAACAGAGCATTCATTGTAAGTTCTTTAAGAATTAAGGAGTTAATGTGCACATCAACATCTGCACCCACCGTATGAAATGTGGGCACCGGGATCTCAGTCGACGTATAGTCCAATGGCCAACCATACTCAAGATGGTCAATGAGCAATGTATCTGGGTAGTCCAGTAGCAGTGCCCGCCACGCCGGAATCCTCAGACCCGACGGCACTGGTATCCGTGCAGACAAATAGTTTGAGAGAGCTGTCTCACGAACTGCCATATAAATATCACAATAATACTGAGAGGATGGCCACATGACAGAAGAAGTTACCGGCCATAACTCAGACAGCTTATCACTAAACAGAATAGGAGAAGGAGGAGAGAAAAAGGAAATAGACTCAAGAGGCACAGGGGCAGTATTAAACCAATCGAAAACAACATCAGGTAACGAGAGATCAGTATCAGAGGAAGCAAGCAGAGAGGGACCCGGGGTCGGGAGGGTGGGCGGGGTTGAACGCACGTGGTCCACAGTGCGGGGAGGGCTACCATTGGCTAAGCGGGGAGGCGAGGCAGGGGGGAGGGTGGGGGGAACAGGGGAAAGTAGGTCAACTGTCATGGCGGTAGGCACATTGAAAGCCACCACATGCGCGCACCGCGGTGCTGGCTGGTGTGCACAGGCAGAGATGGAGGAGGCGGGCAGGGGGTGAGGGAGAAATCACTTACTGCCCCGGTAGACTGCTCGGAGAGCTTCTTCTCCATGTACTTGTGTTTTTTCATACGGTCTTGTTCGCGGTGCTGAGTGCCAGGTGCCAGGTGTCTCGTGCTGAGTGCCAGGTTCCGGGTGCCTCGGGCTGGGTGCTGAGTGCCCGGTGTCTCGTGCTGGGTGCTGAGTTCCGGGTGCCTCGGGCTGGGTGCTGAGTGCCGGGGGGCTGGGTGCCTCGGGCTGGGTGCTGAGTGCCAGGTTCCAGGTGTCTCGTGGTGAGTGCTGGGTGCCTCGGGCTGGGTGCTGAGTGCTAGGTGTAGGTGTCTCGTGCGGGCAGCTAGGTGCCGGGTGCCTCGGGTTGGGTGCCAGGTGCCTCGGGCTGGGTGCTGAGTGCCAGGTGTCTTGTGCTGAGTGCCAGGTGCCTCGGGCTGGGTGTTGAGTGCCAGGTGTCGGGTGCTGAGTGTCGGGTGCTGAGTGACGGGTGCCAGGTGTCCCGTACTGGGTGCTGAGTGCCGAGTGATTGGTGCCGTATGCCAAGCGCATCGTGCTGGGTGCCGGGTGCCTCGGGCTGTGTGCTGAGCGCCAGGTGTCGCGTGCTGGGTGCTGAGTGCCGAGTGATGGGTGCTGTGTGCCAAGCGCCTCGTGCTGGGTGGTGAGTGCCAGGTGTCTCGTGCTTCGTGGTGAGTGCCGGGTGCCAGGTGTCTCGTGCTGGGTGCTGAGTGCCAGGTGTCTCGTGCTGGGTGCTGAGTTCTTGGGCTAGGTGCCGAGTGATTGGTGCCAGGTGTCTCGTGCTGAGTGCCTCGTGCCCCAAACTGGGTGCTGAGTGCCAGGTGTCTCATGTTAGGTGCTGAGTGTCAGGTGCCGGGTGCACCGAACTGGGTGCTGAGTGCCTGGTTCTGGGTGCCAGGTGTCTCGGGGTGGGTGCTGAGTGTTGAGGTGCCGTGTGCCAAGCGCCTCGTACTGAGTGATGGGTGCCTCGGGTTCCGTGCCAGGTGTCTCGTGCTGGGTGCTGAGTTCCAGGTGCCAGGTGTCTCGTGCTGAGTGCCGAGTGCCGAGTGATGGGTGCTGTGTGCCAAGCGCCTCGTGCTGGGTGGTGAGTGCCGTGTACCAGGTGTCTCGTGCTGGGTGCTGAGTGCCAGGTGCAGGCCAGGTGTTCGTGCTGGGTACTGAGTGTCAGGTGCAGGCCAGGTGTCGCGTGCTGGGTGCTGAGTGCCAGGTCCCGGGTGCCAAGTGTCTCGGGCTTGGTGCTGAGTACCGAGTGATGGGTGCCGTGTGCTAGACGTCTCGGGCTGGGTGCCGAGTGATGGGTGCCGCGTGCCGCGTGCCATACACCTCGTGCTGGCTGCTGGCAGCCCTCTTCCAACTCAGGCTGCACACTGTTACTAAAAAGGTGCTGTTCGAGAGTACATGCTCCGCAATATGTCCACATACCACTGGCCACAGCAGGCTCTGCCATGTAGAGAGTACAGTTTGACAACTTTTCTTGGTACCACACGCCTGGACCGATGTGATTCAGCTTGACTCACTTCTAAGGAGAATATTGGCCCCAAGAAACTCGATGACGATGGCCGTGGCGCGGAGTTGCTTTTGTTGTTAGGCTGCTTGGGAGGGTGGAAGTGAGGGCTTGCTGTTCTCCACCACCCACCTCGGTCTGCACACCCCCCATGGCCCTTTTACGGAAACGAATTGGAATTATTTCCTTAGAATAGTGTGTCCATTGAACGACCATTACCGTGGCTGCTGTCACAGGTGGTAACCTACCCTCAGTAAGAACCGACACTCACCTAAGCTGTCAGCATTTTCTCAGGAATCACTGCCTGTGAAGGGTCAATGTGGTGCAGCCATCTTGTTCAATCAAAAGCCGGCACTTAATCGCGACACTATGGTAAGCTTTCCTCCGGTGTTATTATGCTAGGTATTACCTACAGCACATGCTTTACACATACTGTACCCAATTCACGAACAACTGAAATAAGCGAATAAACTGGCATCAATTAGCCAAACTACCTTTTCAGCTTAATTATGAACAACTGAAACAAGCTAATAACCTGACATCGCTTAGCCACATAGCACTTCAGCATAATTATGTATTGGATCTTAGGTGAAGTTAACTAGTTATTCAATTAATTAAGTCTGAATATAAATTGTCTACTTGATGTATTTGATTAGCTTAGCTTAGATTATGTCTGAAGCAACTTTTCGTGTACCGGGTACTGTTAGCTAGTTATTAATGTTAGTGCATATTTGCACGCCACTTTTGTCGATGTTAAATGAGATTACTCCTATTTCTTTGTATTTATTTATTTATTTATTTTTATATCTTTTTAGATAAAACCAGCCCAAAGTCGGGAATCAATGGCAGCAAGACAACGCAGGGTAACAACCTCAAGGGTAACTCCCCAGCAAGTAGCACCAAAAGGAAGGGAAATCATGTGGGCAAGAACAAATCTAAGTCCAAGAAGAGAGACTTGAGTAGCGACCACGTGAAGTATGTGACCTCTCTATGCGGCTTCGCGCTGGTGGGGTACTTGCTGCAGAAGAGCTGGTTAGCTCAGCTCGTATTCACAACCACCTTCTGGGTCTATCTGTACTCGTTCTGTGTGCGGTTTGAGCCCGTCAAAAGGCAGCTTGGGCTGCGCCTATAACCAGTGGTTGCGCATGTAGCCAGGTCATGCACGCGTGCCATCGTGCGTGTAGGGGAGCGTGTCTACTGCGTACCCATAGGCTGCATTCCACACCACTACTTACCAGCCTCCATAGAGTCTGGTCTTTGTTAGAGATTCTGTCTACAGTAAAACCTCTCTAACCGACCACCTCCACAGATCGACCACTCCCCAGTATCGATCACTTTATTTGGTCCCAACAATCCCGTTGTAACCATATTCTAACTCCCTACATTGGCGACCTCCCAAAATGGACCACTTAAAGTAGGTCCCAAGGTCGGTCGATTTAGAGAGGTTTTACTGTATTTCCCCCCCAAAAAAGGACTTTTCTAAATTAAAACTGGACGTACAAGTCACTTAACTCATTGTTGTTGGATGCATTATATAGATATGCACTAACTCCATTTATCATGGATAATTGAGAGATTATTGATAACAATCGAGCAGTTCTACTCGAAATAGTTAACAGGAATGAGTGTCTGAAGTGTGTACATAGGGGTCGCATTAGATTTAATGACGTAGATGCATCATGGAATGCCTTCTGTTCGTTCTAGTTGTGCAAAAGTGGTCAACTAACTGTTAGTAGCATAGGCCCAGACACGCCATGTTTAATCGTTCCTTAAACTGAGCTTATGCTGAAAACTGGGAACCTTTGAGCAATTTGATTTTGAAGTTAAGTATTAACAGGTTAGTTAACTGAAATCAGTGGTTAAGTCTGTAATATAGGTAGTAGTCGAACACTTTCTGTCATCACCTTCACAAAGCCTGTTTGACCCATTGTGTAACCACTGATCACAAATTGCGCGAGTGAACACCTGCATTTAAGCACAAATGTGTGTAAAGACTTGAATATATTCGGTGTTAATGAATACCAAACAGACGACCTGGGTGAGATACAGAAGGGTCTTGTGTACCTGTGTGGTAAATATTGGCCTCTTCACTGCTGTGTGTTATCAGATTACATACCTTGTCTTGTAGTTGTAGCACCACGGAGTGGGGCGTAGCTCAGGCGGTAGCGTATCCACCTGTGAAGGTATCGGTCATCCTATCGATCCTGCTCAGTGGACCCATTTCCTGTTTGGGCTATTTTCCGTTCTAACCAGTGGTCCACAACGGGTTCATCAAAGGATGTGGTTTGTGCTGTCCTGTCTGTGGGAAAGTGCATATAAAGGACCCCTTGCTGCTTATCGGAAAGAGTAGCCTTTGTGGTGGCAGCTGGTTTCCTCCAAAGAAATATGTCGGAATGACTATTTGTTTGACATCCAATAGCCAATGATACGAAAATCAATGTGCTCTAGAGACATTAAATAAAAGAAACCCTACATTACTTTGTATTTGTAGCACCACATTTATCTTATTTGCTGCGTTCTGTGTAAATAAAGCCTTGCGTGCAAGTGTAGTGAGGTTTACCAATCGACCTTGTGTTATGTGAGTAACGGTCTGAATGAATGGGAAATGATGCAAGAAGTTTTCATTGTGGGATCTCAATGTATGGTAGTTTGGAACAATATAAGTCAGTTACAGCAATGATTGGGCATTGGGTTCTCTTTTTGTCCCTTTAACTTATTATAGTGTTGTGACCATTTCAATGTTCCTGGTAATTGAATCATGTAAGGACATTTCATAATTGTAAAGACTGCTCAATGATGCATGCGCCGATGACCACGATGAACGAATGCAACCTATGTATTATTGAATCATGTTGATTAAATCAAAAGATTACAAATGTGTAGCGTGCTGTTGCTAAGTCTTTTATTTTGTATTTCACGGCACCATATTTCGTCCGTTGTGTGGATGTTTCTAGAACGAAATAAATTGTTTGTGGATGAATTTTTTTAAATAACTTGACGGTGCTGCTATTATTCCGTCAATGGTTCGACGCAATTCGCACGTAAACAAGGGTGCATGGAACCGCTGTTGGGCGCCCTGGGTACTGCGTGGTATGCAGATGGGGCACAGGCTCATTAGTCACGCACCTTCCCTGATTGAGTCGTCAACAAAGGTTTCCGATGGATTGATACCGCGGTATAGGAGGGTGTTTTTTAGTGTAGGCAATATGTATTATAAATGTCTTTGAAGTTAATGATCATGTGCTCGTGTTTGATGGCTTTTTTAACGGACTATGCCGTTGTTATTGCTAGTGGTCTCCCCCAATGTAGATTACATTGCTGACGGCAGCACAGTGTGTGCAGAGGGCTGACTGACCTGCCGGCGCCCTCCGCCCTCCGCCCGCCTTGTGCCGTGGCAGGTGCCGACTGAGCACTGTTAGTATCCTGTGCATACTGGATTCTTGCACCCTCCGCCCACCTCGTGCAGTGGCATGTGTTGGCTGAGTACTGTTAGTGTCCTGTGCATACTGGAGTCTGGCGCCCTCTGCCCACCTCTCGTGCCATGGGAGGTGTCGTCTGAGCACTGTTTGTGTCCTGTGCGTACTGATTCTAGCACCCTCCGCCAGCCTCTTATGCCATGGGAGGTGTCAGCTGAGCACTGTTAGTGTCCTGTGTGTACTGGATTCTGGCACCCTCCGCCTGCCTCATGCCGTGGCAGGTGTCAGCTGAGCACTGTTAGTGTCCTGTGCGTACTGGATTCTATCGCCCTCCACCCACCTTTCGTGCCATGGGAGGTGTCGGCTGAGCACAGTTAGTGTACTGGATTCTGGCGCCCTCTGCCCGCCTCTCGTTCCGTGGGTGGTATCGGCTGAGCACCGTGTCCTGTGCTTAACTGGATTCTGTTGTAATCTGTACCTCATTGTTGAGATGGGCGTGCATGCAGACTGTTCCCGTTCTCACACTGTGCCTTCTCAGTGATTGGCGTTTGGTGCTGACCAAGCTGGACTTGGTCAATTTGAGGTGGCTGCCAACCTGTTAACCCGGTTATGTTTTGTGGATGTGGACTTGGTCAATTTGAGGTGGCAGCCAACCTGTTAACCCGGTTATGCTTTGTGGATGGATGTAGAAGCCGGTACCATTTGATAGAAAATGCATCAACCACTCCTGTGTATTTATGCCAGTCACTGAATGTCCCGGATGTTTTACTAGCAGTAATTATTCAAAATAGCGCACCACTGAACAAATATCTAACTGATCTTCCTTGCAGACAAGAAGAAAAAAAAGAACAAGAAAAGGAAAGTGGTGGTGCCGAAAGAGAACTCGTTTGGCGAGAATGTCGAGGCAGTTAAACTGACAAGTGCGGACATCAGCACATCGCCACAGCAGGTGGCGCCACAAATCCAAGATGACATTACCAAGAAGAATGAATTGTGACGAAATTATAGAAGATATGTCTATGCTTATAGGAATGGCTTAATTATGTAAGTATATAACGCAGGGGTGTCCATTGATCCATAATTCTCACTTCATCTTCCAAATACTGTAAGGGTGCCTCGTGTTATAAGTTTCGGGGAGAGGCACAAACTTCAGTTCAACAACTCAACTGGATGTGAAGCACTTTACATTGAAAGGAAACTTTAGGTAAGTTTTTATGTGGGTCGTTTCATGGTAAATGGGGCCAAAGTGTTACATCAGGGTCAAAAATGAATATTGTGTATTTTCCTAATTTTTTCGCTGAGTAGTCAACTCTTGTCCATATGTATACTGATTAACGTGAAAGAACTAATTGAGTAGCCAGCCCTAAGTGTGGACTTATTAATCAACAAGTGTGGATTTTTTAATCAAAACAATTATTCAAGAAAATGTATTGCATGAAACAATTAGTTTTTATGTTGTGATCCCCTAAGTATTGAAATCCACTGTAAAGAAATCTGCATAGGGTTGTTATATTCTTGTAAAATGTTGAGTTGTGGACGTAAAAATAGAAGGGGACACCAAAAATAATATGGAACTTCAACATAAATTTTTCCCCATAAAGCTTTGTAGAAAAATTATATTACTAGCAATGGTACTAGAAAATAGCCTTGCACATGCAACAATAGCACACCAGCCAGCACCGCGGTGCACGCATGTAGTGGCTTTCAATGTGCCTACCTCCTATGTCACATTAGGCCTTAATTTTTTCACATCTATCCCTCCAATGTGTAAGAATACCAATTCCTTCAAGAAAATAACTCCTTTGCTCTTTCCAAAATTGTTTCTGAATGCAGGAAAATAAATTGGCCCCATTTACCATGAAACACCCCATATATTAAATAAAAGGATTTACTCAACTGAATTATATTACTGTATATATATGAAAATTGTAATTAACTCGATATGTGCATTGTGTATTACGTATGTATAAATGGTGTTATTAATCAGTAAAAGACGTTGAATATTGGTCTTACAGGTCAGTCTGCGAGAGTCCAGGTATGCATGTTCTGCCACAAGTGTCCACGGATAAGCAACCAGTTATTCCGGTGCACTGTCTTAGGTAATCAGACAGATAACATGGACAATTCTGGTCTGTCAAAAGCAAAACGGCAAACACTCCAAGGTGGTGCCGGAGAAATGCAAATCCAAGGCAGTGAACGCGCTTAGTATTCCAATGCAACCAGCCGACAGGACAGTGGAGGAAATGTCAGTTTAGACGTGTGTCTAATGAAATGTTCTTGAATGAAACTGCTGAGCAAGTTTGTTGACAAGCAACAGATTGGAAAGTGTTGGTTGTTAATGACGCACAAGCATATCCAGGACAGCATGCAGTCAGTTCAGAAACTACACGCACAAGCCTACCCTTGGTCAGGAAGTGCAGGAACTAGCAATTACATAAGTCATGGTCAAGGTTAATTGTCAGAACAAAACGTGTACGATATGTATGAATTTAAGGATGGGCAGGATTTCGAATCAGTGACGTACAAAATGGATACTGTGGTGTCCTCTGTGGCGGAGTGCACCCATCTCTGCCAATTTGGATTTCCACCGATGTGTATAACTTACAGCGTCATCAAAGGCCAGTTGCTCTCATACCATGTCTATGTGGTGTGGGAGGTTAAAAATCCCTTGGGTCGGTAAAAGTGTAGGCTCAGGCTTTCTATCGACAAACTGTCTAATGGTGAAAACAAGCCTATTCAGGCTTATCCATGATAGGCAGTATAAATCTTCAACAACAACAAAAGAAATACTTGTTGCGAGCTAGCTTGGCGCTCGGCATTACTAGGATAGGGCAAGGACTGATTAGCTCAGTATCACAATAATGTGACTGAGTGGGAAATTGGTTCATGGAACCGGCAGCTTAGTCTCGAAGTGGAGCAGCATTATAAAGTCACCATGCGTGTGCACCGTCACAAGTCAGTACCAGTGCTGATATGAATTTAGATGTTGCCAGGATGTAAAACCCCAACAGACAAACAAACATCTGAAGACAATTAGGGACATTTCAAGACCATATACGGGACTTGCTGATGTGTTGGCCACTGGAGTACAGCCATTGAATGAAGAGGTGTGGTTCACGGAGAATGCTCTCACTTGTGGTGACCAACGGGATTCTGAGTGTCCTGATGGTGATTGATCCATTTAGAGGAGTGGTTCAGCTGAGATGGGTGCATATGGGATTGTACATGTTATTGTTAACATGGATAATTCTTGGGCGAGATGGGACATTATTGAACCCACTGACCCGCCGGCGACACCATCTGTATAAAACTCCCCCGCACTACGCATTGCCACTAACATAGTGGCCGCCGAACTGCACTGGCGCCCCCTTATGGATCTTGCCTGAACTAAAGCCTGTAAGCGAGTTTGGCACCAGGAGGCGACACTGGGAGTTTTCCCACAAACCCTATATACATATACTTCTGTCTCGGCCTTAATTGAATTAACATGTTAAATGCTATTAATATGTTAGTTTCGACACACTGCCAAGTTAGGATTGATAGGAAAATTAGTCAGAAAAGTAGTACATGGTACTTCAGGAAAGGAACTGATTCAGTAGAAGAGATGGCTATGGAGACTTACTGAACCATCAAAGGACCTACTGAGTGACAACTTTAAGGAAAAAAGAAGCAACTCATGAAGTCATGAGGTGCATCAAACAATTGTACGCAGACCCAGCTTTGAGTGGAAAGTGATGCACCCGAGTACAAGTTCAGAACAGTGGTAGTTATAGTTCCATACAGACAGTGACTGGGATCCTTCAGGCAGAGTTAATTCGCCGCAAAATGTTAGCAGTGCCCGTAGAATAGTTAACATCTACCCAATCTCCATGAGGCGCCATGGAATGCCATCGTTTGGTGTGGGATTTCGGGAAGGAAAAACATTCCTCTGAGATAACAGGTTGTGTATGGGACTAAGCAACAGCTCATACCTTATTTTCACAATTGAAATACTTTATAGTCCATTGTATGGTCCGCGAAGGGTAGACAGAATGTGTAAACTAGACAATTTATGCATTTTAAATAGAACAGCAAGCGATTATGCATCGGCACAGCTGGCATTGGTGCAACTTTGCACCTACTAGGCTTCTGTGTTGGCTTTACGAAATCATGTTAGCTTTAAACGCACCCAGGTAACCAGGTTCTGGGGCATTAGTGTACATTCCATGGAGACGGAGCCTCAGCTCCGTTTATATAAACAGGAATTGTAGAGTCAACTACTGGCAAAGTAGTGCACAGTGGCAGAACTTTCTCTCGTTGGGTCTATGTTCTCATTTTGTCAGCAAAGAAAGCAAATCACAAAGTGAGACTAAATGAAGATTTGTTTAGACGCAAACCAGCTAAATCCAGCGGGACAGCCTGTATCATACGATCCTCAGGGGAAGTGCTGCTTCAAGTTCAAGCTATGGCTTTAGGCCACACTCGCTGATTGATTGGCGAGCTGGTTGCTTTGAGTTGAATAAGACAAAGGAACTGCGGGTCTGTTTAGGTTATCACGATTATACAGGATGGATAACAGCAATATCCTGCAGCGATGGCCAATACTCGTGGGTGTGACGCTCGGGAGGCCTGTGGAAGGAAGCAACAGTGGTGTTTGTGATGGATGACATAGGTGAGGACCACCTTCAACTCAGGTCACGGCGGAAATAGGACGTCCGTGGTTCCGATAAATAGTCTGGGTATATAGTCTAGTGTATCAACACAAAGAATCTGTCATTTGTGACAGCCTGAATGAGTTAAATAATGTGGCTAGCTTTGGTAACACGGACCAGGCAGTACGCCTCTGCCGCCATCATGTTTTTGTTAGCTGCCTCACTTTAGATTGGGAGTACCTGGAGCACTGCATGGTTGAGAGAAGCCACTATGTACTGTTGATGTGAAATAGAGCTGTACAGATCAGAGCATATTTAAGTAAGACCCGGGTCTCTGCACTATCCGCCACCCCTCAGAAGCCTTCCGTCTACCAAGGCGAAACAACAGGGTCCCCCTGCACTCATGTCTGATGGGGGCGTTGATGCTTTTATGTTCTTGGGCAGACCTCGGACTGTTTGAGACAGCCTATGCCGCCGAGAGAATGTGTGTGTGTTGGGTGAGGCAAAAAATCTGAGACTATGCGGAGCTACAATTGAGGAAATCAAGGACAGGAGAGACTGAAAATGTGGCACGGTATTCCTCTATCTAGAGGCCTCGGCGACTGGTGGGTTCAAACCCTGGTCGCGTTAAACCAATGACTTAAAATTTAATACTTGTTGGTACCTAGCCTGGCGCTCAGCTTTACTAGGATAGGGCAAGGAGGAGTTGAATGAGGAAGACCAATTGTCCGCAATAGATACTTCCCCTGCTTAATCAACTAATGCACCAATAACAACAAAACAAACAAAAACATCAAGAAATGGAGCTGCAGCCACATGGCGACCAGTTGTTTATGCTATCAAATACCTAACCGCACTCCTTCCTCAGCCTACTTCTACATGGAACTTTCTTGAATAAACCCCCATCACTTGCTGTCCGGACTTCACCTCGTCCACACCTCTTCTATCATTTCTCTTCTGCGCCATGCTCCTCCTTGATAGATGTCTAAAAGGAGTTCCTGCTGGGGGAGCCGGCCAGCATTTCACTTTCTACCTCTTACTCCATCCGTGGCTCTGGCTCACCGACTGGTCACCACGGCAAGGAGGCACCGCCCTTTGACTCAACTCTCCTCATTTCTCTTTCCTCTAAACTACCCTCTCTTTTTTTTTTCTCCCGGTCTTACTCCTCCCCCTGGTCAAGGGAGTTATTTGCTTGGGTAGGGCCCTTTTCCTTTTTCGAGGTCTCGCTTTCCCCCCTCCCTTCCCCCTAACCCATCGTTGACTGGACACGAGTGCACAGCTACAATTGGACCCCAGTGAACTGGTACCACTCCAAAGACATGTCGTTATTGTTGTAAAGAACCCCCCCAACTTCTACAACCGTCCCCACTAAAGTTTACTCGTAATACAAAAAACGGACCGATTTATCCAGGCTGTTTTATACTGCTGCAGTCCTGCAGCCTGTAACTGTCACGGTTACAAACTACCCACAAAGTCAAATTGAATAAACTAGCGGTAGGTTGTCTGTGACCAACCACAGTACAAGACTCACCAGACTAATTATGTCTTGTCTTGTTTATTTTAATACTATCTTATAATATTCATATTTAATACTATCTTCTCATAAACAGTTTAGTCCGGGCTCTAACAGCTCGGCTTCGGTAAGCAAATTATCCATCAAATGTACCCGAGGTAGGTTTCGTTTAGTGTATTCACACATGTATGCATCTATTATTCACACATGTACAATGGTATATTTGTATGTGGGACTTACTACCCTCAGTAGTAGTTCCCAGCTATAAGTGCAGGGGCTCCAAATACATATCGTTGAGTACTTGGGGACATTCCTTCTCGTAGCCCATGCTTTTCTGTGGCGACCTTACCTGTGCATGGTCATTTTCTAACTAGCAGAACCCTGACACCTAGAATCTTTGTAATGTAACGAATACCTAACAAACTTTCCAAGTGTGCACTTAACACATTTGCACGAAAACGATTAAACAATGTTATTAGTCAAACTATTTACCAGAATTCTATTGACATAACTTAGCCTTAGGTAAGAACTCAATAGTAGACTGGGCGAAATTGTGTTTTGTTAGTTTGCTTATTTTCTTGGTGATGGTACTAATTGCAGTGTCTGGTTATTTTTATGTCGTAGATAGCGAGTGGATGATGGACACGAGGAATCAGATGACTTCTTGATTACTTCAAGCAGATCAAACGTGAAGAACGATGGATATACGAGCCACAGCCCAATACTCACACATACAATGTATTTTCAACCTAGCAGATTTAGTACTGGAATATTTGACAGGGGGGAGAGAAAGTATTTACTTCCTTGTAATAGGACTATAGACTACTAACAATAGGGCATTCCTTTGGTAACTATTGTAACACAACAGTAAAAGGAAGCCGTCTCAGAAAACAGCATGGCTGCCCTATGACTGGACTGCAGCAACCCGTGGTGACTGAATACACAGAGTGGTACAATTGGACATGTCGCTACACCAGGGCCGTGTTCAGGGTACGCCTCCGAGATGTCTTTTGGCTTGTTTCCGTTCAGAGTACGCCTCCGAGTCGTCTCAGAGATGTCTCCCTTTTCAGACTACAGACAAAAAGCGCCTCAAAAATGGCTGCCGTATTCAGTGGTTTCGGCCAATCAGAGCTGTTCTTTTCCATTGCAAATGACTGTCCCCTATGGGCAACCAACAGCTAAAGTCATTCAGACTAGCGTGACCTCAGGAATTTCCCCGAGGCGCACCTTGAACGCGGCCCTGCACCTGCCCGTGTGGGGCAGGCCCGTGGGTGGGAGGGGGGTGAGGAGGAGCTACTACTGGCGCACTGTGCTTGTCACCGCCTTCACCACATTAATCTGGCCACGTTCTCTTGAGGTGGTTACGCGACCACCAGGGTAGACTGGGTTGGTTCTAGTTCTCAGGCCGACCTGTCCTGCATGGGTTGTGGAGATGAATTGAGGTTTGGTGTTCGTGAGATGCTGGCACATGAATAGTGGTGCAATGTTCAATGTAATGTGACCTCGGCCATGCGCAAATCAAAACCTCTGGTCTACCTGTTTGCAATGGTTTCTCTACCTGCTACTGCAGATCTCTCGACATAGGCTGGTGAACATTATCTAATCGTTTTACAAAATATAAACCTATCAGTTGGTACAATTGTTGCTAATGAAGTCACCTACATAACCCAGCAGGTTTTGAAAATGTCGGAGCTGATGGCAGACCTATGTCTGGGTAGAAAGTTTTGATTCTATAGACATTCGCACGACATTGTTGCCGACATAACGCTAAATTACTACCAATCGTCAATGTATTTTGTGGTCGACCCTTTGTGTAATTAAAAAGAAAATGCAAAGCAAATAGCAACGACTATCCAATCTCATTATTGTGCTCTCACTTCTATGATTGAAAAGAATCACTAGCAAAATATGAACCTATGATTTGTGTTTGATTAGAAACACACATTTAAAAATCCCTTTTATTATGATGCAGCTATTTAAGGCGATTTCTCCTCTGTTGTATTTTGTGTGTGCTTTTTTTTTGTTTTTAGAAAGCACATGTTTTGATGTTTGGTCAAATGAGGATAGAGAGCAGGCTGTCGAGCTGGGTGATATGCATTGGGCGAATCCTTTAACTGCCAGAGTGTGCCGAAATCATATTCAGTGACAATAAGCAATGACACTTCTATTTTGTTTCAATTATGTGTGTTGATATTTAAATGTAGCAATTAAGTTTGATCAGCGTCAGCATCTTAATATCTAATGTGAACACTACATTCCACATAGCAACTATGATTAGTCCATATATGCGCTGGATATCAACTATTCTTTACTGACAAATGCTCTCCTGCAGGTCTTTGGATAATTCTCCTGTTTATATATTGGGAGAGTGATGGAAAATACAAGTGTATCATCATGCAGTTTCTGTTTTCCCTGTGATTTGTAGTTTGTAGTGTCTTAATTGTGCATACAGGAATGCATATCTGTTGTTATCATCAAATGTAAATCAACTGCATATTTAGGGAGTACAACCTAAAGACCCTGTCACACTACGACGTATGGCGGCGGCGTGTGCGTAACGTGACGAAATAATTTGAAAATAAAAATATGCCGAGCGTACTCGACCTATGCCCAACCTATACATAACCTATGATGCCGTATGCAGACGTGTTGGTCAAAATTCGCATAGGTCGGCATACGCTAAAGCCATACGTCGTAGTGTGACAGACAGCCAACATGCTGGGCATATGCTCGCCGTACGCTAGGGGTACGCCAGCACACGCTAGAGGCAGGTTAGACGTAAGCTAAGCCAGAGATACGCGGAGGATGCAGGTTCAACGTACGGCTAACCTATGCTGATCTACCCCTAACTTATGCGTAACATGTGGCGGTTTCAGCGCCCGGTCAGTTTCAGCACCCTGCCGTGGCTTCTGCGCATGCGCGGATTTTAAGAGGCCCTGCAAACTGCAGCATGTTGCCGGCGAGCACTGCTATTTGTTTAGTTTACACTCGGCGATTCGACGCCGATCTAGCTGCTACGTTAATATCGCTTGGAATTTAAGGTTAATTTAATTAAATTTCATTATTTGAGTATGTAATTCTGTTAAATATGATCGCATTCAATAGATTTCGGCCTAATCGGTCCCTAACACTGCCGGGCACCAGCGATAGTTACAGCTGAGCTTGTAGCCGGCGAGGCCACGGGTGTTTTGACGCTCTTAAAATCCGCGCATGCGCAGAAGGCACGGCAGGGCGCTGAAACCGCCACACCGGCATACGTTCAGCGTATGGGAAACGTATCAGCCACACGTCGGCATAGGTTTTAAATTTTGAACATGCACAAACATTTTTTGGCCGCTCGACCTACGACGACCTATGAAAAACGTATACGACGTATGCCCAACCTATGCATAACCTATGACGGCCTATGCTGACGTGTTGGTCGAAAAGCGCATATGTCGGCATACGATAACACCATAGGTCGTATTGTGACAGCCCCTTTAGTACACTGCTGGAAAGCATTTTGTTGGGTATAGAACTATACATCCCAATCCATTTAAAGAAAAAGCTTGCTCTTTTCACACTGTTGCCCGAGAGTGTGATCGCCCCATGTCTGATGGACACTTATAGAATTATAGCTCGTTGATACCAGATTAATAATATTAGTGTCAAGCTCTGGATTCTCATTTCACTTTTGGGTGGTTATTTTGTCTGTTCTATCAATTATTATCCACTGGAAAATGTACTACAGAAGGAACTGATTTTCAATCTTTGTGGTCACGGATACGAAGATATTAGATGCTTTTTGGGTGGGGAAAATCAATTCTAAGGACACGAAATGCTAATGTTGCGTTAGTAACTATAACCTGGTGAACAGGCTGCATTGAAATGTTTGGTTTCATATTGAAGCTAAAACCGTACAAGGCACGGGTAACATGTCACTATTAGACGAATGTGGTATTAAACGACCCATTTAGACCAGGGCCGTGTTCAGGGTACGGCTCCGAGTCGTCTTTTTGGCCTAATTGCGCCTTGGAGTCGCCTCCGAGATGTCTCGCTTTTCATGTAGGAGGCAAAAAGCACCTTGAAAATGGCCGCCCGATTCAATGGGTTCAGCCAATCAGAGCTGTTCTTTTCAATTGCAAATGGCGCATAGGCGGCCGCCTTTTCGAGGTGACTTCGATTTTTAAAGTATATTAATCTACATGATTTCATAAGTTATTCACCCCAAAATAATAAAATATAATAAATAAGCATTTGAACTATATGGTTAGCACTTTAGATTGCGAATTCTGACCTTTTTTCTAT